>JBBBVU010000016.1:1013897-1047575 GCA_037177055.1 Atherinosoma microstoma | reverse complement strand
TTTTTTTTCCCTTTTTTCTTGCCCCCCCCCCCCCCCTCCGTATTGATTATGTTTTTAAATAAAATAAAATAAATTCCAGTGCTAAGCCAACAAAGTTGGCTTTGTGGGTAAAGCAGAGCTCTGCTTGGTTGCAGCTAAGAAATACTTGGCTCCAAACTGAAAACTGCTCGCAGTCAACCATTGTACAGCTCAGGTTCAGGTTCAGGTTCAGGTTCAGGTTCAGGTTCAGAATAGAATAGAATAGAATAGAATAGAATAGAATAGAATAGAATAGAATAGGCTTTATTGTCATTCCACACAATGTTACAACAAAATTAGTTCAGAATTTCCCCCCCATAGTGCAACAAGTCAAGAAAACAATAAATAAATATACAACATGCTAAAGCATATAAAAACAGACTCTCACCAACACATCATTCCCATATTGGGAAAAATGTGTTTTTGAGTCTGTTTGTGTGTTGCTTCAGAACTTTGTACCTTCAGCAATAAGGCAGCAGGTTGAAGAGGCTATGACCGGGGTGTGATGGATCCCGGAGGATAACTGTAATCACAGTACGCTATGTTCACCAATGCACAGTTGCAAAGTTGATTTTCTAAAACTATTTGTGACAGCAAGATTGGTCTGGCTGTGCTGGACAAGCTTCATTATCTTAACACTTAATGTTACTCCACCATAAAGCAGATCTTTGTCTACTTCTGTCTTTTCTACACCAAACAGAGCTACAGGACCAACTAAAGCAGCAACACAACCAAAAGCTGCACATACCACCGATTTCTTTACTTCCTCAAGTGGCAGTAAAATGCTATAACATGTAGGAGTGCATTAGTGGGGCACCAACAGAGATTATGTTCAGTTCTTCACGTAGCAGACTGATACCACCGCAAACCTCATGCAAACTGATGGTGACATCTGAATGCTAATGAATTTCACATCACCTTTAAGTTATGTTGGTTCTGTTGCTTTGAAACACTTGTGAATAACCCCTATGATATTTTAGGTTGCTGGATATAGTTGGTATAGTTCGGAGTTTAGAGTGAGAGTATTGTTGATGAACAATACAATGGAATAGACTGTAGATCAGGAATATAATTTAACACCCACTCAGTGTAT
The DNA here is from genome assembly GCA_037177055.1 of Atherinosoma microstoma. NCBI lineage: Eukaryota > Metazoa > Chordata > Actinopteri > Atheriniformes > Atherinidae > Atherinosoma > Atherinosoma microstoma. The sequence goes on along the minus strand of JBBBVU010000016.1, from coordinate 1,046,464 downwards.
TTTTTTTATTTTAAAACCCCAGTAATGAAGTCAACAATTCAACTTGGAAACATACACACCGAGGTTAAGGACATGTGTGAAAATGAAAGACAGGAACATATTACATGCAAAGGCTCTGGCCTAAATTTCTCACCACACCTGGATTATAAACTCTCTGGGTTCAGGCCCAATTTTCCTGCTGCAGAGCTGAGTCAGAGTAGGAGGCTGAGATTTTTTTATTGCCGGTTCTAATCAGCGGCAGCATCCCTCTGCTCATTAACTAGACACACACTAGCCTCAGGCACACAGCCTCATATGTCAACCACAGATAAAGATGTCATCTTCTGCTTGACTGAATAAACTGCTATTAAAACTAGATGCAAATAGACGTTGAATGATATTCAAATCAGTAGGCAATGGCAAAGCTTAAACCCAGAGGCGTGTGGCCACATCGTTGCCCCACATTCCTCTGTCATATTAAAAGGCAGAGAGATTTCAGATATTGTCTTTCTTTAGGGGGTTGAGCTGCAAGATATTTAAAGAAGCAGCATGTCAGGAAATTATTTATTCAGATATATTAGGTTCTTCTTCTTTCTTTGTTGATGTGAAAGTATTTTATGATTCTTTGGGCAGATTATAATGGGAAAAAAAGAGACTGAGTCTTGTCAACTCAATTTTCGACCATCAGTGGCAGACGTCACATTATCGATCCATTATGTTCCATTCTTTGTTTATTAAGCACACTGTGGGTCCATGTGGCCAATTAAAACCTTATCTAAGTAAATATACACACATTCAAACAACAGGTAGTCTAAGACTGGAGCTTCTTTATACAGGACTGGATAACAAGACGACTGTATTCTGTCGGACTGCGTGATGCAGCTGCATGAGACGTCACTTCTCTACCAGACAGAAGTTTGTCTGCTGAAGTCAAAACTTAGACAGAAAGTCTCATCATAATAGTTTCAAATCTCTGCTTGCCTGTATGTGTGTGTGTGTGTGTGGCTGTGTGGTGTAATTAGCCAGCACTGGAGTCGAGCTATTAAACCCCCGATGGTTGTGTGTTTACAATGCTATCATTGGCCTCTCTCTGGCCAACACTAAATGAGCCAGTGTTGAGCCTCAGCTGTATAATCATGAATATTCATCTCCCTGTCTGTGAAAACCTCTCTGTGTGTGTGTGCTGCACTGGCAGGCATTAAGGAAGCTGTAACTATCTACTCAATCACAACCCGACGCTTTGTCAGAATAATAAGTCAGGCTGACAACTTATCGTCAAACCCCAACAAAACAGTCTTTGTTGGGGAGTGAAGAAGAAGAAGAAAGGGACAGAGGCTGTCCTCAACCTTGTAGCTTCAAACAGCAGACCACCAGGTCAAGGTTGTCTTGGCGGGTCTAATGCAAGCGCAATGTTTTTTCCCTACTTTACTTTTACTCCTGCTTGATCAAAGTTCGGAGGTGGAAAAAAAGGAAAAGCCTTTGTACCACCTGGGTAAAGAAGCATCGACTACAATCAACATTTTTCTATAATCGACACACTAATTTGTTCTCACACACGGTCCGTTTTCAAAGCAAAGTAATGTGTTTTTTATGCAAATGTGCACATCTCCACATGGTTATTAATTACACTGGCTTAATGAGAACATGGAAACCTTTGAAGCCCCTGCAAACCTAAGTGTTAAAGAGTTAACATATAGTGCCTTTCCCTTGAGATTTCATTCCTGCTTATGAAAAAGGGTTTAAATACAGTGCTCATTGGTGTTTCATGGTAATTTGCGGTGGCAAGTGGAGCAGGCAACGCTACACTGTGAGTAAAGCAGAGGGGGCAAGAGGAGGATTAGATAATCAAACAGTGTGCCACTTTAAATAATCTCCGGCTCCTCTGGGGGAGGTGAGACTTAAAGCCAGAGCCCTTCTGCTTTAATTGTCTGATTTTCCCGTCATTACAGTTGAGGGCCTCAGTAATTCAGGCTTATTAAATATTCAGGAACCACACTGAGGAAGGAGGGGAAGGAGGGGGGGACGCTAGGCAAAAGATGAGGGTAGAAAGAGGAGATGTGGAGTGGATGCAAGGATGTTGAGGGAAGCGAAGGTACAAGAGGTCATTTTGTGATACTTTCATCCAAACTACAAAGAAAAATATTTCAAAGTGTATTAAAGTCTGTGGAAGAGAATGCCTGCAACTTATGCCAACATTTTTGTAAGTTACTAAATTATTCACAATATTTGAATATCGATATTATTATTGTACATTTTGATTCTACCAGAGATGAGACTAAAACAATCTTTATCAAGGGAAAAGGAGAAACTAACAGTAGGTCTTGACTAACATGTGGAGGGGTGCTCTCCATGGTGCTGAACTAAGCTGCTGAACTCTCGCAGTGGTGATACTATGCAGAGGCTAAATGCCTGTTAGAAATAAACACCTGAGGTGGTTTGAAAAGAAATCAAATCAGGAGTTAGTAAAGAAGTTCTGTATCTGACAGCACAGATTTAATTACTGATGGAACAAGTCTAACATTTATAAAAGACATTATGACAATTTAAAACCGCTCTGACAAGATGAGTGCAAAAAGTTTATAATGTAATAACGGAAAACTACATTATATTAATGAATAGAGAAGGAAATGAAGAGAGAGAGGGTGCTCCCCTCTAATGAGTCAGCCTGGAGCTAAAGCCTTTTTCTTCAACTGTGCAGACAGATTTTCATGAAGAGCTCAGTCTGCCACTATTATATACATACAGTATGTATACGTACAGACTTCCTGAAGGACTTTCCAGAGCTCTTCTTTGGGAGTTGGTTGCCTTTTGTTCCGTTCTCTGTCCAGATGATGCCACACTGTCTTAATAATGTTGAGGTCTGGGCTCTGGGGAGAATTCATCACCCCATCAGACCTATTGTCAATGATTTTCAGTCCAGTTCTTCTGTCATTTGGCATACCTCAGCCTTTTCTCCCTGTTTCTTCTTCTCAACAATGGTTTCCTGACAGCCACCCTTCCATGGAGACCATTTTAGGTCCTTTCTCCTGTGTCCGATCTACTCTTGATTTCTTCTCTACTTCTTAAGGACGACACTTTCAGTTTTGATATTTTTCAATACTAATGAACCTGAAAATGTGCTATACAAATAAACGTGCTTTCCTTGCCTAATGAAAACAAAGTAAAAGAATTAATTATTTTATGCTTCTGTGTTTTACATGGATTCATTATAGTTGTTAGTACATCTAAGACAAAATTGTAATGTAGCTGGCTGCAATGGAGCCACTTTGAACAACTTTTGGGTGGTTAATATTATTATCATTATTCTACATGATGTTTGGAATATTATAAAAGTTTCCTAACTTAAATCTGAAGATGCTTATCAAACTTCAAACAGCTGATTAGAAGTTTTGCATTGAAAATCAAAGTAAAATTTCTCTGATACAAACAATCTAGCGTAAGTTTCTTAAAAAGTAACTGATCCAAACCATGACCTAAACAACAACAAAACAGAACAAAAAAAAAAGCTACATGAAGGATCCAGTTTAATCTAGTTTGCTTTTAGATGTAAAACTAAAATTTGATCTTAAAAACTATCCGAAAGCATTTTGATATCACATTTTCATATGATTAGACAAGACCTGAAAACAAATTGTTTCAATCAATATAATCAATTATTCAGTCCAGGCAGTTTTGCTATTTATATTAAAGCTAAAATTCTCAAATGTCATTACATCTTACATGAATGGACCCTGAATCATAAAATTCTGGTCCAGCTTTGAATGCAAATCTTGCAAAGCTGTGTAAACGCTGAATTTACAGGGGGACAAAACAGGCATCTCCAAATCACCTCATAACAGTTAATTACCAAGCTCATTAGTGTTGCTTGAACAAATTGCTCCCTGGTTTACAAGCTTCAAAGTGTTTCTGGTTAAAGAAGAAGAAGAATTCACACAGTCACAAAAGTACCAAATGTTTCTTTTAGAACTTGTTATATACTGTCTGTTGCATAATGATCGTGTCTCAACTATAAAAAGATGTATCAGAACATTAGCTACCCCTTCCTTCAGCACGTCCTGCTGCACATATTTACAGTGAATCCTGCAAACAAATTTATGTTCAGTAGCTCCAGATTAGGAGTCATCAGAGACTAAAGGTTTACCCAGTCAGACTGTGTAGTACATAGAAGTCCTTGCATTGATGATATTCAAAGAAAATTAGGTTTTAGGGAACACATACCAGCCGACCAACATTGGGATTGTTAGAAGTGACTAACAATGTGTCTCCACACACCACTGTTCTCCTCCATTTCTTCACTGGAGAAAATGGAGAAAATCAAATTCCCACAGTAGCCTCCACCTTTCCCACAATGGCTCAAAAATCCAAGTAAACACACACCTCTCCTTAAATTTCTATCACCACATTTCAGTTTCTCCTTCTTCATCGTCCCTTCTGTTTCCCAGCTTTTCATTTCTTGCCTTTCTCTTGGTGTTTCCCTTTCCTCCTCTGCTCACCCCCTCCTGCCTCTGCCCGCAGCGCATTAGCTTGCGGCGGTCAGGCTGCTTGACAGCTGCTCCACCTGAAGAATATCAATCAACGTTGCTGTGGAGACAGGATCAGGCTCCCCTCCTTTATTTCCTACCTTCCCTTTCCTTCCATCATCTTGCTCTTGCACAATGCCGTTCATCAACTGCATGTGATCAAGAGTTTGTTTGGGGTGTAAATGAATCATTAGGTTCATAAAAAGTGTGAATATTGATAGTATTTAACTTCAATTGCAATGACATGTTACGGGAAAAATACTTTGGCACCTTCAGCTGCTAATTTCTCGAGGTGTGACTAATTGAGTTGCAGATGCAAACCCCAAGATGTCTCAGACTATCACTGCAGATGAGCCAGACAGACAGGCGTGGGATGGAAGTGTCTATTGTTGCTAACTCATGACAGAGCAGTGAACACACTACACATCACGCTGCTTAATATAGAAGCATCATCACAGTGTGAACATAGACTCCTGTTCACAGAGTTTTGTATATTTAAATAAAAAATACTTTCAACTCCCTACTGTTTTGGAGAAAGGTTGTGATTATTCACCTGGCAACGATTCCTCCTGGATACTCAAATCGTCAGGGGACCAATCACATTCTTCCAGCTAATTGCTCCAATATATCCTCCCATACACTCCCACTTTGAGCCAGTCCCCGCACATGGCCCCAACCCTGCTGCTGTACATAGTACTAAGCAGTGAAATGACTCCCCACAGACCCATCATCAGTGGCACTAGTGCCAGGCCCGCCGGCAGAGGGTTAAGTAAATATTGGGCAAAGCAGCTGCTCTTGGAGTACCATCGTCTGCCTGTGTTCCAGCCTGGTCCCAGTCTGGTATAAATCACACACAGCAATTAGTGCCACACTGTCCCCCTGCCCTCGTTAAACAACTCCGCCTGCTGAGGAAGCCTATAAACACCAGACACCAGCCTGCATGGGTGGAAGAGGGATGGATGGATGGATGGATGGATGGATGGATGGATGGATGGACGGACGGATGGATGGATGGATGATTTAAATAATTAACTGATGACATTAACAGGTGCAGGAAAAGCACTGAACACACTGCGTCTGAGCAACCAAACCACTTCTGGGGAGGAGGCGATATTGTTTTCTTGCAGGGTTAAATTACGTAATATCGTCTCACCGATTACCTGATCCGCAATGGTCACATCAATTACTGATGATGCATTTCTCATGCCTCCCAGTAGTATCACAAAAATATTGGTCAGAATTTAACAACATCCACATAGCCCCAAACAGTAGAAGCACTTTCCAACACAACGTTTCAGTTGCTCAGCTGAAATGTTTGTTTGTTGCAGGATGATCCGCCATCACCGGCAGGTCATCTAAATGCAGAATCCCAGGTTACTTCAGGTGACAGGCGAGTACTTTGGATGCCAACTTCGTTTTGCTTCCACGAACATATATATCCAATATTTGGATTTTTTTTAAATTATAAATAACAGTGCTTTTTCTTAACCACACTTAGTGCTCATATTTCAATAAACATTTGATTTACAAACAACAAAAACATGTAGGATATATGTAGTATTAAAGTTCCTGAAAGTCATTACTGATACAAACAAATCACTAATAAAATAAAAGATATATCCACCATGACAGTTCATTGATGGAAGCTTTCTCCTTCTGCTCTGCAGCTCCTCTTACGCCTAAACAAATTAAACAGCGTACGCAAATGATGGCCTAATTTATGTTGCATGCTCTGAAAAGTGATAATCAATGATCACTGAGCTGATTTCTATCATTCATCAAATGTGATGCCTGTGATTTAAAATAACCAATTATATCTTCAGTGTAATCTAGCTGACATCAGCTCATGAAAAGACAAAAAAACAGCGGCTTGGGAGTGGAGAAATAGCCATCAGCACCCCTATTACCATATTGCTCTAAATTACCACAATCACTGTGGGAGCGTTCAACATGCCACCACCCAGTGGAGAAAAAAAAAGAAAGAAAGAAAGCAGTCCAGCAAATGCTGTCTGCAAATGATTTACATTCTGCTTTCTTTGTGATTGTGCTACCAGTTGCTGTTGTGTCCAGGGTAATTAGGAGGTGATGAGAGTGTAATTGGGCATTGGGTACATTTAGAGATGGAGACTGACAGACAGACAGACAGACATGCAGACATGCAGAGTGCTCAGGTGCTGAATGACCCGTCTGCTACACGGGAAGACACTCCAACACCACCTCCGCCACCTGACTGCCACTCACAGACGCCAGGGCAGAGCAGAAAGGGGGGGGGGGGGTGAGAGGGGCGGGTGGACTGATACAAAGGAGGGGGATGGGTCAGTGTGGCTGGAGCAGGTGGAGGACGCTGGTTAACTGCAGCGCTACTGTTGCAGTCATGTGGAGGAATAAAAGGGTCATTGTAGGAGCCTTTCACTTTGTACATATGTGGTCTTCCATCTTTTTTATTCCCAACTGTTTGTTTTATTTTCAGTTTTTTTCGCCTCATTCTTCTTCACTTGTCTGCTCTGTGGCGTGTGCGTGGATAAAACTGGAAAGAGGGAAGACGATTGTGAAACAACAGTCTTGCTGAAACATGCCTCCCCCCAATTTCCCTTGTCTCTGTCTCTGTCATACTGAGACAGATTCTCCGGTTTAGGTGCATTGTGAAAGGGAGAAAGACAGAGGGAGAGAGAGAGGTGCGCTGGTTACTGTGGCAACCAGGAGAGTGACTCTAGGCATTGGCATATGCATTGGGAGGGGGTGGGGGGGGGGGCACATGGAGCTGTGGAGGGAGAGGAGGTAGAGAGAGGAGAGTGCTGGTGAAGGGATGTAGTAGAGGGAGGGGAGATGGGGTGCAGGAGGCAGATCAGAGGGAGGTGTCAGTGGGTTACTGCACAGAGAGAGATTCACCCTCTTTTTTATGCTGGCAGAAGAAAGGGAGGCAGAAACAAAAGGAGCTGTCTTTTAAAATGGTCGCAGCGCTGGATTGGACTGTCAGCGCTTCTTCCTAACAACCTCACTTAGCTTGCTGCTCCCACTCCCAGACACTTCCTTACTCTACGTCTCCCCCTTCCCTTGTCCCTCTTCCACAACACCCTGCACGTCTGAGTCTATCACAGGTGATTCTCATGATTTCAATTACAGCAACTAAACTGGTGGATGTGAGCATTCAAAGCATCAGAATATATTTTACACTCACGCAGAGCTTTTTTTGGTTGCATCTTTTCCACAGTTTACTACCCCGCATCTTATAAAAAAAACAAAACAAACGAACAGGGTTTTGGGTGATCAATAGTCAGGAATCAAAAGAAATTCTGTTTATTCTAATGATGTCTCGTGATCTGAATCATTAACTGGTTAGCATATCTAATAACTGACTTAAAGTGAGATTATTTAGAAATAACACATTTTCCCCCGCTCTATAGATTCAAAATTATTTTGTTGTGGCACGGCTAATGTTAGCTAGCGTGTTGTACACACACTACCCAAAAAGAAAAGTTACTTCCCTCGTGGATTTAACTGAGTAAATAACCTGGGGTTGCTGTAGTTGATCAGGTCTATGTTCAGCAAAATCATCTCCCAAAAGAAGACAGGTCACCTGTCCACCGAAATGTACTGACTGACTAGTTGTGTTGAACAAGAGGTTGTTTCTTCCATGGTGTGAGTATATTGCAAAATGACAATAAATGAAAGAAAAAAGCAACTCTGGAAAGTTTCTGAAATCTAGAAAGTACTACATGAACTGTGTCTTTCTGGAATGGCAAAAAAAAATTTCCTGGGGCTTTATTTCTTAGAAATGAGTTCCTTTAGTGGGCATGCAGATAAACCTGGGAAGAGTTCTTGCGGTGGAAAAACAGCCATAACAACCACAAGCTAAAAGTCATTGAAGCAGCAACACAAAGAACACTGAAACCTGCAGAAGTGTTTTTTATGTACAACACTGGATCTTATAGGAAACCATTTGGGGAACCATGAGCACAATCTCAGTAGAAACAGAGAAAAACCAGAAACACAGCTCTACTTAGCCCTTCAAGTCTCTCAGCAATCGCATTATTTTTGGGGAAAAAGGCAGAGTTAACTCATATCACTTTTTTTGTGGTAAAATAATGTGGTTTATTTAGTGGTGGAAAATATTTAAGTTTGTCTTTTTAAGAATAAACAGCAGAGGCTAACATGCTCTAACATGTACCTACGACCAACCCTGCAGCTACAACACCGAACAGACAACCTGAGATTACAACAAACACAGTCGGCGAGAAGCTCCCGTCTTTGGTAAGGTCACATTTATGATGCTCTCTCTTCAAATAGCAAACAGCTTTTTGCCACTACATTGTTATAATGTTGTATATTTAACCTGTGATGAAACAAATGTATTTCTTGGCAGGGTGGTAAATAAAGGAGCTGTGAGGTCAAGTGGTTTCCTGCAGAGAAATGATGAATCATTTCCTAACAGTTATCTAATTTCAACATCTTACCTGAATCTTGTTACGTCTGCGTATCAGACATTTTAGGTATTACAGATTCTGTCCCAATCTTCAATGTAAACTTGCCATTTATGTTTTGATGAGGTCAATTAGCCTTTCGTCCTCTTTTCCAGAGGCATCGTGACTTTCCAAGCCTGATGTGAAGACAAAAGGGAGGATGATACTAAGACCCCGTGACCTTATGACAGGAGCCCACAGAGAAACAGACTGCCAGAGACAAACAGAGCCATGGGGTAGGTGTAATGAATATGCTGCCCCCTATGGTGGGGATGACCTTATAAACAACAACAAACTGTCACTATGCCCAAGCCTGCTGGGAGCTGCCCTCTGTGGAAGGGCAAATGGCCTGGAATTCACTGGACAGGACAGCCAGAGCTTACAGAAGAGAATATTTACATTCATGTAGCTGCCTGCAGATCAAACCACATGAAGTCCATGTTGGTCGTTGCAGACAACAGCAACGCTTTGTTTTTGCGAAACAAACAGAGGATGGCACCTTCATTTTCATCAAAAGGTATTTGTCGTATTTACCCAGGTAAATCATCAAAAGTCCCGTTGACGCAGCTGCCATAAATGCACTCCCACAGTGTCGTGTAACGCTAAGTGACTGCTTTCATTGTACAAGACAAGCTACGCTTGCAATCGCTGTGATCTCAACCAGGCGTTCTGAATCAAACAGCAGAGGAGACACATCCTCATATTTCAAGAGGGACTTTCATGTCACGGTGAAGGGGAGAGGGAAGAGCGGCAGCGAAGGGTTAGAAGTCAGAGCGAGGCATATGGCTTCTTGAATTTTAGGAGATGGGAACTGACAGCTTAACTGAACATTTGGCAAGGGTGGGGGTAAAAAAAAAGGGTAGAAGAAGAAGTGGAGGAGGTGTGTACGGGTTCTGGTATATGTGTCTGTGTGTTTTGGGTGGGAGGAGTGGGTGGGTAAGGTTGCTAAACATTCCCATCTGTTCGTATCCCAAGGCACTTCTAGGGCAGTTACCTACTGTCTTATGCAGATGAAGTGTTGCTGCGCCAGCTCCTTCAACTTACAACAGATAAATAATGATATAAATATATAAATATATTTGAATAATAAAAGAAATGGCAGGAGGGGGGGGACAAGGAGCAGCAGGGTCAAGTTGTTTCCTGGGAAGTGTTTGCTTTATACCAGCTGATGATCACAGCTCTTCCAGGATGTGTGAGTTCCATAACTACGTCCTCATTAGAATATGTCTTCCTTTGAGCTGCAGCACAATCTCAGGAGAGGGATATGCCCAACAGGGGTCCTCTATGCAAACTGAATCGCATCATACAAGCTATAACTAAATGAAATAAATCTGCACTGCACATTTCTACCCGGTACTTTTTTGGTATCAGTGTTCAAAATGTAAATACACAATAAACAACACAGGCAATATGCAAAATGTTATGCAACAAGACTGATCTCAATCTCTTATGCAAAACATAAATTTGTTGAAAAGAGCAAACCTTCATCCATGTACAGGCAATTGTTAGAAATGAATGAAAGCTGCTCATCAAAAATTTAGAAAATGGTTTGAAAGAAGGAGGAAATTTAAGCTGTGGTAAAATTGTTATTTTCCTCGGGTAAGAAAGCACAAAATCCAACAGCTATAAGTAGAAATTGGTCTTCTAGGTGAAGATTAAAAATTACAATAATTACTGAAGCTGGTAGAAAAGAAGTTAGGATGTATGAATTTTGTTGTAAACAAAATTGTTATTTTACTTTTCTGCAGAAATACAGTCTAATCCCAAGTCCTCCTTTTGGCCACTTTACATCACCCTGTAGTTTTGCATGTGCTACTTTTCTTATGGGGATTAATGAGTCATCATCTAGTCTTCCATATGACCCCCAACTCCCCAGATGAAGGACTAGACAACCCAATTCTCCTTGATCCTGAGGGGCACCTCACCTCTGCAGAACTGGATCTTGGGCCAAATTTAGCTACTTTGCCACATATCAATTTTAGTGGGTCCTTGTTTGTATTTGCCATAGGAGATTCTAATCTTCTTGATATCCACGCTGTCCTTAAAGGATTTCTTAGCAGGTTCATCGTCCTAAAAACACAGATTTCATAGTTAACTGTGGCCTTATCAACGTGCGTGGGTTTGAAGGAGTAACTGAGTGAGATTCCTGCATTACCCGCATCCTAGTTCTTAGATACAGCCATGTGTTGTCTGTCCTCCCACTAAATGATAGCATATTTAAATGAGGATAAGGAGCTTTTGATGGAATGACGGGGGTGGGGGTTGGAAAGAGAGAAAAATAAAGCGATTGAAGATGTGGAGGAAGGAAAGCAAATCCTGAACTGATTTGAATCTGGTAAACTGTCAGAGAGAGAGATTACCCCACCAAATCCCTGGCGAAAATAGAGGCCCAAGTTATTTACTAGCCTTACAACCAGCTGCAAACCATCTGTACTTAATTGTAAGACACAAACTTTATGAAGATCAACTGGGGATTTTGTCACAAAGCCTCTTACGCCACTGAATTGGTGTCTCTACTCCAAGGGAGAGTACGGGCGGATGCTTGAAATTTGTCACATGTGCATTCGAGGACATGGACTTGACAGTCTCTCCAGGATCTTGTCCTGCTGGATGTGATAGCAACTATTGTGAGTTAGAATAAGTGGTGAAGTGCAGTAGCGGGGACATGACATGTGCTACATCCTTGCATAGAAAAGAACATAAACAGGATCAATGACCACACACCCAAACATACACACGCGACTGGCCAGGACCAGCTTCAAAACATTTAATTGGCTTTAGCCTCAATGCCTTTTAGAAGAAGCCAGTCGTTAGGTCCCAATTAGCCATGTAAGTAGCCTAGTGACCCTTACTTAGTCATGTAAATCACGATCAGGAAGACAATACCTAACCTGACCATGACTTATAGGCCTAGTACAAAACCTGCATGTGGCATTGTTCAATGTAGGTCATTGTGCATTATGTTGTTCTTGGCAGCCTTCTGAAGACAGGAGATAAGAGTTCCTGTCCAAGCCACTGAATGGCAGGTAGCCAGCTAAATCCTATTTAACAAGATCTAGACTGAATCTGGGGTGGGGCGAGTTAGTGGGGTCACATGAGGAGCCCATTGAGGTTAGCTTGCAGCTTTGTGGGTGCTGGGGTTCACAACATTGTGCATTTTAAAAACCAAGTGCCAGTAATTTGCTTGAGTAATCATTAAACATGCTAAAACGTGCATTCATGAGGTGTGCAAAACTAGCTTAAAATGTTGCTGAAAGAACAAGTGGACAGACGACAGGCTGCTTGTTCCACGGGTGCAAAACTTCTAAGAAATGCACAGACGGGTCACCCAGGAACAAATATTGAAAGATCTAAGCCGTTGGCCTCTTTAACTAATTTATTTTCTTGTGCTGCACTAATTCCTCCCCTCTCCATATGTTAAGGGTTGGAGATGGGAGGAGGGAGTGCGTGTAAGGCGTAGGGGTGTGGATGGGGTGGAGGGTTTTCAGGGATTAGGCCATCCTGTCTGGACATACGCCTTTCTAGTGTGATTATACACTGGAGAGGCTGGTTTTGTGCCTATCTGCCTAGTGTGCATGCGTGGGTCATCCCATCAAAAGAAAAACACCTCTCAGTCTCCCCCAACCCACACTTTTATGCTGTATAATGAGATAATCAGGGATTAGTTTGTTGTGGAAAATAAAGACTTGCCAACTAGAGCACAAATACGCACTAAAATCCAAAGGAAGATAAAATCAAAGGAGAGGAGAAGATGTAAATTGAAAAAGTATTACACTCAATGAAAATTTTAGGCAACATAAATCTTGAAAGATGTATGAAAAAATATGATATATTAAGATTTATTAAATCAGCTAATTTACAAATGCACGAAAAAACAATGTGCACATACCAAATAATAATCAGACACAAATCAGAGCTGATAAACACATCCAGTCACATGAGATGCTGATGAAGGACCTGTAGCTTTAACAGTGAACTGCCTTTAACATGGCCACATTATAATTTGTAATAAAACCTCCAGCCCCACCCCCATCCTTCCACCTTCCTCTCCACAACTCTTCGTTAGCAGGTATAATCCCTGATGGCCCATCTGCCAGACGCCATGGCCACAAAACAAAGAGCAAACAAGGCTGGAAGATGCTGGCCGTCACAGGGCCTCAATGAATAGGCCGACCGATCGCTTACACAGACGGCGTGTTTGCTCAGGCCCCACACAGGCACACAATACTGCCACTACAGCGCTGCTATTTTCAATCAGATAAGGTACTATTTGAGCTCTGGGAGAATGGTTATCAGTGATGAGCAGTGCACCTGCCTCCGGGGAGCAAAGGTGTGCATGCAGAAGAGCTTACTTCCATATGGACACTAATAAGTTTAGCTCAAAATGCAGGAGTTATATTTTAACATGACATAAATTCATCTTAAATCTTAAAGGTTTAGCTTCTATGTTGACTCACAAAGGCTTGTTATTCATTTGAAATGCATTGTTACAGCATGGTTAAAGAATTAAGCCTTGCTTTTCCGATCAACTTTTCTTGTACATGGGAAATGAGAAGTGCTGCTAGCAACACAGCCTGGCTGACATAAAATGGCTGCCTTAGACTGCAAGAGGCAGTAAGCCAGACTAGCATTAGTGGCCGACCGATAAGTGCTTTTCAGTGGTGGAGGCTGATTATTTAGAGAGCACACACCCATGGGCCAAGGCTCATTCTGTCACCATGTTGCTATGTTCTCTGCTTTCTTTTATTTTTGCTGCATTCGATAAAAAAAACAAACAAAAAAAAACAAAACTGAAATTTTTAATAATGCAATAATTTTGCTTAATCAAATGAACTTTGATCATTTTTCTTTGTTTACTCGTGGATGTGCTCCACACTTTGCAGGGCATTTACTTTCAGGAATACAGACAGAATCCACCAACAACATTATTTTCAACAATAACAAGGCTGCCTGCGCTGCAGATGTGCCTGGATTTGAATTTTCTTTCCTGCGTTATCAGATTGTCTCAAGTCAGATTGTCTCAAAACAAGAAGAAATTGGTTGAACGCTTCTTCTCTTTGCAGCTTCGGTAGAACAATCTTTTTTTTTTAACCGATGTTTCTCTTTCCTCACTCTTATTGACAGAGGATTAACGAATCACCATTATAACACCACTTGATTGCTCCCCCCCCTCCATCTCTGAGAGTCCCACATTATTGCCACTGTACCAAGATGTTTAGGGGTTGCTGTGTGACCCCCTCGGGCCGCCAAACCAGGATTAGATTGTGGAAATGTAATCCCGGTTTGGGTTGGGGTGGCGGATGCTGAAGGGATCAGGGCACTAGAAGACACAATATAATCAGGGGGAAGGTCCACACCCCAAGAATCAGGATAAATCTAAGCAGAGCTTTAGCTACAATGTCAATTAGAACATATGTTTGGATGCAGTAAATATAGGAGGACACGCTTGTTAGAGCACTGAGGAAAACCTACATTTCTAAAGCACTAAATACATTTTTAGTCTATTCAGAAACGAAATGTGCCACAATTTACAAATATTTGGGGTTGCATGCACCGACAGACGTGTCAAAGCTGATATCCCCTCTTATGTGATAGTGCTTCTGATAAATTACCCCAAAAGCATAAGAACCGTTTTTAAAAAAAGGAGCCTGTATGTATCTGCACATCTTTCCCTGTGTGACTAAATGGCTGCTGCCCCTGATCACATGACCTGGTTTCCATTTTGGAGAGGAAACTACACACGTAACTCTAAACTTGCACCTCCCCAACACTGAGAGGACAGAAGTGCCAGCTTCACAAAAATCCAACTCAAATAAAAAGAGAAGAAAATGGCTAACCTACAGTAAGCTTAATAGCTGCAGAGAGAGAGAAGCTTATCTTCCCACCACAGCTAATATGAGCTCCTCAATTAGATGAAAGGCTCTCTCTCCTTCTCTAATTTTTTGTTCACTTTCTCCAGGCAATTTATTTAGGGTGGGGGGAAAAATGCCAGGGTGAGCCTTATTGGCTAGGCGCGTGACGAGTCATCGCGAGCTCTAGCCAATCAGCTGCAGCTGGCAGCGTCAACTCAGGCCCTCAGCAACAACATGACTATTTACTGTATGCAAGAGAAAAATCTATTTGGGGTTCATCACAGCACATACAACAAACCATACAAACAAGAATAAACTGTTAGAAAAAAAAATATATATATAAAAAATAGGACTGAAAAGATTAATGCAAATGCAATTTTTTAACACTCTTCTTATTACTAAGTGTGGGACAATGCAAGTGGAAGCACAGACCTTTATAACTAACATTATTATCACGGGTTCCAGAAAGAGCAGTGGCTCCTGACATGCTAATTAAACGTTTCCTTTGCTTTCTGAAAGAAGGAAGAGATATTTTTAGACAGCTACTCTGTATTCTGCATTATGGATTAACTCGGATTATGCAAAGAACCTTTCATGCATTCCCTTATCAGTTTTATTTCTTTGTACTCCGAATTATTTTTATACACACACCCTCACTATTGTATTTGTCTCTGTAGTTGCCAAGTGGAACTAAAGGATTATGCAAGCATTTCCAAAAAATTATGTTTCCTTACCTAAAAGAAAAAAGGTTTACTGACAGGGCCGAGAAAAATGATCTTTTCTCCACAGAAAGATTTTTTTTCTTCCAAGTCACTCAGATATTAAAATAGATTTATCATTATTAATAATAATAATAAAAATAATGATAATAATCATTATTATTATAATAATTATTACAATAATAATAATAGTTATTATTATTATTATTACTATTTACTCTGAGTAGCGTTAAATCAATATTAACTATTTTGGTACACTTTATTCAATTAATTTCAAAACATTGAAAACTCTGCTGATTTAATGATATAATTAATATAAACGACATTTATGTTTAAAATAATGTTAAATGCAAATAAATCAGACCCTAAAATGATAAAATGAATTATAACAATTTTTTTATGTAATAAAATATCTTTCTTTTTTGCTGCAAAATTTATATTTTTAAAATCATAAAAAACTGTATTAGCAGTTTATATTAATTATAATTCAGTTTTTAGTTATAAAAAAGGAAGAATAAAGTGAAAAAAAGAATGGTTTTACTAGCTAAAATCAAAATTAAATTAATATTGATGGAATAATAGTTGATGAATAAATAAAGTGTCCCTTTCCAAACTTTGTTGGGTAAACACATGAAGTGTCTTTCTAAAAGCCTCTGGTCCAAACAGATCCTTAATCACCCTTTCTCACCATCTGCTCCAGAGTCAAGGTTACATATCACAGCTTGACAAAACCACTGCAGGAGTGTAGCGATACATGACAGCCAACGTGGGCAAAGAAGGGTAGAGGTGGGGAGTTTAGTGGGGGGAGGTTTACAGATCCCAGGATGCACTCAGCATGCAGCATGCACTGCGTGGAGGTATCACTTCTCTCGCTGCCACAGACATCCATCTATCAAGGTGATTTCCCATGCTGCTCTGTCTTTGACATACTTTTCTACCGGTCACTCTGAATGAATTCACTTCATTATTTGTATTCATCCATTAGCATTGTTAGGATAGTGAAGGGGTGTCCTCATTGGCATTTTCTTTTTTCCCACTTGTGGAACAGCAGAGGCTGATACCTCTGAGGTTTATCTAAAATCTCATGCAATCTGAACATTTACTTCTTTACAGGAAATCTATGAAAACGATCATATTTCATGCTGCATTTGAGGCCAACCCAGCTCTTACAGGAATCATTAAAATGTCTGTGTCAACAATGGGGGGGGGGGGCGCTGGTGTGCAGTCGTGCAAACAAGTCACACGTCAGCCGTGGTGATGCACTGATGTCCAATGACATTTAATTTCTTGCCTGTCCCTTGCCATGAGAATCATCACGAGGACATGAAACTGAGGGGCCTGCACGTCATGAGTCTGCATTCAAGCCCAAGTCATGAATTTTTTCCCCCCTTGTCTTGTTTTTGTTTACTTCCGTGCCATAAAATGCAGAACAGGCGGGGATAGAAATGGAGAGAGGGTGAGGGAAACAGAGAGGGAGGAAGGCTGTGAATAGGCAGAGTGAGTGGCATGCATGGACAGCCTCTCTGTCTCTCAAAGACACTGCAGCAGCTGCATGCACGCGATAAGAGCAACCATTCACAGCCAACTCCCCCCTTTTCCTCCTACACTCAAACAGACGCAGCAATGCACTTTTTTTTCTCCTTTCCCTATCTGTCGCTTTACACACACACATCAGTCTTTTTACAGGTTCCTCCAAAGAAGCTGGAAATTTCAAGTAGCCTTTGTCAGCAGTCAAAGGTCTTTCCTGATTTTTTCTTTTTTAGTATTAGTCACAATTGTCTCTGACATCCAAGTCCAGCTGGGTTAAATGTGGAATCACCTTTTGTGTTTCGTCACGGTGTAGCACATAGTTAGCAGCAACACAGGCTGCACTGTGACAGATGCTTGCCCAGCATTTTCCCCATGCTTTAACAATCAAATCTTTTGATAACATATTACTATCTCTGCACTGTACACAGTTCACGCTCCTGTTATCCTGTAGTGCAGAATTGGGTTTGATGTTAATCACCTCTGCTCAAAAAGTGAACCGTATCCTCTGTCACCTTGCATTCCTGTAATGCATCATCCACGACCATGGCCCAAGTAAACAAAAACAAAACTTTTGTGGTGCTTAACAAATCACACAACAAAAATCTCTTTTTCAATTAAAGAAATTGATGCTTATGCTACATCCACACTGAGACGGAAACAATCTCTGTTTTTAAAAAGCATTCTGTGAAGACGGGATAGTTAAAAAAAATAAGTGTGTCCACACAAAACCGCTGAAAATGATGTAGTATAGATGCCAGGCCTGTAAGTGACACTGCAACGCTGCAACATAAAAACAGAGAAGAAGACACCGAACACACAAACATACAAATAAGAATATGGGAGGAAAATCAGGCTGCAACTGAGACATTTGTGTGGACTGATGACTTCAAGGTAAAACTTAAAACTGTTTTGATCAGTAGCTTCTGTAACCAGCCATTGTTGTAGCTATTGTCAGGGTTTGCACAGGTGGCGTCATTGGTTCAGGAAAGATGTGTAAACACGGAAACGTCTTTTCAGAATTATTCACTTTGGGACCTGGTTTAAAAGACGAAAAACACCAGTTCCATGTGGACAAAACGTCCAACTTTAGCAAATACACATAAACTCCATGTGTACATGACCTTAGATACTAATCCATTATTAAGATTTGATAGTGTAGTTTATATCTAGTTACAATAGAGATAAATGTTTTCACTATTATCTCCTCCAGCTGACAAATAAATAATATATTTATTATGAATACTGTTAATATAAAGAAAAATACAAAAGTGTTGCATTTAAGTCATTTAGGTGATGCTTCTAAATTTTATGCTGCTAGTTTCAGTAAAAAACAACAGTGCTGCTTATGGGGGAAAAAAAAGCTATAATTTGTCTTTTTTCCCCTATGTGGTATCAAAAATTGTATTTTTCAGGGTTTCAGTAGTGAGTTTGATATTCTAGTATTGTGACAAGTGTAAAAACAAACAACTGGAGCAACATAATTTCACAAGACAGATCCATTTAACATAAATTCTCCCACACAACATTTTTTTATCCAATATATGAAATGAGCATAAATCAAACTAGCAGCGACATGCATGCCAGTCACTTTGATCCACATGATAACATCCAGCCCCAAAGTCCATACAGCCCACAGAACGTCTAAGTGCCAATTAATTGGTGGCTCCTTCCACGATTAGCTCATGTTGCACTTATAGCTAATCTGTATCCTGGCAGGGAGCCACACATGACCTGGCTCACATCCAGATCCAGGAGCGGTGGAGGCAGCAGCCATGAGCTAGCCCAGCGCAGCGCTGAGCAGCCTGGAGAAGATGTGCCAAACTGCAGCAGCACAAAGGAGACCTCACTGTTTATCAGAGATTAAGCAGTGTTTAGTATCTTTCCCCAACCCTCCTCCTCCTCCTCCTCCTGCCTGTATGTGTTTAAACATATACATGCACACACACGTACACGCTCTGATGCCACCACCTCCAGCTCACACCATAATTGTTTGCAGCCCCGAGAGTTTAATAAAGAACAAATTGTGCTTATTGGTGAGCAAACAGCACACTACGGAGGTGGGAGTGTGATCATTGCAGTAGTAAAGAGAGAGAAAGGGCATCAGCCAATTTAATTAATATCTCTGTCAGTCTCGGGCTAAGGCTAGAGCAGCAGGCTGTGTGGGGAGGGATGTAGCGAGCACACAGAGCATTAGCTCAACGTTATACAGTATACACACACTCGTGTTTTCCACCTATAATGGTGTGATGAGGAATTTATAACATTACAACACTGAAAATCAGGTTATGGCACAATCATGATGGCTTTATATTACACGGCTCTGAACTCTGCTCATATTAGCTTCGGAAGACTTCTAATCTATCAACATCTAATTTTCACGGTCCATGTTAGTTGTGCACTTCTGTGTTTTTTAATCTCATAACCCCCCCCCGCACCACTTCCCAGCCCAAGTGTATCTGCCCGTCATGTTCCCAGAATGCTTTGTGGCAGCTGCAGCCAGATTCATGCACACAGGTATTGATTTTCTCCCCCTTTTTTTTTTTTTTTATCCTTCAGCACAACCCTTTATTTATCTCGCTAAGCTCCAGCCGTTGGGTGTGAGGACTGAAGCAGCTGGCAGCTTGTGAGAGGACACAGTGAATTCAACATGAGACGCTTACCACATAACCTGGATTTATTTTCATTTATCTGTTATTTATCTGACAGCACTGCTCCGCTACAGAGTATAATCCCGCTCTGCGTGGGATGCATGTGTAGGTATGTATGCGCGTGCGTGTGTTTGTGCTGTCCGTCTACATACAAACACTGCATCCTCCACAGGACACCTGACCCATTTTTCTGTGTGAATAACAATGCTCAGGCCAATCACACGCAGACAGAATGACGAATGCTGGAAAAAGACTACATGCAGCCTGTCACACGTTACAGGCTGTTGGTCCAACCCTGCTGGTCCACAGAGCAAGGTAGGGGAGTAAGAGAGAGGAAAAGGGAGAGAGTACAAGTTAGTTATCCTCTGTCCCTCCTCCCCCTATATATCCTCACCACGCAGGACCAGTAAAACCATTACACACCCTCTACAGCCCCCTTGCTCAAGGTTGTGCTGCACCAACTGCAGCACTTCCATGTGTTCGAAGAAAAGGGCAAAACTGACAGAGAGTGAGCAGCAAAGCTGCACTCAACAAAAGCCATTTATTATGCCACACTACCTGTGGGCTGAGGATGAACTCCAGTTCTTATATATAAATGTTTACAGTACGGCAGCAGTCATAGCTCCGAGGGAAGACTGGAAATAATCGAACTGCACATGCAGAATATTGCTTTTAAAACTGCTGTTACGCTCTGATCATGCACTTGTGTGACCTGATTTCCAAGTGTGGCAAAAACACACCTTCCCTCAATAAAATCTCAGGCATGGCTGAGTGTATCCACGGTGATAGAAATAAGCTGAAACACACAGGTTACATCAACCACGTCGTTTCTATTAAACACTAGACGGCTCCAAGCCCAGCCCGGCTTAGTAGCTGGCTTGAAATGGAGGAGGAGTGGTTGGGGAAACGGCGGGCATTGTGGAAAAGCATGATAACGTCCAGCAGCCTTTTGATAGTAACTCTTGATATTTACTTCAAAGGCCCATTATACACAACCAATTAAACCCACATAGTGTAGTTTGCTCGTCTCCCTCTCGGCAGTGGCTGGAGGGGGGGCGGTGGAGGCTGGCTGCAGAGCGAACTCCAACACACATCTCAAATGTCAACAAACATGAAAGAAACTGTGAAATGCACAAGATGGCTCAGCAAATAGCCAGATTGAATGTGTTAAAGCAATGTGCAGTCTTATTTAGCAGCTGTACAACTGATGGCTGGGATGAAAAATGAAATGGGTTACCAGGATTAATTGTGAGAAAAAATGGTAGTTATCTATTCTTGCATATGAGTGAGTGAAAAAAAACAACAACAGAAGGAATAACATGAGCATGAACAAAAAGAGGGGAGAAAAAAAAGGAGGGCTAAGCAGAGCAAAGAGAATCTGTGTGATGACCGATGGCCCTTGTGTTTAGCTCGTGTGCTGAATGAAAAGAAGCCCCAGTGTGTGTTTGTGCGTATGTCTCTGCAGTATAGTGCTGGGGGGTCGGCCCCCTCTCGGCCCTACTGGTACTGAATGCAGAGCAGGCAGCATCAGGCCGCTGCAAATGACTACAAGGCCTCCTCAGTGACTGCAGCAAAGGCTGCACCTGGGGAATGGCCCAGCTCTGAAACAGCCGCAGCCACAGATACCACCACAACACCGCCTGAAAAGCAGCCCCGCAGGAAGTGCCCACATGCCCACCAGGTACGCTCCATAAACATAGTCACCCTTTCTGCATGAGATTATTCAGAGGCTAAATGGATTACTTAATCATTGTAATAATTTTGACCAAAACATTTTGTAACTGGTGGGTCATCGAGGAAACAACACCCTCGGCAAGACCTAGATACAGATATACACACATATTCAGATCCATTTTATCAGCACTAGCACACATACATTTTCCCAGCCCCATTTGAACATGAATTGAGGATGATAAATCAACAAAAAATGATGTAAATCATAACATTATTTTAGAGATAAATGAGATGCATAACATAGCAAAACTAAACTTCAAATGCAAATAGATTCAAAGTCCAGTTAATCAAGTATGTTGCCACTAATAATGAAAAACAGAAACCCAAAACAAGTATATACTAATGTACTCTGACAACTTGCATTCTGCAGTGAGATAAATCCAAAACAAGCCTTCTTTCAGAGCATTATGCCATGACAGATTTTCCTCTATTGTATCCATAAATCACAGGAAGGCAGTAAACCCATCACAATCGGAGCTGGACCTGATTGGCTCTCCTTTCTAAAACAATGACTGAGATCCTCTTAGTCTGGGTAGTCTGCTGCTTTTGTTTTTTCCAAACTTTCTTTGTGTGATGCCCAAATAGATGGCATACTTGCATGTATTTATATTGCAGAAAAAGATGTAAAGAAGTGAGCAAAAATTGGTCATAAAATAAGCCTGAAACATTTGTCATAATTTTGAGCCGAATTCGTTGGATTAAGTCATTTGTAAATCCAGAATTTACACAATGACAAAAATCAGAAAATGAGGACTTACTTTTCTCCCATACGAATACTTAAATGCTCCTGCTTACTGGAAATATTTGCCTTCTTCATACCAGCAATTTGAACTGAGTGGACTTGAGAGTGGACCTTTTTTCAGCATGCGGCTTCCTCCCGTTTCAGAGACTAGCTTTTCTAGGTCTTATTGATAAGTTTTTGTCACTAATAAATAAACAAGTGTCTGTATGCATGCATACAGAGTTTACAAATGTTTATTTGATCTACGTCTAACAGTCCATATTTATTACAGGGAACAAAAGTGCAGAAGAACAGTTTTAAGTTGTTTTTGTTTTGTGTTGTTTTTTACTTTGCAAGACAAAAACAAGAGCAACTGGAATACAAATGAGATTTATAATATCACAGATCTGTTTGCTTTGAGCTGTACATAGATGCTGCAGCCTCAGGCTTTGCACACATGAAAACCTTTCTTTACATTTGCATCATCCACTCACAAATACAGTTTTGGCCACAGCAACCAAACATTTTAGAGTACAACTTCCAGGTTGAAGTTTTATTTACTGACTGTAAGGTTTATGTCTGGACTGGAAAACCAGGATTTTTGGTTTCTTACATCAGATCGTGCTCACTACCTTCTTAGTTTTTACCTTTAAGTTATAAAAATGTACCACAGCATCGTTAGACCTCACAAAAACAACACAGGTACTAATCTTACCAACAGGATGTTTATGTTTGCACCTAATTGTAGTCACTAGAGATAATAAAACAGTATCAAAGTTAGATGGAAATTTGTTTTAATGGCAGTACACATTTTCAGTCGATCCGTTGAGTGATACCCTAGAAGAATGTGTGTGGAAGCACTTGGCGAGAAATACAGGAACTTCAGGCTGTTTGCTCCTGTTGCAGGAATAAAGAAGGAAAAGCTTCCACTACAGCGTGCATGCTTCAAATGTGTGAGCAGCCAATTTTACAAAGCAGAAGTTAAAATGGAGTTAAGTGTACTCTTGTACTCTCAGAGATCGATCAATATAGAAAATATCATAATGAGAATATTTTTTGCCATATTGCCCAACTTTACTGTCAACTAATTAAAGAAGAAAGCATCAGAATG
This sequence comes from Atherinosoma microstoma, assembly GCA_037177055.1. NCBI lineage: Eukaryota > Metazoa > Chordata > Actinopteri > Atheriniformes > Atherinidae > Atherinosoma > Atherinosoma microstoma. Next base: position 1,023,190 of record JBBBVU010000016.1, on the reverse strand, counting down.
CTTCATGGACTTCACTGCTACATTAAACAACACTAATGACAAACTTTATGCCACTTCTTAACCTATGGAGCAGTTTAGGTATCATTTTTTACCTTTAAAGAATGGAAAGATGCTCATGTAACAAAGAAAATTTTCAAAACATAATAACAAAAAAGATCGAACAAAGTCAGTCATTTACAATAAAACCTAAAGGTTTAAACTCTCAAATCCTTATTTCACGTTTAGAGTTTCTGCAGGGGCTGAGAAATAATGTTTTAGAGTACAGTTTTACATTTTTAAGAAACCCAAATGAAGACTTAAAAGTCTTGAAGGGTTACACTAAAGGAGAGTAAAGAAAGACAAAGAAGTCATTTATCTGTAGAAAATGTTTCCACATCCATCCCAATTGGCTTTGACAAGAGTTTAAATTCCAATCTGGCTTTGCTCCATTGATCTAATTGGTTCAAATTTGCCTATACACTGTAAAAGACAGATGAGCCATCACAAACCATGTTAGAAAGCATGATATTTTCAACGAGAAACATAGCTATGATTAAAAGAAAGACCACCTCATTTACTGATGTTAGACCACTTTATAAACTAATGCTGAGGCTTTTCCAGAATGTTCTGACTGTATGCATTTTTCATCATAGATTTCTATTCTTTCCTAATGGACACTGGGGCTCTTTAAAAAGTCTTTTGTTAGTCTGCCCTGCAACAACTCGAAAAAGCCCAGTCCGGTGAGACCTCCAGGCGGTATGTCGAACCAGTGCACCGCACCAGGCTACACCTTCCAAACTGAGGAGCCAGGGTCAATTATTAATGTTGGAGAGAGAAAAAACTGTATTTTACTAAGTTTTTTTGTTTTATGTCAAAGTGTTGATATTGTTTGAAATCATAAAATTTTAAAATGCTGTAGGTTGGTCTACTGGTGGAGGGTTTGAGCCATCTTTTACCAAGCTGTCACTCACAAACACAAACAGACACACACACAAAGTGCACTTAAAACATGTGTAGCAGAGGAGGAGGGAAATGGACGGTGCGTCGTAGGGTGCGTGCACTGAGACGTGAATAAAGACCACTTGCTCGTGGATTCATAGGCTTCCATCATCCATTATTTAGCAAGGAGAGGAGCAGTGGATTGGTGGCTGGATGATTTTTCTGACAGCGTTTACATGGCTGATGGCTACGGATGGGATGAATTTTACAGCTAGAGATTAACACTTTGTTTTGACAGTGTAGAAACTTTCTCTATTAAGATCATTTTCGGAGAAGCAGAACTTTGCTTTGTTTCAGCTAACTAGCAGCAATTGCGTGAAGACGAGTTCAGCTGAAAAACACAAACCCATTTAAACTGTAGAAACTTCAGGGAAAATGTGCCTGTGTCTGAAAACTTGCTAGCAGAAAAAAATCCATTTATGGTCAATTAAGAGATTGCTATAGATTTCAACATGGCCAATTCTCCCTCAACGAACAAATGTGAAACGTCAACAAAACAAAAGCGGTCGCTAGCTGGCATTTGCCCTCCATCCAAAAGCAAAATGACATTAGCACTAGTCTATTGAGTTTGCTAAATGCCCCACATAAAGTGAATTTGCCCCCCAGGGCTGGGAAACAATCACGCAGGCGAGCGTTCCATTTAAGTGATTTGAATGATCGGAGCGCTGCAGAGCTTTCTATCAGCCAGAGAAATGGGTCAATACACTGAGACTAAGTGACACGGCTGGCAGCCTGCGCTCTCGTGGAAGACCAGGCAGAGGAAGAGGAGCGGGACCTCACTGTCATTGGGTCAGACAGATGTAAAAATACAGACACACACATAGACAGACACACACAGCGGGGTTCTGGCTAGCTGGTACTGGCTAGGCCTCAGATCAAACATCTCGGCTCATCCCGCGACAAACACACGCTCATACCTGCCATTTTACCTCAATGCAAGCATTAGCAACAGCACTCTTCATTTTCAACTATGTCTGTTTCTAGATGCATCATAATGTCTTAGAGACATCACAGATTCAACAAACAGGCAGTGAAATTCATTCTGGACTTCCACCTTTTCGAATGTTAAGCAGTATTTATAGTGGAAATGAAAAATGTCTTACTTTCAGCGTTGATTGACATTGTGTCCTTCTCCCAGGACACAACAGTGATGTAGGCCTCCACTGAGGCAGGGATAATGCACTTGAAGACCGCCACATTGCCTCTCATGGCTTTCTGGTCCTCCACCCGGACAGTGTACGGCTCTCGTAGGACTAAGAGGAGGGGACAAAGAGGTGTGTTGTGTATAAAATGGAAGACAAGAAACTTTGAGCACAACTGTTGACAGTGAAGAGCAAAAAAAGAACAAAAAACAACTGACCAGCCTTAATGTGGACATCTTGGCTCCTGATTCTCCCTGAGGGGTTCTCCGCTGTGCAATAGTAAGTGGTGTCGTGGATGAGTTTGCTGAAGCTGGAAGGGGGGATGTGGAAGATCTTAAGGGTGCCATTGGGGTGCACATGGCGGATCCCTGGCACATCGTAGATCTCCTCGCCGGTGGCCAGGTACCAGCGCAGTGAGATAGGGGGCACGCCTGCAGCGGGACAGGGCACCGATGTCCCTGTGGTGCTGGCAAACACTACCTCTTGCACAGATGCATTGACAAAATATAAGCTGGAACGTAGATCTTCACAGAAAACTGCAGGGAGAGAAATGAGATTACAAAATTATGTTAGATGAGCAATTAGAATGTTTCCACTTCCCATCAAATGAGGAACGTCTTTACCTAAATACTGAGCAAATGTACATGCTATTGTTAGAGCAGTATAACCATTTTCTTTAACAAAACTGTTCTCTCCTTTCCTGGACTGAACATTGTGTTTGTGCTCACTGCAGTGGAAGGAGGCTGCAGAAGTGTGTCTCTTGTCTGAGAGAAGGCATTGCAGCAAAGCTCTGGGACAGCAGCAGTGAATGTAAAAATACAAGAGCCAGCAGAGAAAGAGTCAGACTTCCCAACACAACTTCCTATGAAACATGCAGATGTGTGTCCATATCTGTCCATCCGTATTATTACAAACTAACATTTTGATTCTGTGCTGAGAAATCACTAATAAGTAATATTTAAAATATAGAGGCATTTCTTGACTCACATGGAGACTTCATTGTTATTAAAAGCTGTATATTCATTTTTAAGGAAAGCAGCATGTGCTCTTAAACTGTGATTTTGTTTGTTTGTTGTTTTGTGTGTTGGCTGTTTATTCACACAGTGTTCAGCAAAAGTTCTTCTCTGGTGAGGTGAGTCAATGTAATGTGATGCATTTCTGGATAAAACTGACGCTGCCATTCTGTAATGCACAATGCAAACTGCATGTAGTCGGGATGTTCATCATACTGGTCTGATATGTCTGAGGAAGTTGTAAGTATATTTGGTATGATGCAAAGTCATAATATGTGATGAATCCAGACCCCTGTTACTGGCTTTTCTGTTTTTTCCACAAGATTCTTCCTCTCTGAACTACTAGAGGAAAGTATTCTAACTTTAGTATAAGTTCATTAATACTGCTTTTCACTGAAAACATCTTATCATATTATAATATATCTTATTATAAACATGCTTATTATCTGTGTTAATGGTGTAGTTTTTCCAGAAGTCCTCTAAGACAGCAGTTTATCCATTGATACAGCTGAGACCTATGACCTCCAACCAGATGATCTGTAAACAACAACAACATATCTCTTCATGGAGAATTCCATGGCTGGCTATCCGTGGGTTGAAGGTATAGCAGCAACGGTTGCATTTTACGCATTCATAGTAAAACCTATTATTTCTTTTCATTGTTTAAACTATTTTCATTGACTTAATGTCATTTTCATCATAAATCAGGTCCACATGCAACATAAATACTGTAAAAGTGTCTTAAGCTCGCACAGTGTGTGACTACAACAAGCCATGACATTTTTGCAGTTGTTGAGTTATCACCATTATACCGTCATTACCTGCATTGCTCTCCTGGACCCACTGTATACATTTTTATAATGATTAATTTTCTTTTTATTAACAACACAATACCAAGCAGTAAATCCTTCACTAAGCTATCCAGCTACAAGACAGAAGAATGGTGAAGAAATGCTACACATTCACTGGATGTTGGGAAGCTGATATATCCTTGCAGGGCTTTCCCAGAATAGCAATATTCTGGGAAGGCTTATTATTAAAGCCGAGGTTTTCTTTTATGAACTAGAAGAGGATTTAAGTACAAATAAAATGTATCTTTGACAGCAATGAAGGAAGCATCCTCTTGTAAGAGAGGCCCGCTACAAGGCATTAGCTTCGGACTTGCAGCAAGCTCGCTAACTTGTATGCCTTCATCGTGGAAATGTATCTTCCCTGAATGCCAGAATTTATAAAACTTGGATTGTCTACTTAAATAGCATAAGATTAATGAGAACGAGAAAAACTGGAAATTGGTGAAGACTCAAGCAGATAAGTGGAATGATTTTAGTCTGCGCCACAGAGAAAGGGAGCAGCAGATAACCACCAACACCCGCCTCATTTTTCACCTTCCAGTTTACAAACTTTTAATGGGAATAAATGGTATTATTGTACACAGTGATGTCACTGCAACATCCAACTTAACTCTCTCCCTACCGTGTTGGTAGGGACCTGGAGAGGTATCTGTAAGGGGCATTTGTGATTTCACATCTAAGCAGTTTGGTTGAGTTAAAATAATCTCTGTTTGATTTGTTTGTGTGGCTCATTTGAGCTGATCTGAGATCTGTTAATCAAGGTTTTCAGAGGACACTCCCACAGTGTCTGACAGAAGGGAGCCCTGCTCATTTTATCATGATTTTAAAACTCATTCGTGTTTGGCAGAGTGGTTAATTACACATTTGTCTGAGGTAGGACAAATTCAAAACCTAAAATGGTCTCTGCTTCAATGTTAGCACCTTGTGTAGCTAATGTAACTGTAAACTTTAGCAGTGTAACTGCATTTTTTTTAGTTTTTAGTTGGCTTTTTATGCCCACAAGCCAGAGATATGTTGAAACAGTAATGCTCAGGGCATTACAGTTTTAAACTTTTGCACCACCAACACTGGGTGTGGGCTTTGCCATGTGTTCCATGGTGAAATCAAAGTTCACTTAGCAAAGTAAGTAAAACATAAATAGTAATAAGGCAAGTAATAATGAGGATGGTAACAATGCATGAAAACATTAAGCACAAAATGCTAAATTGCTAACTTATTTATACCATAAAATATGAGAGATTATTGTTTTTATGTTGATTCTGATTTATCACAGGTGAAAATCCAGTGTTTAAATTGGCAGCAGTACATTTACTCAGAGGTACAGGTTTTTCCAACAAATACTCCTGAAAAGGGCACTGCATTCATGTATTTTTTGTGGCATAGATGCATGAAGTATGAGCAGTAGGAAATACAGTCTTTGTATTAATCAATCCGTTTTGAATTCTGCTGCAAAGTAAATAATAATTTCTTACTTTCAATAACTATTCCATATTAGATGAACTGTGGTAATGATTTTTTTTAAAAAGAAGCACTCCACAGCCTTGTAAAGCCATAGCATAAACAGACAGTGTCAGTCACCTTCTGTAAATATTTCAGGTACCTTTACAGTGCTCTGCAGCCTTTACTCTCCACTAATATGGGCTCTCTCCCCGTTGCCAGCCTGCCTGCTTGTGCGACAGCTGCCAATCCCCCCTCCCTCGAGACCAAACATTTTAGCGCTTCATAAATTCCTAATGAGCGTTCTCAAGTCACCAGTCACTTCCACCCACTGGTCGTTCAACCTGTTACGACAAACAAACACTGTGGCGTACACGTGTTCCTGCACATTTGAAGCTACACTCACTTCACACGTGCAGTACTCTGAGGGCCAGGCCCGGAGGTGTTGAAAGAAAAACGCCTGTAGTTGTCGACAGCTACAAGACTGTAGTTTCTTATCCAAGAGGTGATAAGGAAAGGCAGAGGAGCCCCGGTTCAGAAGATTTTTTTTTCATTGATTGCCAGTTTGGCCATGCTGAAACCTGCACATGCTTTCACGGATGGTTTGGCGAGATTTCCCTCAATTTTAATTGCTAACAGGCTCTTTTATCAAATTAGACAAGATAGAATTTTAATGCTGTGGCGTGAATACAGTACATATAAAAGAAAAACCCTAAACAAGCTAAGTTGAATACTCAAAAATCATGTGATAGAGGCATAATAAAAAATGGAGATTTTCTCTAGCTTTAATGATACACGGGGAACTTCTCAGGGGTTAATTTACAGCCATGTAATCACACAGAGTAACAGCTTGTCAGTGGTTTTCTCAAGAAGGAAAATCTGTTGTCGAGATGATCATAAAATCTCAACATCTGTTATGAATAGCAGGGAGCCCGAGGTGTTTATGTGTATGACTGTTTAACCACAGCGTGGTTAATTTGCTTGCAGAATAGAGATGAAGTATTGCCTCTTACCATCTGCATGCATTTCTGTTAATGATCTCCCAAATACTGGGGAGTCCTTATGGCCCCGTGATAAGGCACTCAGAGTAACAAGTGTGTGTTAATGGGACAAGTGGGTGTTAATATTACAGCAAGATGTGCAATCTAAAAGAGCAAAGTGAGGAAATTAAAAAGCAGAACTGTAATGGGTCTCACTCTTTGATTCATCTTCACAAACTGATATGTGAAGGTAAACTTTTCTAATCAAACGTGAAATCCTATCGTTGTATTCAATAAACAGGCCATTACAGCTACTTTGGCCAGACAGGAATTGTTTTACATGATAAAAAAGGGTCATTTGCACAGAGGGGGAAGTTCCCACATTCAGTATGTTGAGGTTTTTTCTGTCTATTTTCAGCTTAAGTACGGTTTTTAACATGGATCATGGGTTAAGAGTAACATCATATTATCAGGATAGTGGTGGGTAAAAAACAATAATGAAGAACAGAATTTGGATGCTACTCATATCTATTCAGAGTGCATTATCCCTTCATATCTAAATAATGTATTCATATCCATCCACCTCCTCAGTATAGTAGCATTTTGCTGTAATCATCCATCAGAGAAATCGCTGTCTAAATGAGAACAAACTGCCATCAAGCAGCCGATGGTCTCAGCATGTTTAAAGAGTGACTGAGTGATGAGGAGCGGAGAGGCTGCCTCATAACTGCTTTTGTCTCAATATGATTTGCACCAACTCATAAAAAATTGAGAACCCCAACCACCTCCACTACCACCATCAGCCATTTATGGCTGGCTGATTCCTAAAGATGAGAAAGCCTGATGGACGCAAAACCCTGCCAGATCCCAACAGTTCAGATAGGTACAGCGGGAGTGCATTTATTTTTCAGTGCACAGCCAAGAAAAAACAGTTCGGGCAGGGGTTGAGTGGGGCAGCGGGAAAGCTAGAAAGCACTCAAAATGCGACACACGGGTCGCTATTAACCAAGAAATACAGACAAAACATAAAGTAAAGGAGACGAATAGGAGAGACGCTATGAAAAACGTCAAAAGTGTATTCCATGTTGGATGAAAACCTCTTTAAATTTTCTCAAAACTTGCTTTCATGGCTCTGATTTGTCTGTTTTTATTTCACGCTGACCTTTATCTCTCTGTCCCACCCCTCTGATCCTGCCTCTCAGATTCTCCACCTCAACACAAGAAAAAGGGCACAAAAATAAAAAATGTTGGTTCATGCTTAAATACTAGACTCTCCTTGCAGTCTATCCCCTATGTATCCTCACCAAGAATAATCTAATAAAGCAGAAATTACATAAACATTTGTATTTGTGTGGCATGTTTGGATATTCAGTTGTGCATTACAGTTTATTTAGTACTATGTGGTTGCAAAGCAGAGAGACAATATGTGGGAGGCTGTTGGCTGTCAGGAAGCGTGTTTGTGTGCACTGCTGTTAAATGATAATCTCATTAATGACTGGTATAGTAAAATATAGTAAAAAAAAAAATAGTAAGATGTAACACAAACAAATATACATCCTTTTGTAATGAATTGCTTTGCAAAGGGACAAAACACACCTGTGAGGATCTATTCATAATTAGCTGAAGTTTACAAAAGAAGACGAGTGAGCTGTGGACTAAAGTATTGTAAAGTAAACCCAGGCTAAGAACTGATCAAATATTGGTTAGGTCTGCATAAAACAAAGGACTTGGTCATTGGTGATGTTTCTTCAAACCATCTTTTAAAACAGGGAACTCAAACTCTGGGCCTTGAGGGCCACTGTCCTGCAGATTTTGGATGTTTCCCTGATTCAACACACCTGAATTAAATGATTGGGTCATTGTGCAAAGCTTGATTACAAGCTGTTGGATCAATTTAATTTTTAATCAGGTTTGTTACAGCAAGGAAGCACCAAAAACCTGCAGGACCAGAGGATAAGGTCCCTGCCTTTAAAAGAATAGTAAGACATAATATAGCCCTGGTTCTGAATTAACAGTCACCAACCGGACAAATCCAAATTAAATTAAATTTTGGTGGGGATAAATGAAAACTTACAAACTTGCCATCTTAGCAAATGATGAATGAAGCAAAACATTTTGGTTATTTGTTCTGGAAATGTCATCACTTCATATCCCATGAAAAAATAAACATAATGGAAATGCACTTTTAAATGCCTGATATCTTTGTGGAGCTCTACTTTAGATAATGCAACTATTTATTGAATAGATTGGAAATAATGATGGAGCTGTTTCTATTTCTATCAAGATTTTCTATATTCAGTGTGATAAAGCTGAAAAAAAAATCTTTAAATATATCATAATTTATCTATTGCTTGCTGTGGATTTGGCATCCCACCATAACAACTCACTTCCATGCCCTTCATGCCTACACACTCTCTAACACACAAGACTGTGCCAGAGTCTGAATCAATGTCAGTTTTCTTTAAGCCAAAAAACACAAAAAGGAAGAAGTCATATTGTTCAATTATGAATCTCACACCATGTATAATTGATGGACTCTCTCTTTTTTGTGTTGTCTGTCTTTGCAATTCTCAAGGGAGGGGCAGAAGGGAAGGGGAGATGGGGTCCTGTTGGGTAAGTGAAGTGGGTCTCCTCTGCTTGCTGTGTGAAATAATGCTTGGCGCAGTCCCACATGTCAGCACCTATTGGTGGCAGGCGCTGCTGAAACCTCTAATGGTGGATTGCAGGTGACTCCTCATGCAGTCTCTGCTACAACATTTAGAGCTCAAGGGCACCAGACATGTTTCGGGCACGGGAGTGTACGCAGGCGTGTCAGATGGATGTGTGTGTGTGTGTGTGTGTGTGTGTGTGTGTGTGTGTGTGTGTGTGTGTGTGTGTGTGTGTGTGTGTGTG
>JBBBVU010000016.1:997236-1009956 GCA_037177055.1 Atherinosoma microstoma | reverse complement strand
TATGTAAAGCACCTTGAATTGTCCTGTACATGAAATGTGCTATACAAATAAACTTGCCTTGCCTTGCCTTGCCTTAACTAGGAGAACAATGCCAGACTGGTGGTCAGGAGGTAATATTTGGGATGTAAACCAACAAGAGATTCTTGTTGGTGCAACATTTTCCACAATCCTTTCAATTTTCTATAACTGCTGTATTCATACAAAACTACCCAGACAGACTAAAGAGTTGATTACTCACTGATTGCAATTCAAGGAACAAAACAACAGCCTACAAAAAGACATCATCTCACAGTTCTTAAGCCTGGTTTGTGAAACTACTACGTCACTGGACAAGCAAGCAGATAAATATTCTTATTTCAGCTGAGCCACTGTGTGAATTTTTACAACACTGATATGTTCTGCCTGCCTGCAAACGTTTAGTTTGACTCCTTTTTTAAATGAAACACATCCCCATTTAACACACAAGTGATGCGCCTATCTACACAGAATATTTTGGAGCGTATTCTTCTCATAAATGCAAAGAGGAAACAATGTTCTCAGTCACATTTCTGTGTCATCAGTGTAGTCGCACCATTATGCCGGCCAAACACCAGCACAAGTGTTTGGGATATTACAACTGCTTATGTGTCCAAACACACATCAATTAGCTTCTTTTGAAATAGTAATTCACATTACCATGGTAGTAAAAACCTATATTGACATGTATATGGTCAATCTGGAAAAAAATGTTATTGATTTAATTTTAATTGCTAGAAAAAGAGGGGAAAAAGCTGATAATTGATCTCAATAGTTTAAGATGGATGACATTTGAACAGTTGCTTCTGTAGTATCTTTTTGTTGGTAAACCTTATAAAAACTCATTTAGAATAATGGTTTTATATGCTACACATTATATTAGCAAATGTTTACAAAAGCATGATTTACTTGCATGAAAATGAGCTTAGAATAAAAGAGGGAAGGTTATTCTGGCTTTGCAAAAGGGGGATATTTTGCTTCTTGTTTCTTGCATGATCTGTAAAGAGAATTTATGATTTCTGCAGGAGAGAAACAAAAGAGGTGAAATATGAATGGTGGTGATGGTGGAGGGCAAATCAAAGTCCTCGGGTTAAAAGGGATTGTGGGTCAGACAGCTAGACATTGTTGCCTTTCCACTCACAGTCACCCCTCTTGCGCCTCATCCCTGCCTCCCCTCCCTTTCGCAGCCCACCATTTCCCTTAAAGGCAACAGTATTTCATGTTCAGCAGCCTCACTACACACCTCCTTTATCACAGCCATGCAAACCTATTGTGAGCCAATTCTTCGCATGTATCTCTGCATAATTAAAAAAAAAGAAGCTTAAGTGCTAACATCAATGCATCGATTTATCTTCAAACCAAGAAGAATAAGGATTCACAATATGGTCCAACTTAGAATACACCTTGTTATGTGGGAATATGAAACAGAAGCTAATCATCCAGTCCTGCAACAGCACTGTTATAAATCACTCTGATGGATACAATGTCAATTGAATGCAACAGAGACAGGCAATGGTTGAGAAAATGGCAGCTGTCTGCATTAGAGCTGCACTCAGTCTGCACAAAGATGAGAATCAGCTTTCATTAACCATCGTGTTTACCATGATTACTAAACCACAGTACATCAAAACCAGTGATTCATTCACGTCCATAACTACCTCCCATTGCAGCCCTGCACATATCTCATCCTCTCCTATACCTGGGTTGTGTGCATCAGGCTGGCAGCTTGGTGACAGAAGGCCTTGCAAACACTGCCAGGCAGCAAAATACACATCAACGCGTTCAGAGCGTTTAGTGCCTGGGATTAATCAAATTATAATTTAATCATCTGATCAAACAGCAATTAGCATAATCACTTCTGGGGAAGGCCTGATAGAGCGGAGGCTGGAGCGGAATGGAGCTGGGGGCTAACAACACTTTAATGAAACATTTGCCAGAATGTTTGAAAATGTTACACATTCCCGGCTACAGGAACAGAGCTGGATTTTGAATGCTAATCAGCGCAGTTTGGTTATGCCTAGTGAACACGTCCAGTAGTCGGCCACGGGGGGAAAAATTGCCAGTGAGGCCTTGTTTTAAAATTCCCCCACTTATGTTTTAGCATTCGGTATTCTGAACTATGATTCAACAAACAATGTCAATGATTTTTTTTTTTTTAAATCTTCATCAAGGAAATATAGAAAATTCTATTTATCACATTTTCTTTTAAAAATAAATTTTTCTTTTAAAGTAAATCTTTACAATCTAACAATGGCTACAGAATAAATGAATACAAATATTTGTACAGTTTAACAAGAAAGACTGCTTTCACAGATATCCATCTCCACTATCCAATGATCAAATAACATTCTAGGAATTATATATAACACAGACACGATGTAACCATTGAATTATGTTGATAGAGAATATTTCTGTAATAATGTCCTGACAAGCTTTGTTAAATAACTGGAAAGATGTGGTTGAGGAGAAAGTATGATAACTTTATAGTATTATAAATGTCACATTTAATACGGTTCATTGAATGTTAATATTGACCATTATATATCATCCAAGCCCTTTAAAGCCTGCATTTGTGCTTTTCCATTAAACAACCACTCAACTGAATACCTAAATAAGTAAATTTAGTATAAATACATTAAATAAACTACTGGATGTCATGAGATTTATTTAATCAGATCTTTGTGTTTTACATTAGCTGGTTTAATCATTTAACCTTATTATTATTTTTTACAGATTTTACTAACCTTCTCAGTAATAAACATAAACACACACAGACAAAAGGCTAAATTTGTAAGAGATACTCTTTGTTAAACTGTTTCATATCTATGTTTACTATGATCTTTAGACATATCCTTGATCTTCTCACCCTCTGTGTTTTTGCCAACAGGTTGTTTTATATGTATAAAAGAAAACCGTTATTTTCCATTACAGGTTTATCATCAAAATACTTTTAGATAGATAGATAGATATATACTTTATTGATCCCCGAGGGGAAATTCAATTTGAATCTCTCTGTTTTTTGAGGAGGGCTAGCTAAACATGTCCCCTATAGCTTCTAACTTCATGTCTGGCTAAACTAAAGCTTTCATGATGGCTGGGGCCCAAATCTTTAACAAGTCAACAAGATGAAGTGTCAGAGATGAATGCAGATAAAGCAGATATTATATTGTGATATTTGCTGAAATGGGAAGAAATGATCACTATTGTAGATCTCATAGATATTTACTGATGTGAAGAATGTAAATGTGAATCTTTAAGCTTCCTCAGATCGAATGAGTTTGGCACATTTTTCTCTGCCATGTTGCATTTGATATGAAGTTCACGTAAAATCATAAATTCTAATGTGGAGAAACAAAAGTAAACAACGTGCAAAGAGTGGCCTTTAATTACAAAGCTCACCGTATGCCCTCCAGCTGCAGCCTTAACACAGCATTAACCTACTGCCCTGCTTCAGAATGATAGTCTACAGACACAAACAACACAACTAACTATCTTGTTATGTTACCACCCTAGTTAACACATGCTTCTGGCTCATTGATTTTTTTCCCACACCAACACATGATGCTAACTTGTCATGGAGACAATTTGTCACTAAACTCCTCATTTTGTGGGAAAACAAGCCAATAATCTGTCAAAGTAAACTTCAGTCACTGTTTATCAATTATCAACAGGTTAAAAAACAGTAAACTGTCCTTCTGAAGTATGTGAGGGCCTTTTTTGACAAACCTTCGTAACTATTTTTGTGTTTAAAAAGTCTCATAATGGCTGCAGTATTTGCTTCTATAATAATTGCACTTGTCTACCCCGTTTGACCTGACCTTATTAAAATCAGCTTGGGATTTTGGTGATCTTTAATAAATTGTCACAGAAAAACCAGCTTCATATCAGCAGATATAAAGGGTTCATACAACATTTATACCTGTAAATGTAAGCTGTGGCACTCAATATTTACAATACTAGAAACTGGAGGAAGAATAATAAGGGCTTTTTGTCATGGCCTCATTTCAGCATGGAAAAACAGGCTTATTAGATGTGACTCTTTGAGCTTTAGATACATTATAACACGAGCTGACTCTGTGTCCCTCTTCCCCCTCTCTTCCTCCTCTTTTTCTGCCTCACTACACACTATCATCTCCTTAAGCATTCTGGTCTGGGTTAAATGAAACCTTTAACAGTTCAATGTGCATCCATTAACATATGCTTGAGTCTACTCACGGCCAAGTCAAGGCACAAGCACATGCACACACTGTGGAGCGACAAAAAAATCTTGACCCGATGGCACTGACAAATCCCAGAGTGATTAGTCCACGAAAGCAGCGAGTCACTAATCCTTCCTGATATTACATCTTATGCATTATTTAAACAAAGTAATGACAAGGAAACAAATTCATGCTGTTTGAGTGCATGCAATAGGAAAACCATGCATATAATAAGCACCAGTTTTAGATTTATAAATCTATTTATTTAGTGTTCTGTGCCTGCTGAGGCGAAAAATCTGGGTTAACTAAACTTGATATTTGAATGTTGCTTCGGTAACTAAAGTAACGGATCAGAACAGAAACACATAAAGACATGACTGCTTTTTTTATCTTGGAAAAGTAATCATAAGTTGTTCTACAGCCGTGTTCCCTGTGGCCTACATTCTGTTGACTGGTAAGTGTGCATTAACATGCGACTGAAGAGCTGAGCTCGGTTGTTGTTTGCTGATGTGTGTTGCCGCGACTCTTTCGACATCTTGACTCTATGTGAAGTGACAGATGTATACCAAAAGACACGAGTCTCCACGGACCCAGTTTCCCACTGGCCCTCATGCGACCTCTTAGCGATGTTGTTTTGGCTGGTGATAATTGCTTAAAACGATAAAAAAAAACAATAACAACTGAACATGGTAAGCAACATCAGGTCAGAGATGCAGAAAAAATACAAATACATCTCTGTAATTTGTTTGAACATCGACCCTGTCTCCCAGGAAAAAAGATTACACCATATACAAGTAACTTAAGTCCAGCCTTTTGAGGAAATGTACTGCCTGGATTATCTTCTAAAGGTGGAAACTGGATGCCTTTCAGTCACTTTTGATATTTTTAAGATATTCAACAGAAGCCATTATCTTCCTCTAAGAATGACAAGATGCCTATATATTCAGTAAATATGGTTCTCTTAGATCTGGGCGAGAATCAGACAAAACATTGTGATCAACTTGCTGCTCATAGCCGTGTGAAAATACAGACACACACTTCCCACTTATTTTCACCAGAACTTTATCCCTCTTCTCTGGGCTTGACGGGTTCTAATCTCTCTCTTTATCAGGCTTAATATTTTTCCTGGGTCCGAGTCTAACTGATGATGACAGGTACTCAGATGTTCTGGTGTTTTTTTGTCTTTACTCTTTAAAATCAGCCTGAACGGGCGAGCGGACACTTTGCTTAGCTCAGTCTGTTGTGAGGATGATGAAAACCTGAATCAACCGGATGTAAACAAAGTTCTCCTTTAACATTAATCATACCTGATAATGCTTCTGTATTCATATGTGGAAGAACCTTTTCTTCAGCATCCAAAACTGAAGCTAAAAATACAAACGAGTGTATTTAGAGTCAATTGAGGAGCATGTGTATTTGCACAGTTTATTAGTGTCCAATAGAGCATATGTCAGACTCTCCACCTCAGCCCTCCATGCCTGTGCAGCTATGCCAAAACAACAATATGCCAACTCCCTAATGCTATCTCTTAATAACTGGAATATTTTGTTCCTATTACATTTAGGTTTTAGCAGACACTTTTGTAAAAGCACTTCAAAAGCTCAAGCATCGCTGAAGTGAACTCCACAGCAGATTTCACTCTCTACAGTCCTGAATTGTTTATATCCAGCACAGATGAGCTTGCAAATGTCCTCAAATTGGCAAACAGCAATTTCGAGCAAAATGGGAGTTTGTACGATGGGTACTACTCATAAAATGATGATTGCAAAACTAGAGCTGCAGTGTAAATAGGTGGGCTCAAGTTGTAATCTCTTCATGTCTTTTCTGCTTTCTGCAGCAGTCATGAGAATGATCAATCTGTTTAAACCATCACAATTCAGCATTAAAGATGAGATCAGCTGTTAAAATGAAATACGTGAATCACTCTAATCAGAAAAGACAGACTGTAATCTATCAGGATGCATTGCTTGGGTCACCTGAACAGAGTGCAGTGTTTCTCAAGCTCAAAGCCCACACTGCAGCAGCACTCATTACCTGGGTCTCCATAGAGACAACCTCAGCTGCCTGTGCTGGACCACAGCTCTAAAAGCCTTTATTTCAGGGAGCTACATCTCTCTGTCCAGAAGAGGTGGAAAATGTCTGTTTCTGATGGAAGCAGCTCATTAAAACTAATCTTTGCAGGTCTGTTCAGTGAAAAGCCGAAACAATACGGCCTTAGATCAACAGTCATGGTCCTTTTATTCTGCCTACTGTCTATTTATCATAGTAAAGAAAGAGAAAAATACACAAGGGCTTGTCATAATGCCTCTAAATATTTCTAATGCTGACACAAAAAGCACATTTAGACCTTTGAATCAACAGAGAAGGTCAGTGTCAAGTGGACCGAGCCTGCTGAATGGCACAGCATCAGCAGTGGCCACAAACGTAACATTCATCATAATTACAAGTGCTGTTGCTGCCATTCAAAGTTTCCATGTAGATGTCTGTAGCAGCAGCCATTTTGCAACGCTGTTGCCTGGACCAAAGAGACTGAAAAAGCCATTCACAAGCAAAGCAATGGATCGTGCTCAGCAAACAGAGATTTCAGCACAGCACTGAGCAAAATTTGGAATAACCAGCAGTGTCCTCTCTATTTCTGGACACTATCTTGCTCTCTTCCAGAAGGGGATATTTGCTTTTGCTTCATTCTCTCCTATAAATAACCCCTTGCCTTCACAGAGCCCTTAGCATGGCCACAAAATGGTTTTTCTGTCATGTTTGCTTGACGCATTGTCCTCTAATCTATCTTCACATTGTGTCCAGTTTAGATTTATAACCCTTTTAACCCCTTTCTTTCCGTCTACCTTCCAAAGCAGCTTTAAAAAAAATACCCTAATTTTCTTTCTAGCAGATTTCTGCCCCCCAACACACGCGCATCCCACCCTCTACCCCACAGTGCCTTGTCCTCCTCACTGCCCCCCTTCCTCACTTCTTGTATTCGCTGTAAAAAAAAAAAAAAGAAAGAAAAAAAAACAATAACCCTTGGTCCAATAAAGACCCAACCACCTCTTATCGAGCCTATCTTTTGAGGAATTCACTGTGTACAAAACAGGATCTGAATGCATTTTGTGAGATGTGCATTTGGGCAAGGGTGATAAGGGCTTGTCTCTATTTTTTTTCTTTTTTTCCCCCCCAATCCAAAATGACTCCATGTCTGTGCTTCTAATATGGCGGGTGCAATGCTGGAAAAAAAGCGCAGCCAACCTATTTAATCCTTTTTCTAGAAGATGCTCGCTATATTTCACAGAAAGCATGCAAACATGCAGCTAAATCTTATTGTAAATCATTTTTATACTTAATATATATAATATATATAATAAGTTATTTCTTTATTTACACTTATTTCTGTATACATATCAGCGTTTCCTCAACACACTTCTTGTTTTTTTGATTGAATTTGGAATTTAGAATTGAAGAGATGATTTCATTTTCATCAGGATGATCATTTTTCTCTCTGAAAACAATTCAGGTGCAGATTTGAGCTTTAAACAATTGCTGATTATACCAGGAAAACATGGAAATCTGTTACAGCTTATCTATTTCACTAAAAGATAATTTTTCGTAAGCCCTGTATATTTTCATGTATTATTGTTTTTGCAATTTGTAAATATGCATATTAGGCATCTTAAAGTGATGCAGGGAAATTCAAACAGACTGAGGCCCTGTGCAGATGGTTGACAGAAAATAAATTACCTTATATAGAACCAACTGAGAATCAAGCTTAATTATTGTAAGAATTTGTTTTAGACCTTAAATTTGTTAGAAAAAAAAATTGTATACATAGTAAAATGATATATTTAGAAATGTCTTGTTATTCATGCAGCACACATGCTGCACCTATCACTCAGCCTGGATTCCCTCCTCTCTCTCCTTCTGAAGATCTCTTATTTCTGTTCCTATAAAGGATTATTCTTAAATATTGACCGTTTATGAATGGCTGAACGATTTTACACCTCAGCTTGCTGCTGGGGGGGGTTCCTGCAGATGTAACTGCCCACCCCCCACCACCACCACCACTAAAAGTGCTTACTGCCTGTGACAGGACATAGCAACAGCCTGTTTCTTGCTCGATTTTTATAGGACAATGAATAAATAAATAAAATCTTCAATGCAGAGCTGCTCCCAGATTATTCAGGTGATGATTATTTAAATGATCGGCCCAGTGGGATAATTAACCTAAACTTGAAGTTCGATGTGCGCATATGCATCACTTACCATTCAAGATGCACTGGAAAAAGATAAGAGCCAATATCCACATGCCCCGCTCCGTTCAATATCCAATCTAATGCTTTTTCTTCTTCTTCCCCCCGCACTCTTTCGTCTTGTTATTTCTTCCCTTTTATTTCTTCAACAAGTCAATTGCAATGAAAGAAAATGGAGCTTGCAAATCTCTTTCCCTCTCTCTCTCCTTCCCTCTCTCTCTCTCTCCCTCAATCCTGCACGTTGGGAAGAAGATGAAGAGGAGGAGGTTTGAGCTTCTTCCTGCTGCTGATTGTCTCCTGGTACAGTGGGAGATAGTATATGATCCACAAATGTGCGTCTCCCCTATTTTTTTCTCTTTTCTTTTTTTTTTCCGGACTGACCGCACCGCACCGCGCCGCGCCGGGCCTCAGTGCAGCCGTCCCTCCGTATCGGAGCGCTGCTCTGCGTGGAACATGAGGGAGCTCGGCTCGGTGCGCTCCGGTCCAGGTGAGCTGTGCCGCCGCCGCTGCTGCTGAGTCAGAGGCTGGAGACGCATAGGATGAACAGCCTGTGCGCGCAACCAACTCCACGGCGAAACAGTTAAAACAAAATCCAAAGCAAAACAAAATCCTCCAAAAATTAGATCAAGAAAATGATCAATAAACTATAAATAAATTAAAAGTCCGCAAGGGAAACACCTGAATGTGTCATTTCGGTTGTATTAAAAAGAAAAAGGAAAAAAAAAAGAAAAGAAAAGAAAAGAAAATGCGCAAAAGTTGGGATTTTTTTTCCGAGAATTAAAAAGCGCATGGAGTTGATTGTTAGCTGCGCTGGAAACTCATTCTCTCTTCGCCGCCTCTCTCCGTCCGGCGAGCAACAAGCACATGCATCTTCCCCCCGCAGCCGCACACACAAACTGCGCACACTGGTCCCTGCGCTTAGAACCTGCTCTGCCTCAGAGCACTGTGGAATAAACCCTCGCCTCCTTCTCCGCAGCCGCTTTTGTCCCTCTCCATTGCCTTAAAGGTGCAGGGGTGGGGGGGGTGGAGGGAGGGGGAGTGGAGGGGCCGCACAGCTGAGCCTCTCAAGGAGCTGTAAAAAAGAAGAGAGAAAAAACGTTTTTCTTTTGCTTTATCACAGAGATGACGGATCAAGGTGCCCCACTCAGAGAGAAAAACTGTGCATTAACATAAGAGAGAATTAGCCCAGGACATCCTTCTATGGTTTGCTGTGCAGAGGGCTGGAGGACCGATGCTGAGGGAGGGAGGAAGGGAGAGGGAGTGATGTAGGTTATACCTGACTAGATGCTATGTAGGCATTTGGAGAGGGGGGTAAAAGCTAAATTACCTTAATTGGAGGAGATCAAATCCTGTCTTTAAAATAAATGTGTTTTCTGGATAATTTATGAGCCCCTGGGGCGTTTTGGGGACCCTGCCAGCTTTACCCCTGCATTCATTAATTGACCTTGACAAATATAAGTAGCAACCCAACCACCCACCCCCACCACTGCACCAGTGGGCATCAAACAGCGGCCATGTCAGACAACCACAGCCCCCTCCATGAGTTCACCTCCATTCAAACCACACAAGAGGAGGAGGAGGAGGAGGAGGAGAAGGAGGAGGTTATGGATTAGCATGAGTAAACTAAATGACTATGAAGAAGAGGAGCATGCACACATATTTCATTTGAAATGAGCATAGTTGACCACCACATTAACATTTTACAGTTGATAATAAGCATTGGGCAGTCAGTATGAAGAATACTTCATCAAATACAGATTTTTCTTTTGCATATTGGACAATATTGAGGTACGAAACAGGCTGACAATAAATGTTTTCTTTTGGATAATTTTTTCAGACATGTTATGATAAGAAAGTCACATTTTCATCGTACGTTGAACATGAAATGATTCTGCAGGCGCTGGGACAATAGCATTGCAGTGACATCCCGTGCCCATGTGACTGTTTGAATCTAGCCTGGCCCATTTTTGTTTAAAGCCAGACCAGGCTCCAGCCCTCCATCCAGATATATTATCTGTCTCTGAGATTTAGCATCCACATCAGACCTGCACATGAACATTTTCTGCACCAGGAATGCAGGACCTGTCACCGCCTGTCTGGCCCCTGCATGCGCTTCCAGCCAGGCATCCCCAAAATAAAACCGATCATTATCACTGACTCCAGACACCAGAAGAAAAGATAGCAGTGAGGAAAGCATACACTATTTCTCACACATTGTATACAAAGTGTTTGTTTTGTTGTTGTTTTTTTGAGAGTTTTACAGCATCCCCCCTCCCCTCCCCGTCTGTCTTCCTGTCAGGAGGATTTTTTTGTTCATCCAGTTACTGCAAAGTGCAAAATGCATGCCTCATCGTCCTCTACCTGTCGTGATACAGCCCCAGTCTGCAGCCTGCCACTCTCAATGCCCCACTACCCTTTTCAAATGCATTATTATTAGAAACTCTTCTTTGCTTCTTTTGTTCCAGTTGCATGGAACTACCTACTCAAGACTGACAAAAAAAGAGACATCTTATTGGCAAAACTGGCTTGCACATGAACACTTACACTAAATCCATTCATTTCATTATTTTTTTTTTTAAATATACGAGTAACACTACATCCAGAACTATTATCATCATCCTATTCAAATCAAGTTAGCCTTAAAACTCTTTAGGAAACCCAACTCAGACAGACATATTTGACTTAACACTATATGAGATAAGCATAATTTAAAATGAAAGCAAACAATTGTGCTTCCCAAAAACAATTCATTTCCAGCTGACAGTAGTGTATCCTGCAGACAAAGCATGGGAGGACCAATTAAGGAGACCCGTTTCCCCACCAGTCTTGTTGATTCATTGCTTTGCATTGTTATGTCTAATCATTCAGCCATATGCTGAGTGATTCTCCTATGCAGACCCCAGAGGACTGTTTGTGTACAGAGATTGGATTAAAATCGCTGCTGCATCAAATACAGTGCAAACCTTATTTGTCTAATCCCGCTTTAACCCCTTGATATGTTGTGAGGTCATGATCAAATCAAATGGCATTAATCTCTTTAAAGCCTTCTGTCAGATATAAAACACTGACAGACTTCTCTGCGTGTTCTCTGCCTCGGTGATCGCTAAAGTTAAGGCCAACCCTAAGATACAAAAGATTAATGTATATTTAAACATCTTTAAAACTGCTATGATAATGAAGGTTGACAATAAGATAATAACGATGCAATATAGGTTGTTGTTTAACAATTTGCTCAGTTTTACAGCCTGAAATCTCCCTTTTTTCATGACTTTTTGTAAAAGATTGAAAATGAACCCAGATAAGACTCACCGTATTAGCTTTTGAGACTGTAGACACAGCAGTGGCTTTAGCAACATACAAAGCCTACTAATGTTTTTTAGGCCCGTATAGTCTTAGATAGGCGTATTTACATAGCAATAATAGTAGATTACTTATAGAGAGTACGTATGACTGCACATTCTTTCAAAAATATGTGTTTTCTGGAGGTCATAAGAGTGTTGTAACCTAAATGCTTATAATAACTATGTTAACTTGCAGAGGCTTAGCAGGTATTGAGAGCTGAACACTGCAACACCACTAAGCCTTGCTGTTGACTGTTCACAATTGTCACACAATGTTGTTGGAATAAATAAGTAAACCCTTCAGTCAAAGAAGGGCAAAATTATACAAGACACATCTGGACTGTCAAAAACATTATTATGACATTTTGTTCCACTGATGTTACCAAGGCAAGGCAAGTTGATTTGTAAAGCACATTTCATGTTCAAGACAATTCAAAGTGCTTTACAGAAAACTTTAAAAGCTTTACGGCGGGGAGGAGAGGTAAACATCAGAACATAAGAAATATAATTTAAAGTTAAAAACAGGAGAACGGGAGTAAGAGAGGACATTTGATTAATAAAAACAATAACCTATTAAAAATATGATCAAGTTTAAAATTCAAGCTTAAAAGAAATGGTGCAGATTTGGACTTTTAAATAAAAACTATGTAAATGTTTGGTTCTGACTCTGGGAACTGATAAGAGACCGGATCCAGATGACCTGAGGGGTCTGCTGGGTTCATACTGGGTCAAGAGGTCATTGATGTATTTTGTTCCTAAACCATTCAGAGCTTTATAGACCAGCAACAGAACTTTTAAGTCTATCCTCTGACGGACAGGCAGCCAGTGTAAAGACCTTAGAACTGGACTTAGTGAGGACTCGAGCAGCAGAGTTCTGAATAAGCTGCAGTTGTCTAATTGATTTTTTTGGTAGACCTGTAAAGA
>JBBBVU010000016.1:961841-985130 GCA_037177055.1 Atherinosoma microstoma | reverse complement strand
AGATTTTACGTGAATTACGGCTTATGCGCTAAACACCATTCAATGGAAACACCGGCATATCGCAATTGTACTTAGTCAAAATTTCAGAAATATTGCTTTTATTTTGCGAAACACTGTAATGGAAACACACCTACTATTTTCCTTGATGGACAAATTGTTAAGTTTTAGTCTCATGCAACCAGAAGCCCTTTTTCCAGTCATCCAGATGGTTGGGGAATCTCCCACATGCCTTTTGATGACTTTTTTCTGTTAGCAATGTTTTTTTTCTGACCACTCATGCTCATGAGTATGCAGCTATACCAAGATTAACCTTGGTCTCTCGCCTGGTCTGGGGGTTTTTGTGGATAGCCCTGTATAGTTTGTTGTAGTGCCACGTTCCTCCCATTTATTATGATGATGGAATTAATGGTGGTTCATGGGATTTTTCCAGTATTGTTTTTATAACCCAACCTTGGTTTGTACTTTGGTCTTCAAGAAGTCACTTGCTTTGTGAGGCCTCCTGAGTAGTGGTCTTAAAGAACAGGGCTGTATCTCAATACGTAAGTGTACTGAAATGTAGTGTGCACTGCACACTTGCTTCTGTAGTGCACACTTTTGTGGATAAGTGTTGACCCAATATGGCGTCTGTTAAGTGCGAGTAGTGTGCATCGTTCTACACTAGATTTACTTTCAGTGCAATGAGCTTTTGCTTGAATCTGTGTGTAAACGCACTATGCACTTAAATGTAGTGCTCGAAAGTGCGCTAGTGCGCTGATTGAGACACACCCCAGGTGTATATTTACCGAGCTAATGTGACACTTAAGCTGTGTCCCAATTCAGGGTCTGCACACTTCGAAATGCGCAGCCTTTTATTTGTTCGTGAAATGAGACAGCCTACCTAGCGCGCAAGAATTTCCCATGAGGCTCCAGTTCCCTGTTGCCTAGCAACTGCAGATATGAAAGCGTTCTCATTCTTCACGCTAATTCCTTCAGACAACTGCATAAAAAGAAGACGTAATGGAGCCAGAAATTTACACTAAAAGTCTCTTTTTAAAATGTGCTTCAGTGGCTGGCAAAAAAAGAAAAAAAAGCCGGTATACACAACAAACACTTACAAATCCACAAATATTAAATATTACACGATTTTAATGCCACAGTTTAACAAACCTAAAGTTTCTTTTTATATTCTGTTACATCTCTAAGGCAAAATAAATACTTACGTACTCCTCGGCACTTTGCTGCTCATTCCCTGCAGAGCCGTAGGCTCTCCCTGACATCTTGTTTGAAATGCATTATGGGAGAAAAGAGGCCGTGAAGAATACACGCAAGTAGCTTTTGCTCCAGGCCAAACGGAGTGTAAGTTTGTAGGGTGGATTGGAGGCTCCTTCAGAGGCTTTTGAATTAGGAAAGAACTTGGTGCGCCGCTGTGACGTATGCAGCAGACGAATCCGCACTTCGAAGTATGCAGACCCTGAATTGAGACACAGCTGTTAGACTGAGCAGGTGGACCTTATTTATTAATCATCTAACTTCTGAAGGTAATAGCACCAGAGATATTTAAGGGCTTCACATGTGTACCTTTTCTTTTTGAAGTGCATTCTTTTTTCAGCTCCCGTCGCCAAATTTGGACAAAATCCTCTCAATACTCATTTAAATTATTGGCTGTAATCTAAAAAAAAGCTAAAAAAAATCCTGTGACTGTGAATACTTCTAAAAGATAGTGCTCACACTTGTTATTTACTTTAAAAGTAAAAATATAAAGACTAACTGACAGAAAAACACACCTGTGTTTTTAACATATACAATAGTGAATGAACATGCAGAGATGAGCACTCATGAATCATTTCATTCATGTGTTACATTGTTCACTAGTAAACAGTCTCTTTGGAGTATCGGCAGGTGCTTACCAACAGTTTATCAACGGGAGCATGAGCCCACAATATGTTAGATTTAACATGAGTCAGATATTTTCTGTCCTTCTCTCACTAAAATGACATTTTTTAGACTGACAAGGGGTAAAATAAAATTAGCTTTGTCCAGGACCTGAATAAAGATCTCACAATTGTGAAATTTTTGATAATGACTGTCACACTAATAATTCTGATTACCAAATTAATTATCTTCCTAAATAAATAAATCACAAAACCCTTACATATAAATAAACATAAAAAAAGTAAATTCAAATTAACTTTTAGGCTTTCTAAAAGGCCTAAAAGACAAACAGCCAAAAGATGACATTAATAGGGAACAACTTCCTCAGTCAGTTTGTTCTATCAAAAGGTCATGGAAGTAGTACATTTTTGTTGGTTTCACTAAGTTGTTTCCATGCAGGTAAGTGAAGATGATTATGAGAATTAAGCAGATAACATCACAATTATGTCAAATAACTGTAAATATACACTTAGTGGTCAGTTTTGACAGGCCTTGATCAAAATTTAGCTCAAAAAGTAAGGAAATTTGTCTTTGGCCAAGTGTTTCTCCCCTTTAATAACACCAAATGCTTTTGTATTATACTACATTGGAAAACCTGATTGGTCATCTTTACAACAAAGTATAACTTGTAAAGATTGCACATTTATGAAATGAGCAACACAGCTTAACATGTGGGTAGTGCCCCCAAAAAATGTGTTGAATGTGTTGGTAGCCACTCCTGTTTTGAGAGTTAAATACTGCCAAGCGTGTATTAGGTACAGATATATAACAAACACCTGACTGGCACCTACTTGATAGACAAACTGGAATCAGATTCTGGAATCAGTGGTGATTGTATATCTCCAGAGTGTGGGACCTAACTTTATCCTCCAGGATGAATATGCTCTCCCCCACAGAGCCAGGATCATTGGAGTACCTCCAGATTTTGGGGGTGGAGAGGATGGAATGGGCTGACATCAGACCAGACCGTAACCCATATGGGCAAAACTTACATTTTAAGCTGCGTTTCACAGAAGCATGATCCTTTCCCATGATGAAAAATACACCAGTTAATATTATTAAAGACAAAAAATAATCAACCAAACCCATATTTCTTTATTCTTTATGCTAAGTTAACATGCATAACAACAGCACAGCACACTAGTGTTAGAATGGCAACACATATTTTTTGGCAAATACAAATTTGCAAACATGACTAAAATGCTAATTCTGAAATGTATTCATTGTTTACAATAGTTTAACTAGAATGTAAATCTGAACCAACAGATTATTTAAATATAAATAAATTCACATTATAACCTCTAAAATAACATGAAATATGATTAATTTATAAAGCTTAAATTAGCAAAACACTAAAGAAAGAAGCTGAATGTGCTTCATCAGGGCTAATACTTTCTAATCCTTGAGTGTAATATTTCCACCACAAGAAATGTGTTCTGAAGGAAGGTTTTAGGGAATTTTCAGGAACGAGTAGATTTGGTTAAAGAAACTAAAGTGAAACTGTGATAATCTCTGACAGTGATCCACCCACAGGACTAAGCAATCTTTTAAGAGGTTTTAATTTATCTTTGGCTTGAGAAACTTTCTTTGACATACACGGTATACGACAACATGTCTGAGAGAAATGGTGAGTGGACCAATTCTGCTTTGATCACAGCAGAAGAAGAAGAAAAAAAAATCAATGAACATATTGCTGCATCAGCTCCAGCCAATAATCCAGGTGTTGAAAAGGAATTTCTGAATGCCCTCTGCTCTGTGTTAAAAAAACAGTTTACACAAGTACATGTGCACCCGTACAGAACTGGTTGACCTACAAAACCAGTGAGAGTGCTGATGTTCATCACAACCGCGGGACCCTGGTGTGTCGTAAGGACTCATGCTGATCTAAGAGTCTATGAGGTTTGACGCGTGACATCAACCTCACGAAAGAACAGGAGGGGGGGAGGAATAAACACATAACTGCCCAGTAACAGGGGCTCTCTCCTCATTGGCTGCAGAAGAATGTTGCATTGATCACACTCTATGTGCATAAATGACACATGTGGTTTTGATCCACACACACACACAGGCAGGATTACAGTAACATGCTCCAACACACACAACAGCTTTTGTGTGCATATCCACACTATGCAGATTAGACGTGCACAAACATATGCACATCCTCTCACCCTCACACACATGCACATAATTAAACATCACATTCGCACACTGACAAAGTGTTGGTGAGAACTAGGGCAGAATCACACCACTAAGCCTCTTTTCAGTTAAATATCTTCTGAGAATTCAGTTTTTTTTTTCCCCCTCTCCCAAGATTAGCACTTAGCCCCTAGTAACAGTGCTGTCATTTTGTTATTGCACGTCACCCACCATGGTTCATACTTAATGTCAACACTCTTCCTCAGTAACTGGCTGCTTTTCACAGCAGCACATAGCTTAGACTTTTAATTAAGAACGTTATTGTTTTCATCTAAAACATTAAGAGAGATTGAAAATTAAAAAATATTTTCTACTAACAGTTCTTTTAAACTCTTAACGCAACACTCAATAAAATCGAAAGAAAATCTGTTTAATATTTGTTAAGTTTTCTGTTTTAGAGTTAATCAATCAACAAGAATTGCTTGTTGCTGTCGTTGTTATATTTCTATACTTGCTTTTACCGTCGTGTCCTTGACTGACCTGAAAGGCACTTTTAAATAAAATCCATTATTATTATAAAGCTTGCACACTATTAATCTGTTCTTCCAAACCGTTTCCATTTCACTGATGTAGCGGGGTCTTTTTTTTTGCTGAGTACTTAAACAGTTTGGGAACAAAACCAGAGCTCAGCTTTAGTTTCTTCTCCACTTTTGTGGTTCTCTTCAGCCAATTTAATTCTCTGCTACGTTTCTGCTCAGTTTCTCGGAGGAAAAAAAGGAAAGCCGTTTGTTTTTCTGGAGCAAGTTTATTTTCTAAATAAGACAAAAGAATGTAATTATAAAATTACAGGAGCTACATGGGACTATTTAGCAAAGACTTGCAAATCAACTATGCAGCAAAAAATTTGCACAAGCCAAGTTTCTGCCGTACCAGAGGCTACAGTTTGACTGCTGATTTCAAGAAGGTCTGAGAGCCAAAATATCGGTCAGAAGCATTCTTCTGTGAAAAAATATGTCATAGATGTACGAGAGGAAATTGATTTATTTATCTATTGCACTAATTGACACCAAATGAATATAACTGGATTGAGGAGCCAATGAAACGTACTGCTCAGTTTACAGTTGATGTAATATATACAGTAATCCATAAACACCAGCTGCCATGCAAGATGCCTTTTTAATTAAATCCAGCTGGCCACTTTATAGTTCTACAATGATTTCATAGTTCAATCATCATAGTCATCATCCTGCAATTTGCTAATTTTATACGTTTACAACCAATCATACAAGGAGTTAGACTCTGGTTTTTCATTTGTCTGTTGTTCTATGATAAAGATATCATTTTAATTGTGGTGCAAATGATGTCTCGATACATAGATAATAAATTAAGAGCTTGTTTGCATCGATTCATGGCTAAAAATGGGATTTAAAATCAGGTTTGTGCACGTGGATTTTATTTTCATGACAGACAGAGTTCTGTAAAACAGAACCGCTCATACAAAAATCTAACAAAATATTGACAAAACAAAACATAAATAATAATGTTCCGATTTCAGAAATGGGATCATTTTTTACAATTTTAGATTTTCTCAAGGATTTTTTCTGTTTGATATGTCATATAGCTTGGAATAGCCTAAAGATACACAATAGTAGGAGAACATGAAATACAAGGCTCTAGAGTAATGATTAGATAATCAAATATTTTAATAAATAAATAAGTTTTATTAAATGAATATTTCAAATGTATTAAATATATTAAATAAACAAAAGCATAATTAAATAAATGAAAATACCATTATGAAATAAAAGTGTATTTCCATACACTACGCTGTATTGAAACGAAGGCAGCATTTCACCTCTGCACAAGTGTATGCCAGTTAGCTAACTGGGATGGGCAAAGTCTGTCCTCAAGGCCTGCATGCAGAGCTGCATGTTTTGGATGTTTCCTGCTG
This sequence comes from Atherinosoma microstoma, assembly GCA_037177055.1. NCBI lineage: Eukaryota > Metazoa > Chordata > Actinopteri > Atheriniformes > Atherinidae > Atherinosoma > Atherinosoma microstoma. Next base: position 979,132 of record JBBBVU010000016.1, on the reverse strand, counting down.
CATGCTGCATGCTTGGGCAGAACTTGACAACAAGTTGGTAAGGAAAGCCATTTAAATTTGAATCAGGTGTGTTGGAGCAGGGAAACATCTAAAACCTGCAGAGCTGAGGCCCTTCAGGTTTTAGATGTTCAGTAATGAAGCCTTCATTAATAAATATGATATGATACATAAGAATAGTTTGGGATGTATAGAACGCACCGAAGGACATACAAATATTTCCTTGTCAGTATTGCAAGTTACCAAGGTGAGGATTTTTGTCTATTTAATGAAATTGCCAGAAAAAGCAATAATAATGACACCAGCCCCTTTCTGAAAAGAGGCATATTGAGCGAGCCAAGATGGAAGTGCTCTGGGTGCAGCACTAGTCTTTCTGCTCATTAGTAACATTTGAAAAAGAAAACAGGGCTCAGAAAAATTACATATGGATAAAAACCCATAGACAACAGCAACAGGCTCCGTCCACAGTTAAAATATAAATAAATTATTCCTATTTGCAGGAGAGTAAAATTCAGTCTGCTTATGTATTTGTAACTTTATCTGCATGTCTTTGGATCTGTAGTGACAGTTCTAAAGAAAGGCTGCAAACAGCTGTGTGATCACTGAACTACCTTTGACTGGTATCCATTTTTAGTTTCATATGACTTTGTCACAACAAGACTATTGAAATACTGACAAAAATAACATTCAGATATCTCAACTCATAAATGATGCTATGTTGTTAAACTTAAAGAAACAAAACATAATTTAAGAATGAGAGTTGTTTGAATGGCACATCTTGAAAATAATCAGCTTTGCATGAAGTTTTCCTGAAATACTTCATTAGTATCTACCCCTGAGATGGGATTTAAGTTATCACAATCATGGAGCCACCCTGTCCCTAACAACAAAAGTGCAACAGGATTCAGACCTAATAATGTAAATGCAATGTCCTGGAAACAGCCCAAAACTGAATACATGACAGTTCCCCTCATCTCTAATGTATACAGTGCATTTTGCCGTTGGAAACCCTCAACTTAAACACTGTGTCTGAAGAGCTAATTTAGAATCTAGTGAAAAGACTGTTAGCTCAACACTACGGGGTTCCCTGGCCTTCCCACGCCTCATTTGAGAGACAACAAAACAAGGCGAATAGATGAAAGGCAGTCCCCACAGTTGGAGTCGATGCAACAAGGGTCCTCACACTAAGCAGGCAGCTATTCAAATGAGTGGCTAATTGTGGCATCTGTTAACCCACTGAAGAAGTGTCAGTGCAGTACCATGGGCTTGTTAATTGGTACAAACAGGTAGCAGATGCAGTCTATTGGATTGAGCATCTGCCAAATAGTGAGCCAACCTCCATGAGCAGTGATTAGATAGCCAAGCCTGATGGAGGGACATCAAAGGAAGGAAATGAAAGGAGAGGAGGAGATGTGTGAAGAAGAAAGCTTAGCTTAGAACAAAAACAAACCACTGAACATATCCATCAATTACCATCTTCTAGGTTGTTCTTGGTCTGTATACTTTCTTTCAGGCAGTTTGCTTTTTCCTTTGAGATGAAAACAGAAAAACCTCATCATGTCTGTTTTCCAATTTGGGCTGTATCCATAGCTACCAAACAGTTGAATTGGTCATTTATAGTTGGTCAACGATATACACCATCTATGGGCACTCGCTGCCCTTTAACATGACTTGAGTTGGCTGTTAAATTCTGATATGATACATTATAAGTACCGTATACCTTAGCAAGCTGACTGTTGAGGCTTTCCAGAGTAGCAAAGTTGGCTCTGATTTGAACCTGCTAATCACCATGGTAACAGATGCTGGACTCGTAGCCTGCTGTGAAGTAGTTTCTGTGTTTCAGATAAAATTGCCTGTAAAAAAAACTCCATCTTTTTTTTCTTTTTTAAAAAAAAAAAAGGATTATTTTCCTGATCTCCCAGACAGCAATATTAGACTGATGTTGCTGTCACACAAAACTATCAAACTGGGGCTGATGTCTGACATAAAAGCCACTGAAAGTGTTGAATTTGATGGGGAATAAAACGTCACAATGATAAAAAAAACTGATGAAAAATCTACTTTACCCCCCTTTTATTTCTGTCATGAAAGACATGAAAGATGGTGATGCAGTTGTTTAGTATCATCTCACTGCAACTTGGTTTCTTGTTTGAACTTTAAAACCACAGGTTTTGGAAATTGTTGACCAACCATAAATTATCAGTCCAGTCGCTCTGTATCTATGGATACAGGTAGAAATAAATACAAGCTATAACAGATCAAATCAATTTCAGTGTGCAAATTAAGTTCAGACATAATTCCTTGAACTCCAACCAGGCATTTACCAGAAATCCGCTCCACATGGCAAATTAGCATGTACAACAGCAGAGCATATGGGTAATTTCACATTATCATTTCATATGCACATTATAAAAGCTTTTCTCATCTCTTTTGCTGGTTTGATGCAGAATAAAATGTGTTTTTTTTAGTGTAACTACATGCATAACCTCCGATAGGCTCTGGTTTTAACAAGTCTTGATTGACAACATGTAAGACCCTGCAGTTGGCTATGAAAAGAAAAAGAAAGGGATGAAGCAATCTTCTGCCAGCTTTTCATGGGCTACTCTCTTGCTAGTGTAAATCAAGAAAAATCACATATTCATAGGTACAGGCATGTGACAAATAAAGTAATCCTTCTTTCAAATCTAAGGTTTTACACATCAAGACATAATAAAATTACACAAATACAACCTCCAATGAACAACAGCACATGATGTATTACTCTGTCATGTTTTATTTAACTATAACTATGCCAATATGCAAAAGCAGTGTGGGAAACACAGCAAGGGGCTGTTGACTGCAAATTAAGGCAAATAATGTTGATATGAAACACCTGCTGGGAAAATTGTCTGCAGAGTGTGAGGTATAGTATGCACCTCTGCTGGGGGAGTCACAGCTGTGATGCATGTCCCTGTTTATTAGCACAGTATCTGTCTGCTGCACACCCTTATATTTAAATGGAATACAAACGCAATAATCTTATCAACTACACCTATGCTTCCACTAACATCTCAGGTTAAAATGTGTCATGGTAAATTCCTGATATTCTGGTGGCCCTTTGAAGTCAAAACACTGCTCCATGAGGTTTTGGTAATGTGAGTATATGTCTCTTTAGTATACTGACCTGAGCCATACAGGGTCAGTATATTTACAGTCAATGGTCAGTATATTACTTGTATTTTAATCAGGTTATATACGGACCTGTATTTAAGTCAAAATAGGCTAGGCTACTTACGTGAAAAGGGTATTCAGCACAGCACTTGTGGCACAGGCACGTTGTTATTTGAAGTTAGTCAACAATGTCGTCACATTCCCGGTGAATGCAGAAAAACTAGGTTTATAAGCATATAAACACGGATAAAAATGAACTTATTGAAAATTGTGTTTTAGTTAAAGTACTTTCTGATGTTGCTGCTCGTGTTTGTCCCAGCTGCGTGAGCGTGAACTGCCTCGTTTCTATGGTCATGCTGGTTGCTATGCAACACTCACACCTGCTGGCAATTTGATGGTACTGCCAACCAAGGGCTGTTAATGAATTAAAATGTCAAAAAAGAAAAAAAAAAGTCTCTGTGCTATTTTTATATAATAATTTCTTTAATTACTTTATAAAAGGTTTATACTTGTAATAGGTTTATACATCTGACCTTAGAAAGTAGATTTCTATATGAAAACAGCATTTGATAATGTCAAGTGGCTTGATTAGCCTATATTAAAAGGCAGGGAGGCTACAGCGTGGAAAGTGAAAATCTTGACATATAAATGATCACTTGTATAGTATATTTAATAAACACCCCACACTTTTGCTGGCTTAATGCATAATAGTGTTATTCAGTGCTTTACATATATGTAACAAAGCATATATGATAGTATAGTATATTTCTATATTTCTATATTTCATGCTTCATGGTCACAAAATCATCCATAAAGGTTCTGTTGTAGTGGATGAGGGCAGAGAAAAGCCAACAACTCAAGGAAGGACATTTTTTTTTCTCAAAAATAGGTTGACATTTTGTCTTAATATGGAGGAGATGGCATTCATTTAATCATTTAGGTCAAGTTGGTGTAAGTACTATACACCTTTCAAAGCTGTTACCTCGAGAGTTGATCACAAACATCTTGTGAATCATTTACAGCAGACTTTTATAACATTTTGGGAAATGCTGTCATGAGAGATTTTGCTATTAAAAAGAAGAGGAAGAGGGGGATTAAGTACAATAAGATAACCACCTTCTCTAACTTATTATCACAAGATAGTTCTGTTTTCTCAAGATCAAAATATGGTGCAGATGAATTGGAGAAAGGAATAATTTCATAGGTCATTTTCACAACTGGGATCATGCCTGTGTTTTTTTCTTTTTGCTTCTTGCCAATGACTTACCTGAACTTCAACAAAGAAAGGCCTCTCTTGTTCTATTGTAGTCTCTTTAAAAGAATGATTAAGAAGAATTACCTGTTGTTGGATCATAGCTTCAAAGTGTGGCAAGAATAATGATTAAAGAATGATTATTTATCGCAAGAAAACTAACAGGCTAGTTAACTGGTTAACTCAAGATAATATGTAATTATTATGTATGCATAGGCACTCAGGTTCTGTAAAAAAAAAAAAAAAAAAACAGACAGCAAAATTCTTAAGATTGAAACAGTCAAATACCAGGATTTTTAAATTTGTTAAAGGCACATCTTCAGTTTTACTTAAAGAAAATCTGTAAAAGCATGATCCAACATTTTCATTGTTTCTTACATTTATTTGAGAAGTTAATAAACAAAACAGACATTTCCACCATCAGGCAGAAACGGGCCCTAAACAACATCAAGAACATTTTTTAAATGAGGTTCCTTTCAGTAATGTGGTAAGTAATTGTTATATTCTGGTAATGAAGAAACAAAACACAAAAAACACATTTTTGAATGTTTTTGACAATGTATTATAGATTTAAAACTGAGTAAGAAGGCAGCAATCTCACAAAAAGTGCTTGAACATGTGTTGCAATTATTGAACCCTGTAAATAAAAACATTGTGCTGTAAAATCTTCTTGATGGATGAATTTTCTCAAAGTTTCAAATCCAAAGTGCATGGGTGACCGAGCAAGGCTTCATCAACGTCTCCATCACTCGCTCTGTGAAGATTTAAAGGAAAAAAAATATATATATCAAGCTGAATGATTGTTTGTTGCATGTGTAAAACCTTTACTAAGGGTTTTAACTAACCAGTATTTATCTAATATCAAGCAATTTATTTTTACCAAAAAAAAAGGACACATCTTTCCGACATGATCATAGGGCAGAACTACTCCTGCAGGTTGAGAATGAAAAACATGGCAGATAACAGTAATAAATGTTAAATACAGCCAAGCTGCAATTAATAAGTAATGATATACTATCAAAGTGTAAAAGGAGAAGTTATTTGGTAAAATAAACATAAAACAGTTGAGATGTAAAAGATGCTTCAGAGCTATTAACTCATTGTCATGTTAGTTTTCCTTTATTTCAATTTAGATGAAAGCAACTCTACTGGCTCAATATTGTTACCTGCATTTTTTCATAAATCCAGTCAATAAAGTAGGTAACATTGCCATAGACCCCCGGTCTGTTCTTCAAAGCACATCCAATCCCCCAGCTAGTGTCTCCTACCAGCCACCATACATCTGTTTTGACCACCAGGGGCCCTCCACTGTCACCCTGCAGCACACAGGACAAAGAAATATCTCAGTGAGTTTGTACTTACCACGCTACATAAACTTAGGACCAAAAGTAAGGACATTTGTGTTTATGGATTATTTCTTTGTTGCTTCTTGGGAATAAATCTTATACCTTTGGCAAGCTTGTTTAGTTACATTTTAAATTGGTGCCACATTTGTAAAGGAAATGGATTTTTGAGATGAGCAGCAGCTGCAGAGTTTAGCATTCGTGTTGCACTCATGAAAAACTTGCCAAATTCTCTCTGCCAATGCTAAATGACTCATTCTGCTATTGACTCTTGTTTCGCGGCATTTATTGGATTTGATGATTGTCCACTCCTCCTCACTGCTGTGGGATGGCACCCCATTCTTCAACCAGTATTATTCACAGGTCAGCCAGTGCGTTTGTGTAGAGATCAGACTCAGACTGTGGAAATATGGGATTGCCAACTGGTTGCAGACTCTCATCTCCATACATCGTTGCATTGAGATTGCCTCCACTGATAACAAGCCTTGTTTTTCCAGTGAAGGAGATGCCACCCCACGCCATCACACTACCTCTACCACCAGCTATTACTGTATCGGTGCAGCAATCAGTACAGAGTTCTCCATGTGTTCTCCACACTTTGAACCTGATCCAACAGCCATAGGTAAAAACTGAACTCATTGCTCAAGATAATGTTCCTCCACATGTCCAGGGTCCAGTGTAAACGGGCCTGATGGTGGAGGGCAGTCATGGCAGACCTTCTGGAAGACCGGAGATTGGCTGTGTGCAGTCTGTTCCAGATAGAGACCATATCCTCCTGCAAACCTTGAGAGCAAATCTGCAGAAGACTGCCAGTGCTGACAGGGTGAGGAAAATGTTTTCTTGTGCTGTGTCCTCTTGGGATGCCCACTTTGCAGTCTGTCTCTCACATCGCCCCTTATATAGAACTTGGCCTTCAATTTGGAGATGGTATAGGACTCAATCCAAATAATAATGCAACATAGTTTTGCAGAACACCAGTTTGAAGTTGCCTTATGGCACAGATCAGTCAAATGTGGCATGTTTGGAGCAGATACCAACTGACCACTGCAGCAGGGTCCATGTTCACAGGTGCTGCTAATCAGGCCCCTGACTGTCAGCACCTGGGATACCAGAATCTCATGAGTCAATAGCAGAATAAGCTCTGGATTTGTGAACTAAATGAATACCTTACCATTTAAGTAGCATGTACGCATGGGCATGATTGGTTTAAAATGTTAGCTCAAGAATGTCTTTGTCTGAAACCTACATAAAGAGAGCTGACACAGATGGTTGTTAGGAACTTCACATTGGCCTTCAAAGTCCTCACAGATTCTGCTGATATGTATTTATGCCAATAAACCTTTTTATTATTCATCAAGTTAGTGTCTTCTTGGAGACCATTTTTCCACATCACCTGCCCCAGGAAGATACATCATGACCCACATACCCAACTCATTTGCTCAAACATCAAGTGTTGTTCCCTTGCAACTGCCGTACCATTTGAAAGGGAACTACATAGACTTTTCAACAGCATGAGATTTATTTTTACAACAAAGAAATAAATTAAACACAAATTTCCTGACTTTTTGTGCTATGTTTTGATACAGAATCACAATTCGAATCAACCCACCACCAAAACCCCCTCAAATTTTAGATTTTGAAATGATTTACAAATCGGTTTTAGCAGAATTTCTCCCTGTGTGCCAAGTTTTTGGAAACAGATTTGTTTGCTGAGATGGGAGAGAGAGTAAAACTCAAACTAACCTGGCAGGTGTCGATCCCTCCTTGCAGTCTGCCTGCACAGAACATGGTCTCAGTGACTTGCCCGTCCAGCACATGACCTGCATTACAGGTTTCTCTGCTGTAAATGGTCACCGGGGCTTGATTTAATATGTCAGGTGCAAACCCTGAAAAGAGGTGATTGCACAACTATTGTTAAGTCAGTTCAGCTCTGCCTTTTACTTCTACTTGAAGCTGAACCCCTATAACATTTCAACATGTACGTGACGGAAAAAAAGTAAAAAATAAAGACAGTATATCTTATGATGGAAAGATTTACAAAGCTCACCAGATGAGCGCAAGGCTCCCCATCCTGTAATCCAGGCTTGACTTCCGGGAGAAAAGTATACACCAGCATTGGGGAGACATACAGGCCTAACAGTTTCTGTATAGAAAGCAAATGTGAACTTTAATTGTTGCCACGTCATTTAATATATGAAATTCTAATTTAAAAAACAAGCATTTACGTGTAAAAATCAGAGGTGTCTGTAGCTTTAACAGAGCGATGTCGGTATCATGAGTTTCTGGGTCATAGTCTTCATGTCGGATGATTCTGTAAACTCCTTTCCTGGCAGTGATTTGTGTCAAGCTCACGTCACCGTACGCCACCTGCCACATTCCAGGACTCGAATACCTGCCATGGAAAACGTCAAGTGGTGAAACCGCAACCCTTGAATTTCATCGTAAAACTCAGGTTGGACTTTTATCAGTGACACAGTAACCGATATATGGATCACAGCTGCAGTAAAGCACAAACTGCTGATAACTGTGTCATTAAGCTGTAAATGTGGCACATGCAACTACTTTATTCCTCTGGAAAGGGTTGGACTGTCTGGAACAAGATGAACATCAAGAAAAATGAGTCTTCATATTGAACAGGTGAGAGCAGAAATTCACCTTTCGAAGCAATGTGCTGCAGACAGGACCCAGGATGGGCTGATGATGGAGCCACCACACACATGCCTGAAGTTAATCTGGAGACTGACCTGCCACGGCCAGGCTCCATTCACAGCCTCTGTACCACCCACGATACGACCGCTCGGACCTGCTGAACTCTTGCCACATTCTGAGGATACAAAGTTAAAGTCATGTTTTCTTATAAATTTATCCTTCTATCCTAAAGAAGTATCAATATCTGACTGGCTAGCTTTAGCCATCAAATCAGTTTGCACCAATCATACAATCATATACTGAAGTTACATCCAAACAGCTCACCGATGCATTGAAGTTTGACTGCTTGGGTTGAGCAGTGATGGCTGCAAAGAAAAGGAAGAAAAAACATTTAGCATCACTGAACTATATAATGATCATCAAGTCATAGGGAGGAGTATTTACGTGTGAGTGAGCTGTGACTGCACTAGTGATACTGGGTAACTCCCAGGCTTTAGCTTCATGTATCCACTAGAGGCCACAGAACCAGGGCTGACTTGGCCGGAGCTGACATAATCCCCCCTGTAGGACACATACAAGGACAAACATGATCAGCAATGTGAGACCATAATTCTTAGACATGATTCCGCCAACAATCAACAATCAATGAACTGCAAATGTTTACAAGCTTGCTATGGGAGTTTTTTTTCTTTTTAAAAAAAATTAGAATTAATCATGCAGAGAGAGATTTTTAAAGGTTAACATAGAAATATTGGTCTTGCTTCAAATGTTGAAGAAATATTCAATCATTTGGTAGTTTGGCAATGTTTAATTTGTGTATTTGCAATAACAGAAACTTTAATTGGGTTACCCAAACTTGTTGTTTCATCTAAAACTGCACAATAATGCAGACTTTTAACTGAAAAAAGGGAGGAAAAGTGCAAACGCTTTTTAATTATTTCATTCAGAAAACGAACAAAAATGTTTTTGGTCATGCTGTTTGTGGTAACTTTCATGAAGCGAATGCAGAACAGCACTGGTGTAGAACATGATCCGCACCTATTGTAGCCTATCTGCTCACACACTGTTTTCCCATAGTTGTCACTCCAACTGTCAGCACACACGGGCATCCACGCCCGGTTGTCTGCTGAGTAACTCTCCAGCATGAAGCTGCTTCCACGGAGGCGAACTGTGCAGCACACAAGGAAATATCAGGAAACTTTAACAGGTTGTAACTGTTGCAGTATGATAATTGTCAGGATGTGGATTTTATCTTACAGCACTGAGATTCATCCTCCCCATGTAAGCAGTCCTGGACCCCATCACACCACTGAGAGAGACTCAGACATTTTCCTCCAGGTCCACATGACCTCCCCAGTAAACATTTGTAGGATACTGTAAAGACGTACATATAACAATAACTATTTGTAAAGAAACATATATTTCAAAATATATAACTACATGTTCCTCATTAAGTCTCAAAGTGACCTCAAATGAACACACAACGTCTTATTATTGACTCAGCTAAAATGAACCCAAATGGCAGAAGTAGTGTGTGAACAACTGAGTGAACGTTTCTTCTGCAGGAATTAGGAAAATAAGCGGCAGACATTTTCTGTTAATCAGATTTACTTGATTAATTAATAAACCAGACATGATACATTTAGAGGTTTTGCTGGTCTGGGGCACAATGCCAAGGAGGAAAGACATCAGCGGTGATCTTAAAAAAGCAAATGTTGTCTACATCTCAGACTCTCCAGGCCCCAGGTCTGTCAAAGTTTATAATTGTACAGTTTAAAAAACGGCTAAACAAGAAGTTTTTTTTTAGAAAGGTTGCCAAGAGAAGTGTTTTGTTCCTAAAAAAAAACCTGAGCAAAGTGGCGTGTCTGGTCATAATGCAGCAGCATGTTTGTAGTAAACCAAACAGTGTGTCAGCAGCACAAACACCTCATACCAGCTGGCAGGCATGGGGGTGGAGGGGGTTGATGATTTGGGCTTGTTTTGCAGCCACAGGACCTGGACACCTTCCAGTCACTGAGTGAACCATGAACTCCTCTTCATACCAAAGTATTCTAAAGTCAAATGTGAAGGCATCCGTCTAACAGTGAAAGTTTGGCAGAAATTGGTTTATGCATCAGGAAAATGATCCAAAACAGCAGCATATCAACAGCATGGCTAACAAGAAACGAATCAAGGTGAAGCATCCCATTAAAACCCAGACCCCAACATGATTGAAATGCTGTAGTGGGACCTTAACTGAGCTCCACGTGAATAAATGCTGCAAACCTCAATGAACTGAAGACACACTGAGAGGAGTGGACCAAAATTCCTCCACAATAATGGTAGAAACTGATCAAATCATACAAAAGGATCATTTGTTTCTGCTAAACTTGGCTCTACAGCGACTGAGCGATGATGTTCTCGGCTTTTCACTCACTGCTTAGTTTTTTTCTAATTAAATAATATCATGTAATATGTTGTGTTGTGTGAAGTTGCATTTATTTAAAGACTTGCTAAGGACTAAGTTACTTTCTTTTTCACACTAATACGTGACTCTGTTATAGCTTCAAAGGTCTTCAACTGAACTTACAGAAGTACCAGATCAAGATGCCCACCACTGCCAGGACTAGAGCCACACACAAACATGCACAGAGAGTGTATTTCCAATGACATCCCCTTGTTCCTGATGGATGAGAAACATACGTCAAATTATAATGAAATGCAAATGACAGCAACAGAAATTCAGTTTTAACAAAGACCGTCACATCATGACTAAACAACTTGCAGCTGCTCCCTCCATGACTAAGTCTTATCCCATGACGGATATTTGGGCATAGTTTATCATCTTGACTCAGTTAAGCTAATAAAGGAGGTGAGAATGAGGTTTCAATAGGAGCAGCCAGATAATGAATAAGATAAGGTGGGGCATAATAAAGGAAAGGTTATGTACAGAATAGTTTCCTTTTGTTAAACAGAGGCCATTCTGAGGATGTGGAGGTCCTACTTTTTTCCAAAAGTGAACCAGTAGGTCTTGCTACCCTCTCTACCCCATTTTTAATATGTGAGGTCGAGACAGATTGGAAAATATTGAAAGAATTGGGGCGTTTCTTCATTGATACTGGCATATGAATAAATGGACTTTTTCTGACTGCTTTTGATTCTGTGGACCATAAAAAACTTTATAGGTCATTTGGAGCATTGGGTGGGCATCAAGGGGCTTAGCTCTACAATAGCTGATCAAACCTTCTACATAAGTCCTGGTGATTCTGTGTCCACCTCTGTCCCTTTCTTATATGGTTCAGTATTGGGCCCATTTCTTTTTCCCTCAATCTGCAACTGCTTGGTTCCATACGAAGGAAATATGGTATTTCATTTTGATGTTATGCAGATGATAGTCAAACTTAAATACCTCTTAAAAAGATGGACCACTGCTTCAGTGTCTCTGTGATATAAAAAAGCTGGATGGCTCTTACGTTAAAAATTTTAATGAAGAAAGAACACCTGTAGGTCTGGGTTCCATGGCTCGGTACAAAAATCTAGTCATCAAAAACCTTGATGTTAAAATGGATCCTGATTTTAAGCTTGGCAGTCAAGTCAGTGCAGTCATAAAATCGAGCTTTTGTAACTAATGACAGCTGGCTAAAGTGAAGACAATCATTCCAAGGAACCCTTTTGAGACATTAATCCACTTGGCTGGATTGTAATGCATTGTATTTGGGGGTTAGTGGGTCCTCCATTGTGCATCTCCTTTAGGTACACATAAGCATGAGGACAGTTGTTTCATTTTAGCATCGCTCCACTGGCCTCTGGTTCATTTTATAATCCTTTAAAAATAATTTATTTATTTTATGTCCCTTCGTTGTCTTGCGCCAGCCTTCCTCTCTGATGTGCTTCACCCTTATATACTTGGCTGCACTTTAATTCACTTTGGTTGTTTTTAAAGTGCCTTATTAATGAAATTGGATTGGAATACGTTGAATAACTAAAGAGCCATAAACTTGGCCCGCTGCATTATCTTTATGATGTTTTTAACATTAGTCATTTTAAAAATCAAACATTTGCATCCTGGATCGGATCAGGTGAGCTCAAATTAAGCTCACCTGGACTTAGGTGTGTCTCTCTGTTAATAGACCTTCTAACAGGTTAGTAAAATGTTGTTTTGCAAGTCAAAGTACAAATAAGTTAATGATTCTATCAACTGGTTTTTGTTTTTCTGATTTGACTGAAAACTCACCGCTACCAACCTAAACAGAATCACCTCAGTAAAAGTTAGTGGTAAATCAAATATTACCTTTCTTTTGTGGTGGAATAGATGGGTGTCCAGGTGTTTGTGTGTGGTGGGTGCTGATCATTTGAGGAGTGCCAACAACATGGTGGGAACTCTGTGGGAGGATGGGGTATACATGCTGGGGGGTGTATGAAGGGGGTCTTTCTCCTCTCTCGTGCTGAAACCCTTGGTTGTCATAGATAGGGTAATTTCTCTAAAAAAAAAAAAGAGTCAAAGACAGAGAGTTATTTTCACCAGCTGTGACTTCGTTAACAGAATTATCATAAAACATTTCAGACACAAAATGACACTTTGGATGCTTTAAAAAAAAAAAAGTAAAAATAAGACATCGGAGGATTTAAATGTATGAACTTACCTGATTATTATTACTCATATTGAGACTGGTCTCAGCTTTTTTGAGGGACTTTATGAAACCTGGAAGATATTGCATTTATTTCTCAACGACAAAACTGTAACAGAGAGAAGTCCTGTGTCCGATCCATTGCATGAAAAGCAGAAGTACTCCATTTCTTTTAAATGTATAAATGTAGTACCTGTTGAAGACTGCTCTTACTCACCTGAGAATAAGATGGTTGTCTTAAGCTTATCACTTTATTCGTCTTAATCAGAAAATCCCAAAAATTCCTTCAGTGTTCTGTCTGTGTCCGTTTCTTTGTTCACTCTCTGTCACATATTTACTCTGTTCCCCAAAGTAATCAATAGCCATGACCACACCTTTTTTCCTGTGTACACAGAGTGACCCAATGTGCCGCCCTCAAGTTGTAGAGGGCAGGAAAAAATGGCATGAGCAAGCATAGGCAGGGATTTCTGACAAACAGCTGTTATTCTGTTCATTAACAGGTTTCCAGACGTAATGAAGAAAGAGAAAATAATCAGAACCGGACCACGGTTTATGAACAGAAAATATATCTATACTGTCACTTACTTGCATCCCTCTCTGATATAGCACCACTCAAACGTTTGGACACATCTTGTCATTAAAAATGAATGGATGTTTCCAAACTTTTGCATAAATTCTGCATAAATGTGTCTGCTGATAACCTCCCTCATCACATTTCTCAGATTTTTCTGTTGTTACGTATAACCAAAGAAAAAGTAAATCACCAGTATATGAAGTGTAAGATAAAACCAATCTGAAGAATGAATGCATGAGAAAAAGCATGACAGATATTGTTTTTATATTATGCATCGCTGACCCTTCCTGGTGTTTAATCAGTGACTAAAACCACTGGTTTATATGCTTTAAAACTGTTGAACCAAAGGACTTTCAGACTTAGTTAAAATGTAACTCAGACTTTGGGAAATCAACCAGGAAGTACTGACAGGCGGCACGCGGCCGGTGAGAGATTGAAGGGCCCAGTCTCCAACTGAGTGACATCAGGTTCCCCTTTGTACTATAAATAGAACAAAAGATTAACTTAATTTGCATGGGGGGGGGGGGGGGATTAGAAGGATGGTTGTACACAATGTACAACTTAGTTTAGCATCTTTGCTCATGTTAAATGAGTTAAAAGTGATAATTACAGAATTAATCTGGCTTATTTCTACAGTGGTCTAATTTCTATTGACAAAAACATGGCATCAATTTATAAAATGCTAAGTATCAATACACCACTCACAAAAAGTGAGGGATATTCAGCTTTTTGTATGATGCCCGAATGTCTCTAAAATGTTCTATAATGATGTAATATTGATGTTTAATGTTTAGGTAGGAATTGCATGACATGCTGTTCTCTGACAAGGTAATTAACCACCACATGTCGTGGTGTATCCACCACTATTTGTTTCATTCAGTTATTTGGGATGAGGGAATTTACATGAACTTTTCACATTTTCTGTAAATTTCCCACAAAAGTTGAATATCTCTAACTTACTGTGTAGTATACGTGGAAACTTTCAACCGTTTACAAAAACGTCACATTTATTAACACTCACAAAAAGGCCCAGATCATCCAGTTTGGACACCAATCTGTTTAGGAAAACAATGATAAAAACTAAGCGTAAGTCCACAAAGAGCAGTACTTGAAGCATTTCATAACAACTGATGTAAGAAGCAGTTGCTCAGACCACTAACCGTGGCCTTTTTGGGAACCAAAATAGAGGACTATGAGGCAGGCTAGAACAATTATGTTTTCTTGGGCTTGCCATCTTGTACCTCACCTCATTACCACTTATCTAACATATGGAGCTTAAATGATATAAACTTTAAGCAGGAAGCCTGCAGATGAAGAGGTATATGATGGTTTTATGAACGGAGTACTGCTTCTTTGATTACCAATAAGTCTGGTTAAAACAGCTGCAACTACATACATTGTCTTTCAAGGGCAATATGTACACAAGGGCCACTCCGTTTGGTCCGACCAGTCCTGCAGGTTTTTAATGCATCCCTGCTTCAAATTAATGAGTCACTGTGCAGAACTTTTGTAGGCTGTTGGATCCATTTGAGTCAGGTGTGTTGGAGCTGGGAAACACTGAAAACCTGCAGAACTGCAGCCCCTCATAGGACCGAAGTGAGTAACCCTTTTGTGCGCCATCAGTGTGTTATCTACTGTACAAAAGGGTGAGCTTCAAATAAGGTGAACAGCAGCATCTAGTGGCCAACTCATGAATTACACCCTTTATACAGAAGTCTCCTTGAAGGTCAAACCTGTAACCATTAAATCGACAATCACAGAAGATCAACAAACAAACAACCACTTTCATAGAAACTATTTATTCGGCTCAAAGTTAAATATCAGTTTTTTTTGCAGAACAGAGGAGTGCATGGAACACTGGAGTCATAAAAATCATGTGAGTCGAGTCCTAATTCGTTTGATTAAGGCCACCGGATTTACAGTTGTAACGTACAAATTCTATACAGCAATCTGGAGTTTACAGATGTCTAAACCATTTTAAGAAAAACAGCCAGTCACCACACAATGTAACGAAGAGTGCTTTGAGGGAAAGAGACGGCTCCTCTCAGGGTCTCTTACAGCTTCTGGATGATAATAGAAGAAGCTCCGCCACCTCCGTTGCAGATGCCTGCCAGTCCGTACTGACCCGGCTTCAGGTTGTAAACCATGTGGCCCACAATTCTTGTCCCAGACATCCTGACAAAAGAAAGAAGATTAGATTTATTGAGGAGCAAGTATAATAAAAAGTGATAAGACCTCCAGTTTACAGATTTAGAGTCTTAACTCCTGCTTTAATTATCTGATTTATTATGATTCACCTATATGAAAAGATCCCTGCTGCTTAGGCACTACTTATCTCAGTGCCTACTGCCCAGAGTGTTTTAATGACCTGTCAAAGTACAACAAAATGGCAAATTCATACAAAATGGGAATATCTGGGGGAACAAATTATCTGTTGAAATGTTAAAACAAGTAGCAGTGACAGTAATTTGGTATCTGCCAACCTTGTCAAGACCACAGGAAGTGCTTTCATGTAGAAGATGGTGATCTTTCAAAAAAAAAAAAAAAAAAATCTATATTTTGGTAAAATTTCCCTGTAACTTTTTGCTTTTCTTTGCAGTTTATATGTTCAAACTGAAAAGTTTGGATTATTATACTAAACTGGCCTCTGACCTTTTAACCCAATCACACTTCCCTGTCAAACCTTGTCATGAACAGAACATTCATTTTCATTTTAATGATAAAAATTTGTTTTGCAATTAAGTGACTATTTATGCAAAACTTGAAGAAATTCCATATTCATGAAAACAGGACAAACTGATGCATAATGCATCAAAAGTAACAATGTGCATGTAAATTGCTGCAGCAGTTGGTTGTTTGGATAATATACAGATACAGGGAGTCCCATCATGAGTCAAGGCAACATTTGGTTGAATTTCAGATACTAGAAATTTCCTGGGAAAGAAGAAGAAATAATAAAACTGATTTATATATCATCCTTCACAGAATCACAGTGCTTCACAAAACAGTAAAAATAAAATGCATAACAGAGAGAGAGTAGATTCCGAGAACTTATGCTACAAAAAAAATAAAAATAAAATAAAAATAAAACCCCATTGTCTAACTAAAAGCCTGTTAAAAAAGTCTTTCACATAAAATCATGAATAATCATCCCCAGTGGGTTTCAATTTAGATTATTAAGAACAATTCAGGCCTTGTCCACACGTAGCAGGTACCTCACAAAACGAAGATATTTTCCTACGATTTGGCCTCTCATCCACACACAAACGCAGATTTACGGCATCAAGAACGAATCTTTTAAAAAACGCCGACCAAAGTGAAGGTTTGCGTATTCTCCGTTTATGTATCTGCATGTGGACTTCATAACCGGGGTTTTAAGGATTCGAAACGTCAAAACCTGCATCAAAAAAACACTCTGACGTCACATGTGCGGCCTGTGTTTACACTCAGAAACAGCATGGATGCCTTTGTTGGCATGGCGATTATCCAGGAGCTTTTTGCTTGCTTTTATTGATTCTGTCCTCCTCATTTTTGTCGACATCAGTGTTTTACTGATCAGGCACCGGAATTGCTTTTATTGTGAAGCCCTGCAGGTCATGTTGCTTCCCTCCAAACTGCCGCACGGCTGGAGCGAGTGAGATTTTTCCGCAGCAGCTTGTGTGGTCCAGGAGCGGAGAACAGCTGATACCAGGGACTGGAGATGATTTTGTTTATGCACA
>JBBBVU010000016.1:949580-961741 GCA_037177055.1 Atherinosoma microstoma | reverse complement strand
CTTTTTGCTTGCTTTTATTGATTCTGTCCTCCTCATTTTTGTCGACATCAGTGTTTTACTGATCAGGCACCGGAATTACTGTTATTGTGAAGCCCTGCAGGTCATGCTGCTTCCCTCCAAACTGCCGCACGGCTGGAGCGAGTGAGATTTTTCCACAGCAGCTTGTGTGGTCCAGGAGCGGAGAACAGCCGATACCAGGGACTGGAGATGATTTTGTTTATGCACAACCATGTCTGAATCAAATAAAGCCCTTAAATTGCTAAATAAGGGACTATACAGAGGTAGCAGTGGGTCAGTGGCAAGTTTAAAAGATTATTGTGTAAGTTCTTTTTTCATTGCAAATGAAAACTGAGAACATATCACATTAAATATAAGGAAGAATAAACAAGCATAATGCGTTTACGAGCGGGTCGGGTTATATATCAACTGGTTGGATCTGGATTTGACTGTAGGATAAATGCGGGTACCGAGTCGGGTTTGGTAATTAACGGGTTCGGGCTGGTGCGGGTTTGTAAAGTTGGTCCCCTGCAGGATTCTGCTGCACATAGAAAATTCTGATTGGATAGGATCTACTCCGATCTTTGAGGATCTACTCCGATCTAAAGGTTTTGCATGCTTATGACTGTGCCCAACAACGCACATATTAAGTGTAGACAGACTTTTTTTTCTAAAAACGAGACATGTGGACTCACATTTTTTTTCTACACGGAGGGAGGAGGATATTCGGTTTTCTTAAAAACCCGGCTATGTGTGGACAAGGCCTTAGAGTGATGCTCCGAGGACATTACTGGCACAAAAACGTGACCTTCCACACACAAGGAAGGAGTTGTTCATCAATATGGGACCTTATGAAGCTGAAGAGGCACAACTTCCCCGTCTTCAGCTTTTTTGGACTTGAAAAGATCCTTAAATTGAAAATTATTTTGGACTGAATAAAATTAATTAAAAGGATTCACAGCCTCAATTTTTTGGTTTCTTTTTCTTCCATCCAACCAAACTGTGCGAGCCCCTCTCAGCTGCTTACCCAATCGGGTGTCCCAAAGACACGGCCCCCCCGTTGACATTCACTTTTGCAGGGTCGATATCCATCATCTTGATGTTGGCCAGCACGACCACGCTGAAAGCTTCGTTGATCTCCCACATGGCGATATCTTCCTTCTTCAGCCCAGCTGCACTCAGGACCTGACACACGAAGACGAAGGAGTGCTGAGACGTTCGAATATTATGAACAGGATTAAACATAGTAAAAATAAATGACATCATACTCACTTTCGGTGCAGCATATGCAGGGGCAATGGGGAAGTCAATGGGAGCAACTGCAGCATCAGCAAAAGCTAAGTGGATGGGGGGGGAAAAAAAGAAAATCATGGGGCTGAACAAAAAGTACTGATAATCTAAATAAATGGAAACGTTTCAGTAAACAGAGCCGAGTGCATCAGTGTGATGCTTACCAATAATCCTGGCCAGAGGTGTGACGTTGAGTCTCTTTGCAGCATCCGCCGTCATTAAAACCAGAGCAGCAGCTCCATCGTTCAGCGTGCTGGCGTTGGCTGCCGTCACCGTGCCTGCAAACCAAATCAGAACCAAAAATAAGAATGCAACAAAAACACAAATTCACTGAGGAAAATTTTAAAGTAACTAACTGTCTAGCACATATGGTGCAAGTCTGAAACCGTGAAGGTCATCTAATGCATGAATGTTCGGAAATTACCGTTTTCTTTCTGGAAGACTGCCCTCAGTTTAGGAACTTTGCTGAAGTCGACCCTCCTCCACTCCTCGTCCTCAGACACCACCACATCAGGCTTGCCTACAAAACCACAAAAACCTCAGCTGTGCTTTTGTGAATTCGTCTCTTCCCAGTAGACGAAGGTGACATCTCCATCTTCCCGTACCTCTCTGAGGAATGCTAACTGGTACGATCTCCTTGGCCAGCACGCCGGACTCGTATGCTGCTTTGCTGCGGCTGTACGAGCCGATGGCGTAAGCGTCCTGCTCTTCTCTGGTGATGCTGCTGTTCTTTGCCGTGTTCTCTGCACAGTTGCCCTGCGAAACGCAAAAGAAACTATTTCATGATGCTGCAGTAGAAGAAAAAGCTTTAGAATTTCCCATAAATTAACTTAAAGTCGACAAGTACCATGTGGAATTTGTTGTAGACATCAGTGAGTCCATCCTTGACGATCAGGTCCTCCATCTTCACTCCTCCGTACGATGGAGTCTCTCTGGTCATCACATAGGGGACATTGGACATGCTCTCCATGCCTCCTGCCACCATCACATCCTAAAAGAGACACACATATGACTGCAAACCATCTCTAAAAACCATCTCCATGTTTTTTTCTGCAGACGCCTCTGGCTCTAAAGCTGCTGTATTTGGCTTTTCTGCTCTTACCTCACCTCAAGTAGCCAAAACAAATGGTTGCCCATCATAGTTTTGGTTATGTCACTTTGCTTATGTTAAAGCAAAGTTTTAGCTCCTCACTGCATCTACAGCTATAGCCAGTAATGACCGTGTCCTCCCAGGGAACAAACTGTAAGCTGCTACAATAGGAAGGAATGGAAACTGTATCCTGTGGGTGGTGTTGATTGAAGCTTTTTTTTTTTTTTTTTTTTAAATATCTGCAGTTTAAAAATGATTGGAGAATCAGTTTATGATACACCAAATATAAAAGGCCAGGTAGCCCATTTTATCCCCAAAAATAATCAACTAGGACACATGATCCTTAGCATAAATGCACAAAACAGACAGACATGTAAACTGTTGGGGCAAACAGTAGAATAAGATGATGTTTAACGCCCTGAAATGATGACGTGGAGCTACAGCACATGCATGAATCTAAGATGAATTGTAATCCGTTTACCCCTCAAAGCCAAAGTCACAAATAAAGCTTATATTAGATCACAATAAATTCTGTTTTATCTCATCATCTGTATTTGTGATCAACTACAGACTTGAAAGTAAGAACAAACTGTTGACATTACCTGGTGTCCACACATCAGACTCTGGGCTGCCAACATGATGGACTTCATGCCAGAGGCACAGACTTTGTTGATGGTTGTTGCTGGAGTGCTCAGACTCAAACCTGGTAATACAGTCAAAGACATCATTTCCTTTTTTGCACTAAAATATAATTGACTTTTGCAAGAATCAATTCTAGTATGTAGTTTTGCAACCGTTCTCAAACTTCCTGTAACTTTTACTTAAAAGAAAAACATGACAAAATAATAAAATTCCTCTGAGAAAAGTGGTCAAACACACCTGCACCAAGCAAGGCTTGTCTTGTGGGAGCCTGTCCTTCTCCTGCTTGAAGCACGTTGCCCATATAAACTTCTTTCACATCCTCAGGAGCAATTCCTACACTCAAAACAGGTAAAGTCAACTCTCAAATCACGCACAGCTGTTTTCTCTACAATGTGCTGATCCACACAGTAATCCAACATTATATCATCTGTGCTTGCAAGTGATGACCTACAAATATTAAATTATATCTAGATATATATGAGAAGTAATAGTCTGAACACACCTGCTTTGTCTATGGCTCCCTTGATGGCAATAGAGCCCAGTTTGGTGGCTGGAACTGCTGCCAGGGAGCCTCTGAAGGAGCCCATTGGAGTCCGGACTGCACTCACTATGACGACTTCCTGCAAACATGTAAACAGTCTGCACATGAAGAGCTTGGTCTGATCATTGCAGCTGGGATTATTCCAGTCTGTGAACTTACATTAAGAGAAGGGCGAGATGTGTAGGTTCTTGAAATGTACTTGTGAGCCTGCAATGGCAGAATATTAAATTAAAAGATTAATAATAATAACAACAACAACAACAACAACCATCCAAACTTGATTTTAATTCAAATTGAAGCTGTGACATTTTAGATTAAAACTATTGTGATTTTATATCAAGCTAAAACATAAATCAAATGCTGGACACAGACATGTAATAATGCTAACAACTTCATAATGTCGTAGAAAAGGCTGAAGTTTGAGCTAGTATTGACCCCTTTTTGAGCTTTAAATATTGTGTGTTAGCGAGCAACTGCTTTTCATGTTGCTGGCTTAATTCGTGGTTTATTTACGGGAAGATTTAGCACCACGTTGAGGAAAAAACTAAAGCCCACTGAGCCACCTGCTGCGGTTACCGGCTGTTTTCACTGTTATGCCTCTTTGTCCAAGGACGCTTTGGAAACAGTGCATAGCTAGCAGAGCTGCTCCAAGTTAAATACGGCCTTGTGTTGTCAGACTGCTGCTAAAACTAGCATCCATTTGCAGTTAAATCTTATATTATACGAACCCAAAGAGCGTATTTCCTACACTTTCACTTACCAGGCGTTTACAGATTTGAGCGTGCATGTTTAAAAGTCCACTGGATGACATTTTGGACTGGGAGACAGGACTGTGACTCACAAACGAGGCTAACTTCACCTTCAGTCATACAGCAGAGAGATAAATCCGCCAGCCAATCACAGTGAGAGGTGTGTCTGGTAGACGTCATCATTGGCGGTGCATCATGGGTTTTGTAGTTTTGAATCAATTGACCCGCTGTTCGTGTCTGCGAAGCTCCCCCCAGTTTTCTGTTTGTTTGTTTGTTTATGTATTTGGTTTTTTTGTGTGTTTTTTTTTAAGGTAAAAATCCAAAATGATATTCTGTCATTTTATTTGCAAAGCATAATAATTACATTACAATGTTGCAAGGTCATAATTCTCCCCTTAGTGCCCCACTGCCCCCTAGTGAAGTCAAATGTGAAGTTATGGCTTTTGACATGTGGTTTTAGAAAAACATTAATTATTATTTCTCGTTTTTTTTTTTAACGGCTTCTTCTAGACTTGCCAAGGATGACTACTACCCTGACATGTTTACTCCACCTAACTTTAACTTTAAAATGATGCTGCGTTCACTCTAGTTTAGAGATGTGCTGTTATTTTTATTTGCCCTTATTAACAGAAACATCTCACATCAGCTACATAATTCACTTAAGACAGAAACATGCTGGTATTCCTCCACCAGTTTGTCTCACATTTTATATCCTGACAAGAAAATCTTACTTTTTGCCTACTACAGGCATTTTCTTAAAGTTATTTTTCCCAGCAGGGTGATGATGGGAATTCAGTTTTCATTTCTAAAATGTGCAAAAGCAAACAGTTATTATGCTATTACAATAAAAAACAAAAAAACAAAACCTTGTTAACATGAGGAAAGTTTTGTAGCCATCGTTAATGTTATCTGGACCATTTCAACATATGAGACTTGTGATAAGATTGTGTCCAAAGGAAGGACTAGTCGTTCAAGTTTTCTAACTGCAAACAAAAAATATGTAAGTATTTAAGAATAAAATAATCAGTGAATACATTTTCAGTCACTTCTCTGAGCATTTATTGAATAGCCTGAGCTCTTGGGTTATTCAGTGTCTGCTATTTTAACCAAAGCATATAATAGACTCTCCGTTAAAACATCATGAAACTGTGTCAAAATATAAAAGAAGAGCTTTATTTAATCATCTTGGCTTGATTAATGTCTACAAGAGATAAACAGTTCTTTTACAAGCAGGTGCTGATTGTTTTAATGCACTTTTCTATTATAGATGTGACTTCATTTGCATACTGGAGTGTGTATATGTATGTGCACATTATTGCATCTTTGTGTCTTTAACAATCCATCCATGCATAGTTGAACAGAGTGCGATATGCTCTTCTTCTGCGGTAGTCATATTCAGTCTGCGTGGATCCAGATGAAAAGTACAGAAAACCTAAAATGAACATGAATAGAATTGATATCATCTCAAACAACAACACAAATAAATAGCAGAGGGACTACCTTTTAATGGAGAGCTTACCTCTGTTCTCAAAAACAGCATCCACTTGGTTACCAATGGCAGGGAACCCTCTGGAAATGAACTTTGGGTATCCAACATCCATTCTGCCCCTTCTTTCACTGTAGCTGTAGATGGCATGAGGAGACATGTTCAACATACGATATCAGTATGTCAGCACACTCATTTAGTTTGCCAGTAATACACACCTCCAGTATTTGTTGTTCACAAAGAGGAAAGTTCTGCCTGTGGACGACTCATGAACAGCAGCATCTACCTTGGTGACGGATGCAGGGAAGCCAAAGTTACTGAGAGGTTTGGGATAACCGGGCAGGATCGTGTTACCTCTGAGCTTCCAGTAACGATTCCCTGTCAAATTAAAGAGGTAGTTATGTTTCCTGCAGGTAAGGTTTTTTTTTGTTAGTTCTAGTCCCTTTTTCCCCAGGACAATTGCTCATGTTTTACCTTCAAAGAAAATGACAGTGTTGTGTTTCTTATACTCATAAGCCGCATCGACTTTTCTGACTCCAGGCCAGACAGACTCAATTTTCCGCATACTGATGCCATCCCAGGAGCTGCTTCTCCTCCAGAAATATCTGATAATAGTAAAAAAAATCCATGAATCATTGTCATATACAAAAAAAAAGATTTAATAATCACCATTCCATCATGTGAAATGATATATTTTTGGTTTTACCCATCTTTAAAGAAGTAAAGTCTTCTTCTTATTGAGGTTACAGCGTCAAATTCTAAGTTCCTGTTGCACCTCTCCGGAACAGGTTCTGATGTGGGTTCAGGTTTTCTGGTAGGCTGTGGATTGGGGTTAGGCTGATCTGATGTTGCTCTCACTCCTTTTGAGAGACAAATAGAGAAATGTCAGGTGGGAGAATGAAATGATGCCGTCATGAGCTGGTTTCATAGAGGAGCTCTCACCATACAGGGCTTGGATTCCCTCTCTGTCATCGTCTGGTAGCTTGTACCCCTCTGTGTTCACATACGTGTAGGTGGGATGCATTAGGGCTGTCAGGACCTGGGAGTGACCTAATCCCAGTGCATGGCCAAGCTCATGGGCTGCTATCAGGAACAGGTTGGCTCCTGCATATACAGATAAAGTTATTGTTAATGCATAAGTAGCTGCAGCAATGTACAATACATTAATCATAAACGGCTTTAAGATTTAGAGATTTTGACTTTACCCTCTCTGTTTAATACTTTTTTAGTCAGATTATCACTTATGGAGACAAGGTTTGAGCAGGAGAGTGATACTTTATAGCTGATTGGACAAAAATCCAATCAGTCTTTTATCCACTTTTCTATTAAATATATCCAAAATTACCACCAGTACTTTTACCAGTAAATGAGGGAATTTAGCTAATGACACTATCATGTACCAGACTGTTCTTCTTCCAAATATACACCTCTGGATTATTTGCTCATGCACGGCAACATGACCTATAACAGAGCTGAGAAAATATGTGACCTCATGTGATCATGACAGCAACTGCATGTAAAATGTAAAACTGGCCTCCAAGTGTTTTTTAACCCTAATCGTGATAGTTTTCTGACCCTTTGGTTTCAAACCCTAACCGAGTGATCCTATACTTAAACCCAACCAGGAAGTAAATCTAATGTAATGTGTTGTGTTTACATGTAGCCAAGGCAACCAGCAAAATAGCGCCCGCGAGAGTGAAAGTTGCCTTGTAAAAAGAATGTCTTTTAGTTATTTGTTTTCTAACCCTAAATGCTTTTTGTATTTTTTTGTATTTTTTATTTCTAACTCTAGACAAGTAATGTTATATCCAAAAAAACCCAACCAGGAAGTAACAACGTGTTAAAATTATCTTCAATGTTGTTCAAATTTTCTTCAATTTAAATATAAATATAAAGAGTACACGCTTAAAATGTATGAAAAGAATTGTATGAATGGTTAAACAAAAGAAAAAGAGAAATAAAACATCTGCTAGCTGCATTTGTGTTTTGAGCGTCTACCGTAGATGAGGCCATCCTGTTGGTTCATTTTGAAATAAGGATGGGGTAGGAGTTAATAACATTAATTCTTCTTCCTATTCCAATCTTTATTTTCTTTACATGGAATGTATTACAACTGTTGTATTATAATCATTGTAATTATGGAGTTTTTTTTGTCTTGAACTCAATGCATCACCATGGATAAAAACAATAGATAAAATGAAATGAAATGAATGAATGTACACACACACTTCCCACCTTTCTTATTATGAAGATTTTTTGGCTTATTGGAGGAAAAACTGGAGAAAGACATGAAAACACTCATTTTAGTATTTCTCATATCTTGCTTGTAGGGAGGGTACTTTATGGTTGTATTTAAGTGTACGGACAAATGATGTACATGGTTATTTCAGTTGGAGGAGTTATTATGTATACAGGGTTTATAGACATGTTATTGTCCCATCCAGTAAGCTGACAGGATTTCTTCTTTAACTTTGTTACACACGACACCCTGGCTATCCAGTTTGGAATACTAACTCCGACTGCCAGTTTTTACTATATTACATAAAGATTGACAAGATTTCATGATGATGATGAGAAAAACTTGTTCTCCATTCAGAGCTCTTTCAGTTCACACCTGCTGAAGTAAGAGTCCAGTTTTCATCTTCATCAAAGTGGGTGTCACCTCCATGGCCTTCCCCGGGGGAAAATGCGTGTGCCAAGACCCCATTCTCCCCATCGAATGGAGAAAAATCCCCGTGGTCTGTTTTTGAAAAGAGAAGTTTATCACTACATCAACCATGTGCTCAGAGGACTATTTACACAGCAGCATCACCTCCAGCTTTGAACATTATTTTGATGTCAGCTGTGTCGCTGTCAGACTTTCTGAAATCCAACGGGATGACGTCGCTGTAGAGTTTGAAAGCTTTGGCTATGGTTTCATCTACAACACTTTGACTCAAGTCTTGTGTGTAGTCTGTTATCCTGCAGAGGAGCGAGAGCAAAAACAACTCATGAATACTTCTACAGGAGATTTATTGTGTTTCATATCTAGATTTTCTGCATGCAAACAGTTGTTCTGTGAAAGTAATTTCCTGTCAGGTACCTGTATGTGACTACAGTCTTGTCCCACTTAGGTCTGCCATCGAAGTAGCCATATCTGGCGATATCTGTGAAACCACAGCGGGGTCGAGCCATGACCTCAAGTGTGTTAGAGTCCAATTTCCCTGTCACCTCAAGCCCAAAAAACTCCTGCATTTTTTTGAGAGTGTCTTCAAAAGAGTCCAGGGAGCTGCGCCAGATAGCGTTTGGAGCGCTGACCCCCACCTCAGAGAAATACTGAGATAAGTAGTTCTGGACAAAGAGAAAAAAAAAACTGAAATGTTTACCTGCTATTTTTCTTAGTGTCTATTTTCAATGCTGGCTCATGTTGAGAGGGCATTTTTAAATGTCATCCTCAATAATATTAGCTCCACTTTATATTTTACATTAATGCAAATACTGTAGCCAATAAATCGATATGATATAGTTTTGTGATGATTTGTGATGACCTATGATTTGTGCCTCCAGTAATTTCCCAGCTCAAAGCAGGTTTTACCTCATTATTAATGAAGTGTAAGTGTTTGTGACGCACTGAGTAAAGCCATACAATGCAAGATTATACTATAACAGCTGTTTGCTAGCTATTTGCTTTTACAAATCTTGTTAATTATCTCCTAAAGTCTAACTTTAAAAGAAAAAAAGTTTCATTTAGGTACATTTGCCACCCTTTTCCCAGTCTGTTGCTCTGCCTGGTCACCTCATTTGATATGTTCTAGACTCACCCCTGGGCACCTTTCCAAGTCTTATAACATAAGTCACTACAGGTGTCAGTCAATCAACATTAAAATCTTAACTCACTCATTGGAATCAGGTTTAATTTCCCTATTATTTAATGATAACAAATGTATGACCTGCTGTTATTGGCTCTTTTAATCCAGCAGAGATTACACAATCAGTCAGTTTAATAGACAGCCAGCAAACACACTGAGTATTTAGGGAAAAAAACACACATTTACTGCAAATGCCTTTGTAGTGTTAATGCATTGAAAATCTGTCTTTTGTATCACTTGTTCATAGGAAACATTTCTGTAAATGATCTACCTGCAAAACCGCACCAATCCAAAAGTTAGACCAGAATCTCTGCTGTAATGTTTAATAAAGGCAGATAAACCTGCACGCTTGTTTCATGTGTTATAAATATTCTAATATGGAAATCATTATGTATTATGATAAAATTGTATTTCCACTGCTGGGATACAGTTTCATAGATGTTCAATCGGATGTTTTACTTTGCAAAACAAACCTCAAATGCTGGTTGAAGTCTTAGTATGACTGAAAATAAGCTATTATTTTTGTCATTATTAAGAGGATTAATTGTTATGTTCGGATTATTATAAACAACAAAATAAAATGGGTTCGAAATGTTGGCCATTATGTTTACCTGGGCTTTGGAAAGCTCCTCTTGGCTGGGTGCAGAGGTGGGCACAGCTCCACAGAAAGTTATAATCACCATCGTCATTACAGTTTTAGCAACCAGTTCAGATCCCATTTTTTCCTCTTTTTCTTTTTCTTTCTTTCAGAAAAGGAGAAATCACTCCATGTGCTTTGTGAATCAGCTGCTCCTGAGCTGGTACTCAGGGAAAGTTGCATGATTGAGCAATAAAACATTCCTGCAAATGTTTGAACAGGCCCATTCGGAAAAACAGGAGGGGGATCACGGCAGGACACCGGGGATGGCGTCTTGAATAGAGGCTGCAAAAATAAAAGTCAATTAAACATGCCGAAACGCTTCTACACTAAATAAAAAACCCTGGAATACAGGGATGGTACTTACACTAGCTCTTTATTGAGCTTAGGAATAAAAAGATCAGCTGAATGTATGTATAGCGTGACCCTGTTCATTTTAAAATAATCTTTCAGATCTGTGACAGTAATGTGTGAGAAAATGCATCATTTTGAAGATTGACAAAATACCAGAAATAACAAGAATAACTGTCTCTTCTAATGATGAAACCCGTGGCTGAATTTATCATATGAAGCAAATAAATGTGTATTTCCTTCTCTGAATGGTGAGAATCCAAAATAAGATACAAATGAGAGATTTATCACTGGATTCGGATTAAATTATTAACTAATTCAGTATTCATTTTGCAGGGAATTTTTCCTCTGAATGAGTTCTTGGTTAAATAGATTAAAGGCAAACAGGAAAGAGAGCGTTTTAAGTTGTTTTTGTTGAGTTTTTTTCCTCCTGCTGCTTCTCAGCTGTGTAGTTCAAATAAACTAAAGCATTTAATGTCACTGTTTGGAGATGGAGAAGCAAGCAAAGATGCATGACTGGGCAATAAAACATTCCTGCAAGTGTTTGAACAGGCCCATTCAGAACAACAGGAGGGAGAGATAACAACTGCAGAGTGGGGAGGGGGTAGTTAAAGTGGGGAAGGGGGGGGGGGATTAGGGGATAACAGGTGAACTCGGGGCAGCAGCAGCATGGACCTGCAGGGACATGATGTGGATCAGAACTGTACCATTTGCACCATGTTTAGAAGCAAACATGAGGGTCTTTCCTGTGTTTGTGTCGACTATTTTTCATCTACCTTACATACAAAGACTTGGCTTATTTGTAATGAACAAAACAGAAATACCAACAAAAAACCAAACATCCAAGGAAAGTGAAGTATTCTCGTAGGCTGTTAGATCTAATGCAACTATCATACAAATAAAATATGACATTATGCATATCTTTGTAGGTTAAAATGTTTCTTCCACTGTGTAGTATATGTGTAATAAACAAAAGAAGACACTAGAGGTCTCTGTGAGAGTAAAAAGAAGTTGACAGATTCGCTGCTTCAAATCTCTTCAGATTTATTCTTCTGGTATTTCAAAATCCAGGAGCCAAAGTTTAATTATGAACCTCTTGGAAGAAATCACATCCAACTAATACATCCTCATTTAATGGAGAGTACCAAATTTTACCCTATTTTATACTTTGTTTTTGTAAGGCACTTTGTGCTACATTTATCTGTATGAAAAGTGCTATAGAAATAAAACTTTGACTGATTTATTGATTGAAATTATCCTCTGACACCCCTCACAGTTTTCTCTGACCTCCATAGTATATTATCTCATCTTAAGCATTTTATTCAGCTTATTATTCATCATTGATAGAGGAGAACAAGAATAACCCCAGGTTTGTCTTCAGTACTGTAGCCAGGCTGACCAAAAGTCATAGTGCTGTTGAGCCATGTATTCCTTTAACTCTTCGCTCTGATGTTTTCATGAGCTTTTTCATAAACAAAATCCTTTCTATTAGGGTTAAAATCCAGGATATCCTTCCCACTATTGATGATA
>JBBBVU010000016.1:920230-932039 GCA_037177055.1 Atherinosoma microstoma | reverse complement strand
TCTATCTATCTATCTATCTATCTATCTATCTATCTGATATACTTTTATTTGTTAGTAGGGGTACAAAAAAAGTAAATTCACATCTGAATCGAGATTCTTATTCATGAAGATTCTGAATCGATCTGAAATTTTCAAGATTCAATATTTCAAGACTTTAAAAGTGTTTGATGAACTGCTTTCAAAGCTATTGTTAAGTGATAAAGAACTGTTGAAGTTTGCAAAGTAAGCAAAATTAAATGTCACCTCCATATCGAAAGATTATTTCTGTCTATTTTTAATTTTTGACTCACTTGATAATCCTTGAAAACCTCCTTCTAGCTTATAGAAGAATGTTGTTCATCCCCGAATTGGCATCCTTTGTTATTAAAAGAGAATTTTTTGTAAATCAAGATCAGTTTGAAGCGAGAAATCGATACAGAATCGAATCGTCACCCCAAGAATCGGAATTGAATGAAATCGTGAGTTCATGTCAGATTCAAATACCTACTTGTTGGTCTTACTGCCATTTCAATAAATTTTATTTGTTAATTTAATTTAATTTAATTTAACTTTGCCAGGTTTATTGCTTTAATATAACTTAAGAATTTTCACTGCCTCTGGTTTTCCCTAACTCTTTCACTTTTAATCCTTTTAGAGTTGAGGTGTTATTTGTGACACTTTATTCATTTGTTTGCATATTTATTTAGTAAAAAAAAAATTCAGTTGTATAAAAAGTGCTGCACAAATAAAGGCAGATTGTTTTAGGGTGTGTGTGTGTGTTTGTTTGAATACAAAAGATCTTCTATTCAAAGGTGGACCTTGGAACCAGAATCAGTCATCAAAGGCGTCATACGTTTACAGACAGGAAACCATTCATGAATCAAGGCCTCGTCATCATCTCCCTTTAATGTTGGGAAAAACCTGAAATCAGTCCTGATCTGCATCAATCCATGTCCACTTTGTCTTTGTTAATGGAAAGCTACATTTCTGGTTAGTGTTGCCCAATCTCAGTAACAAACAGGAACAGTAATTACTCTGTTGAGCAATGCGCTGCCTCAGGTTACTTGATTGACACCAGTTTAAGCAGGCTCGCATACAGAGAATAACTGTGTTGAACTAAAACAAAGTAACACGTCATGATTTTAATCATGAAAAACATAAATCCCAACAATGTTATTCTGATAAAATGTGAAGAAAAATATGAGTGTTGAGGGAAAAAACAGAACCATAACAAACATTTTTTATTTGGTTTAACATCTTTTGATAAAGTGTTCATGTCATGGGTTCCATATATACAGGCTGTAATTCTTTCACATTTACAAATAGAATAAAAATATATCAACATGGGAAATAAATCACAGTTAAAAACATATTTGATAAAAGATGCAAATGTCATTCTCACAACATTGTGTCATCCTGAGGTAAGATTTTTCCCCACTTCCTTAGTTCGTTGATCAGTTCCCTGTTTAGTTTTTCACACGTTGTGGTTATTCTGCAACAGTGTTTGTTCACACACAACCTTTTCATCATAAAGCTCCAGCTAGAGCTGTCTTTTAGCTATCTCTCCTTTGCATATGTTTCATTATTTGTCTCCATTTGGCACTCCAGAACGTCCCGAGTTAAGGTGGTTGATATGATCCGCTTCCAGACAAAGTTGTACGTATAATGAAGATTTCCCTTGAACAAGTGCACAAATCCTGCAGAGAATAAACGATCATTATTGACAACAGAGGACATGTGGGTGTTCACACTTTAGTCAGGATGAGAAGGCTTTTTGCTTTACGGGACAGGTTTTAGTATTTGAGGAAATCCTCTGGTTTGAATTTGAATAAAGTATCTATCTATCTATCTATCTATCTATCTATCTATCTATCTATCTATCTATAACTCATTTAAAATTAAGTGTCCCAATAAACCGTAAAAAAAGGATTTCCGCTCTGATTAATGTGCATTGACACATCCTCATTACGCAGAGACAGCTGGTGGTTAATTACACAGATTATATGCAAGAGGTTTAGGTATTGCAGAACAGACTGCATGCTTGGTGTCACATCCACCCTGTTGCTCCGTAATCCAGCATTATTTCTACATATTAACACTGTTTCTGACATAAATCCAACGCTGACATATTCAGATTTATCCTGAAAGCGTTTGTTGATATTTACATTTATATTTTTTTTGCTATGACTAAAAGTATTAAAAGTGATCTTGTAGATGTATACTTTATTGGAGTAGAAGGAAATTTGGGTCGGTTGTGCTTGCAGATATGTACTGTTTACATTATGGGCATGCAATTTTCAAGCAAGGGGCTAGAAAATCGGCAAAGGTTTCCGATGGATAAGAAAGGTAATGTAGCTACCATCATGGAAGACAGCCGCATCAATCGGAGGTGGAATTCCTGGCCACTCCTGTTCGAAGGGCATCGATGATCCCTCCATCATGCTCTGCTCCTCGTTGTACCTGGATATTACAACATAAAAGTACAAAACTTAACAGCTTTGTCTTTGATTTGCTACGTATATGAATCTCCCAAAGAATTTCATCTCTCTAGGAAGAATGATTGATCACATGGTTAATGATTTAGATGAGAAACAGATGTGGTGGTAGCAGCAATCCCTCCTGCTGTATTCACACGGGAAAATTCTGTGTTACATCAGCACCTAAAAAGGAAGTTGTGGTTTGCTCTCCATACAATTAGCTACTGAATGTGTCATATCTTTACACAAGCCAGAGTTAATGTTCTATTTAATTTCTTTACTCGACCACATGAAAAGGATATGAATGAAATATACTTTATTTATCCCTCTTAGAGGGAAATTATTGAAAGTTTGATATGCTGACACAGTTCTTTACTGACAAAGAACATTTAAACTATTTAAAAAAGGAGTATTTCCACTTTGCAACCTGTGTAGATAATATGAAAAATCTTCCTTCAAATTAAACTTACACAAAGTTTCAACCATTAATGTCACAGCTGGACATTTTAACTGTGAGAAGGGTAATTTATGACATACAGGTTACTTAATGTTGCACACCTGTGAAAGCAGAATGCGTCTTTCCTGCTGTATCTGTTGCTACATGTTCTTTTTTTCAGTGTAAGCCGGCATACTGGTGTCAACAGAAGCAGACAGTCTGTGTCTGTCTGCCTCCTGAGAAGTTGCAGTCCCTATCCATCACTTGTAAGATCCAAACCATGATAATGTTATCGATTGAGCATCTTGGATGTGAGTTCTCCAGCCACAGAAGTAAAAGTTTGGATGATAACATGGTGAAACCACTAAATTTGTTCTAAATGATATTAGACCTTCTCAGAGTATTTACTGAGCTAAACTGGTCCACTATTTTCATCAGCTTGCTTATTTTGCTGAGATTTTTCTTTTTTCCCAGCTTGTATATCAGATTTGCGTGTCAAGTTTGTTTTTAAGACTAAACTTTTAACAAATGATTTGATAAGCATGCATTCTTGCCTTTATTTTATCTGTACTTCCACAGAAGTGTATCTTAGGAGGAAAATATTTCATCTTCTTCAAGAAAATCTAAGAAATGAATGCCATGTAAATTAAAGAGATGCAGCTGGCTGTTGCATCAAGTGGTCTTTTTACAATTAATTCTCACTTATATTGATTTTGTTCATAGCTTATGTCTCTGACAGAACAAAAGCAATCTGTTATCAATGTCTCAAATCACTCAGTCATATAAAAACTATGAGGGAGGGATACCACAAGGTCCTGTTCTTGGTCCTCTGCCTACACAACATCAGCTTTATATTTCTCTACTTTTGATATTAACCATTTTCATAATGGTTAATATCATTTAGAAAAAAAAACTTGGTTAATCTTGTTCAGGGCCGGCCCAAGCCTTCATGGGACCCTGAGCAGAATTTGATTTGAGGGACCCCTTATAACCGCAGCCACCATTGGTCCTCAAGTATTACTGGTTCTTGATCATTTCATACACTGTAAATGTAACACACCCATTCATTTGCATTATTAAAATATTGTCATGTTACTGACAGAATATTTGTTGGTCTCAATCACACAACACACTAAGTCATGCGGTTGAAAGCACTGCATGTACCTGCACCCCCACCTCCTTTCTGATGATTTAGTGGTTTGTAAAAATAACACTTAACACTGACATCAGCTTTAAAGTGGAAATATATATATATATATATATGAGTGATATGAGTAATATAAACACATACAGTAACAGTTGGCTTGGTCACATCCCCTTTCATATGGCAACAGCACTCTTCTATAACACTCCTCTCACAGCAGGATAGGATTAGGAAGCACTCTAAGAACAAATCAAAGGTCTGAGATCTTTAGCTGCACCCCAGTTCTCAAGATGTCAGTCTGATGGGATCTGATGTGACCTGATGATATCAAAGATCCCACCACATTTTTAACAAATGCCATTGGCTCTATAGTATGGTTAGCATTACCACATAGAGCTCAGCATCCTTACATGTTCTTTGTATATGTCCTGACTGGTCAGAACTCTTTTAGGAGCATAAAGGAAAAACCTACTTAATATTAGGTAAACGGTCATAATGTTATGGCTGATCGGTCCTTTAGGGACTTAAATGTCCATTTCAATCAGTCTTCTGTGTAGATGATCTAATTGTCTACATAGAGAATGTGGAATATTGTACCAAATATTTACAAGTTAAGGTGTTGTTCTCAAGCACCCATCATTAGGCTATCTATCATTCATCTTCTAAATCTGCCCCAGATCTCTTCTTGAGTTTAAAACAGTTCAGTCAACCGGGCTGGTGAACTCAAGATGGCCTCCAGATAAATATCCCATAAGATTTTCTTTTCTTTCTTCTTTCTCTTCAGGAGAATCTCTAATACATACAGAGATTGTGTCTTAGATAAGCACTACATTATTTCATGTAAACTGAAACAGAGGTCAGAGTGAGAGCTAGCACAAAGTTAGCTTAGCATAAGGAGCAAGCTGTGAGAAACAATCAGGATATTGAATACCTCCAACACTCATGGCCAGTGAAGAACACAGTGCATTTTTCACTTCGGAAGTGGAGAGCAGCATTCACAGATTTTATTCTGGAGGGGAAGCCAAAGTCTGAAATGTTTCTGGGAAAACCTTCCTTGACTTTGTACTCCACCAGCTTCCAGTACTGATGACCTGCAAGGAAATGACTTCCATTACACTTTTATAGATTTATACACACATTTGATATCCACTATCTGGCAGATCTATCTTTTATTTTCAAGCCAATTAAGAGCACAATGTTTGATCCTTTTTAGTTATAGAACTAAATTATATTACCTTTGAAAAACATAAGAGCACGCCCCTCCACATTTTCATAGACAGCATCCAAGTTGGAGGGTACTTCATCTGGCCACAGGCTGTTGATCATGGAGATGCTTGTTTCAGTAAACTGGGGATGCTTGCGCCACATAAACCTGAGAAATCAGAAAACATTGGAGAACCCTTCAGTAACTCCATCTTCACTGATCAAGAAAAAAATTTAATTGGGAATTAGGTTTATATTACATCTGTCCTATACATAGTGAATAGTTTTACACACCTGCCTTTAAAAAATACAATTTCCTGTTGTAATTCTGTTACAGCATCAAACGTCAGATTTTGATCACACTTGTGAGGTGTTTTTGGAGGAGGCCTTTTTCGCAAAGGATATTTGGGATTGACACCTGCAAGCGAAATGAAGAACAAACATTTTGGCAAAAAAAATAATATGAAACAGGATTACAGAATTAACTCATAATAATGTTTTCACATGCAGTAAGCAGCTCCAAGCATCCATTGATGTATTGATGTATCTTTCAAAATTCTATGTTTTGCATTCTTTATCATGAATAAAAATCTTTGCTTATGAAAAGAGCAAATTATTGCATTTTATAAATGCATATATATGCAAATAAAGACAAAGATAAGGTTAAGCTCTGTAAAATGTGAGCAAAAACAAAAATCTGAGATTTAAAGATTATATTTCACCAAGTACGGTAAAAAAAGAAATCAATATTGAAACTGAATTACATTTAGAATCTCCTTAATAAAATGTGTTTCCATTACAATAAATGTTTTCAGGGGATCACACAGAGCTATGTGTGAGACGTACTGAGTGTGGTTTTACATTGTGTTGCTGAAATAAGCAAGAGTAAAAACACCTAGATGTTGGTCCAAACATGGTGCACCATCAATGGTGCCTGAACAGATATGCATGTTACAGACACACATGTGCGTCAGTGCTCCCCTGAGATGCTGGTAACTGTGCAGAAATAACAAGCTAGATGGTGAAAATAAACTTACCATAAAGATATTGGATGTCTTTGACATCACGATAAGAGAGCTGCAACTTGTTTTTGGGGTCATTGTTGTATACTGGGTACATGATGGCTCCAAGGTCTGAAGAGTGATTAAGACCAAGTGCATGTCCAAATTCATGGACCGCGACAGCCAAAAGGCTTAAATCTGAGGCAGAAAGACAATATGTAAGGAGAAACTTCACATAAAACAGCACAAAATAAAATAAAATGATGATTGGTCAGATCTGTGATGTTGGAATCCAGCACAGTTTTATAGAAAATCATCATGTCACTTTAGATTTGACAACATTGTTATTCTGTAATTACTCCACATTTGGTTATTTTCATGTTCTCATTCATTTTTTTCAAACTAAATGTAATATATCATATCTTAAACACAGCCCACTGTAGTTTACGCCAAATTTGTACTTGTTATTATTATTCTAAAAAGTTAAAACCCAGTTGATACTTTCTGCAAATCATGCAAAAGCACTCTTGAACTGGCCTGTATTCCTACAGATAAAAAAAAAAAGATTGCTAAAGAAAGCAATATTTCACATTTTTGACAAAAGATTTTCAGGGCAATACCGGTAGAATTCAAGCTCCAGTCTTCATCAGCATCAAAGTGCACACCCCCTCCTATAAAAAAAAAAAAAAAAAAAAAAAAAACTCTACAACAATAATTTCCCTCTAAGAGGGATAAATAAAGTATTTTTCATTTCATTTCATTTCATTTCATTCATACCAGATGCTGGGAGGAAAGCGTGAGCCAGGACTCCTCCTTTGCCATCAAACGGTGATCCATCCTGATGATCTGCAACAAACAGTGCTGCATTACTACATCAAATACATTAAGATAGTCCGTTAACCTGGCTGTACGTTTCTGGGACACTGGGATGCAGCTTGAAGAGGATATTTAATATTTAAAGCTCACCACGACTGTTGAAGGATATAACAATGTCGGCCTCTGTACTGCACTTGTGAAATTTTAGCTGTGCAACTCTGGACCAGCGCCTCCACGCTGCTTTGAAGATTTTGTGGACTTTCGAGACTGGTCCTGGGAGTTTGTTTTCAGTAATGCTGGTGGTAGAATTTCATTGCTTGGATTAATTCATTTTAACTGGTGTGACATTTTCAATATCTTCAATAAGTGACACGAGGAAGAGTAAATTCCACTAATTGGATTGGAGGGATTTTTTTCTCTTTATTATACTTTATTAATCCCAGCAGGAAAATTCCTTCTCTGCTTTTTAAACCCATCCTAGTCACTCAAGGAGCAAGGAGCTTGCGTCAGCATGAAGCTCAAAGCACCTCTTTATGTTTAATACAATGCTTTCTGGTGGTTTCTAACCTGTAACTGAGTTTTCTGTTTTTCCAGCGAAATCTGTGTTCAAATGGCTCCACATCTGACAGACCACAGCGCGGCTTCTTCATGACGGCAAGAGTCTCCTTATTGAGCTTTCCACTCGGATGCAAGCCCAAGGAGCGCTGCATCTGCTGTAATTCCTCGTTGACATCTTCACTGCTGCCTGCAGCCCTCCTCTTTCTTTCTGACTTGGGCTGGTAGCCATAGAAGTGCAGCAGATACTCCTGGAAAAGATTTTTTTACATCACTTGAGCAGAAATAAAAAAGTTGCCTGCTTAAGCGTTTTAAAAAATACAGTATGATTGTTCAAGGAGATCAACACCTTGATTTGATCTTTTTCCCCCACTATCTTGCTCCAGCTGAAACAAGCTCTCCAACATACTGATGAAATGACTTTAAAGTGAACATTCCAAGCATTTTTTCTAACCTTTAATGACGGTACAGAAACATTGCTGCACGCTTGTGATTGCAGGTGTCCGCATCATAAGCAGTACAAAGGCAGAGATTCTGCATTTTTTTTACTTATTGGTTATTTGCAGCTCTATAAACAGTTACATATCTTACAGTTCCCATTTTATCTATTTATGAACCCCAACAGCTGTGAAGATACAGCTGATTAATCATTATTTCAACTTTTCTAGACTTAATACACCATACATATTTGTACCAATACAACTTTAATTCCAAAAGAAGTTTGGACACTGTGTAAAATGTGAATAAAAACAGAATGCAGTGATTTGCAAATCTCGTAACTGAAACATTTTAAAATGTCATGGAAAATATGAGCTCATTTTAAATTTGATGGCAGCAACACATTTATCATTGTGTAGCATTCCCTCTGCTTTTAGCAACGTCTGGGAAGTGAGCAGACCAGTCGCTATAGTTTTAGGAGAGGAACGTTGTCTCATTCTAGTCTGATGCAGGA
Organism: Atherinosoma microstoma; assembly: GCA_037177055.1. Taxonomy (NCBI): domain Eukaryota; kingdom Metazoa; phylum Chordata; class Actinopteri; order Atheriniformes; family Atherinidae; genus Atherinosoma; species Atherinosoma microstoma. Next base: position 923,476 of record JBBBVU010000016.1, on the reverse strand, counting down.
TTGTAGCTGCTCTACACTCTTATACCTTTGTTGTCAGATTTTTTGTTTCTTGATGCTCCAAATATTTTCTATTGGTGAAACGTCTGGACTGCAGGCAGGCCAGTTCAGCACCCTGCCCCTTCTCCTGTGCAGCCATGCTGTTGTTATGGATGCAGTATGTGGTTTAGCAAGGCCTTCCCTGAGAGGGACGTCATCTGGACTGGATGGGAGCAGATGTTGCTCTAAAACCTCTTTATTTTCCAGCATCAAGCTTCACAGATGTGGAAGCTGCTCCCGCCACTAATGCAACCCCATTCCATGAGATATGCAGGTTTTTGAACTCTGATAACAAGCCGGATGCTCCCTCGCCTCTTTAGTCTGCAGGACACGGCGTCCATGGTTTCCAAAAAGAATTTCAAATTTTCATCCATCTGATCTCAGAACAGTTTTCCACTTTGTCTCAGACCATTTTGGTCCAGAGAAGACGGTGGTGTCTCTGGATCCTGTTCTCATCTTCTTTGCATGATAAAGCTTTGCGTGGAATTTTCAAGGCCGTCACAGTTTTACATTGAGGAACATTTTCTGAAATTTTCCACAATCGTTAGACAGTTTGTCTTAGATTGATGAAGCTCTGTTCATCTTTCCATCTGAGAGGATCTGCCCCTCTGAAATGCACCTTTTATACCCAGTCATGTTATGTTGCAAATTACAGTTGGTTTAAATTTGTCCCAATTACAATTCTAGCCTTTTCTTGCCCATGTTACAACTTTCTTTTTTAGATGTTTTGCTGCCATAAAAATGAGCTAATATTTTCCATATGGTAAATTATCTCAGCTTCCACCTCTAATATGTTATGTTCTACTGGGAATAAGATTTGGGTTTATGACATTTCTAAATTTGTATTTTGCTCTTTTTATGTATAAATTATATTCAGGACAAAACCATAACTTTGGTTATTTAGGCTATTTATGTTTTTTTTTAATCAATGAAATTTGACACATATATAATATAATGTAATATATACATTTATAATATGTTCTAAGTTTTGAAATACCTACTGATTTAAATGAAGAAATCATCAAATAAATAAAGATGTAAAAAAATCCCCTGTCAGCATTCAGAACACTTTGTGGTTCGGTGCCTTCCAGCAGTATTTAAAGTTTACTAAACAAACTCAATATTCAAAATCCATGTGGGCTAGGATTGTAATCTTTTTTAAAGTTGTTCCAACATCTAGACAACATTTAATGATAGAACTGACAGGCTTAAATGTTTTTCAAGGGAAATAAGCTACGTGCAAACGCAACAAATCGTGTGGGGTTGATTGGAAATTTTGACTGATGCTCCCATCTGATTTATGCTTTAACCACAAGATAAGGGCTGGCTTTGTCGACAGACAACATCACATCTCTCAAGCTGCCGCTTTCTGGAGAAGTGAGTCGAGTGAAACTGATTGTGGAGCCAATTGGCAGTCAATCACAGGCAATATCTCATTTCATCAAGTCATTATCAGTGCACCACATTTTGCTTCAGGTGACGACCGTACAGAGATAAGTGAACTGTCTAATTGCACTGTTCTCATTCAAATAATTAAAAAATTGTGTAGTTAATGACAGTAAAATGATGGTAAGTGGTAAACCCATCGCAGCTTTGCCGATTCTATAAGGTCAGACAGGGCATGCAGTCTTATCTTGAAGAAAATTTATAATCATGGTGCTCATAATTTAACTTTAGCTTTAATTTTCATACATATCTCATCAAGCCTTTATAGGCTAAACTAGGACTGCAAGCAAGGAACAGAAAAAATAATTCCAACAAGATATTTCTGCTATCTAAAATTTTTTTGCCTTCTTTTTGTTGTATTCAGAGTCAAAAGTCAGGGCATCAGATATGCTTTTGAGGGAGATTGAGCTCTGTAATGAATCATCAATGAACCATCATTACACCGAAGCACAGAGGTTGAAGAAGTTAGGGTGTAAAGCTGTCCAAAGACCCCACCCCCCAAATTAGACACCATTATTCTTGCACAAAACCTGTAAATCATGCATCTACAGTTTATTTTCTTTGTTATTTTGTTTGTTTGTTTTTTTGTTCAAATAAATAAATAAATAAATAAATGACTTACCTCAGCAAACCCCTGGTCTGCTTCAGATAGTCCAGCAGGAGGATTTATAGGTGGTTTGGGGGTGCGAAGAGGAAAAGCTACCACACAAATCTGGCTGGGCATCACAAGAGTCAGAAGACTCATCCAGAGCATCTTCATGTTTAGCAGGCAGCAGTCCCTGTGACTTGATCTGTCTGCGGAGCTGCTGACACACGGTGCTGTATGCAAAGCAGTCGCTGGGACCACCTGTTAATTATCGTATATTTGGAAGCTCTTGTCCCAACAAGAACTGCAAGGTGGCTCCACGCACTGCAGCATTTTCTTTAATGTCTCTTCAAAGAAACGTGAGACCCCTTATTTATATGTTTCAGATATTTTTATCAGCATTCCTATACAACTAAATGGCCTTATCTTTTTTGGGCTTCATAAGAACTGGAGGGCTGTTTTAACCTGCAGGTGCGGTGAGATGAGACCAGACAGTGTGCATTATGATGAAGATGAGTTACAGGAACAACAAAGTGCAGCAAAGATAAAATTCAGTTTCCTTTAGCCTATATGAGTGTGTCAGAGACATTCTTATTGGGGAATTAGCAGAAAAGCGTCCTCAAAAAATACCAAAAAATAAAAAAAATTCTATTATGACACCTCATAAAATTTGTTTTAGTTTTACGAGTAAGTGTCAAAATGGCAGGAAAGGAGGAAGAGAAGCTGCCTTATTTAAAGATTTGTTCCAGTGTAAAGAGATTTCCTTTGGTGATTTTACTTCTTTTGAATATCTTAGTTTTGTTTTAAAGGGTGTTCGATCCTATTTTTCTACAGACCTCCAGGACATTGTAAAAATTTTATTGATAAAATTTTTGAATTATTGTCGGTTTTCTACGCTGATTTTAACCACTTTATCTTAACGGGGGATTTTTACATTACGGATCGTAATGCCAAGGAAATGTATTCTATATTGGACATGTTTGGTTTATTCCAACATATAAAAAAAATTGACCCATGCTTACGGTCGAATTTTGGACCTGGTTATTTCTAATGGTGTTGATATTTCCTCTGTTGTGGTCACTGACTTGGCCTTGTCCGACTATTTTTGTGTTTTCTTTGATTTACTGATCACTCAGAAAGTTCAATCAACCTGCTTCTCAGTGAGGAAGAGATATATC
>JBBBVU010000016.1:903245-919115 GCA_037177055.1 Atherinosoma microstoma | reverse complement strand
AGACTCTGGAGTGGGTCCACCTAACCTGCAGTTGGTTGGGAGTAGGTGCTGCCCTCTGCCTGCCTTAAAGGTGATACGCTGTTGTGTGGGAGCATTCTGTTTGCGGTGGTCAAGCTTGCTGTGTGAGGTGATTTATTAGGAACCGTATTTGAAGTGCCGTGTGAGCGTGCAGTGCTGTGGGAAGTTGCAGTGCCTTCTGGGGGTGTGGTTTTGCCGTGTGGCTCCTCTAGTTACTCTGGGTAAACTTATGCAGCAAGTGGGTGGTGCCGAGCCATCACCTGAGGAACTGGTTACCCTCCATATCTGAGACTGGACACCTTATGAGTTTCTCTTTAATAAAGGTTGTTTCTGACATTACCTTTCTGCTTCCTCCTTCAATATCCAAAAGGGTCTCTGCATAATTTCATACATATTACAATAGGTATCAAATGAGCAATGGTGTCCTAAAAAACAGGAAATAAGAACAGGAATGATGTTCTTACTTTGCTACAATTGTGACCGTGGGCATATTAAGCATATTTACCATTAATGAAAATTGCCAACAGTTTTAACAGTTTTTCCAACGCTACCATAACATAACAAATAATTTATATTTTCTAGCATCATGCACAAAATGCTATGCTAATATTACTAAACAAAAAAAAAATGCTTAGGATTATACGTTTCATGTTAGCTTAGCGGGTTTTTTTTAGCTCAAAGCACCATTTTGCTGCTATTCTAACTGTGGTCATACAAATTTACCATTAATGAATATTTCCAACAGTTTTTTACACAGTTCTTCTTAACACCACTTTACTATAAACATCGGAGGTAGATGATCATCACTGCATAGATTTTGTGGTCTGAAACCCTTAAAAAGATCAGTTAAAATGAACATAATGTTGACTTGTACATTGTAGATTTTAACAACATATAAAATAATATTACTTCTACTATTCAATCCTGTCTTGTAAACAGGGAGCTACGAGCAAACAAGCCTCCTTAGTTCAGGTTATACGGAAAGGGGGGGTAGGGCTAAGGGCTGAGGGGAAGGGCTAAGGGGGGGAAATGGGATTTGGCCTAAGTGCTTCAATGCAGCTTGCTGTCTGCCTCAGCAACTTGGGCATTCCCAGCATGACTCATCTCTCCACCTACATTATTTCTGTTTCTATATCATAAAGTGCCAGCCTTTTCAGTAGGTGAAACCAATCCTGCGTCAAAGGAAATGGACATTCAGGGAAAAACCATTAAATGACACCCATTTGCGCGCATGTGTTGCAGCTGACTCATAAAAACTTCCTGCTGTTCCTGTGGGCCAAAACTGGGGTTAGTGCTTCCAATGAAACTATTAGGTGTTCTTATCGTGCAATACCTGGATGATGATTTAAATTCAAGGGTCTCTCTAGCTGAAGTTGTGTGTTTATTATTAAGAAGGGTGCACACATTTGTTTTATGAACACACCAATGAAGATGTGTTAAATAGTTCTATAGGTTCTTTTTAAGTTTGGGATCGGTGTGAAGAGTCCAGGATGATCAACAGTGCTATACAATGTCTGGTTGTTGCGAATACAACTACAGTAAAAGGACACCATCTGGATCAGTGAATGAGCTCTGTTTCTATAGCCTCCCCCATCACAGATTCCTGGTGAAATTGTTTTGACAGTGGCAGTATGTTTGTTTTCATAAATGGTCCAGAACATAGTTACACGCTGACAGCTTTCACCCGACAGTCTTTATGTACAGTATAAAATCTTTGGAGGAATGTACTGTAGCCAATGGATGTTGTTATTATCCTTTGTCTAAACTTGTTCTTCTCAAGGTGCATGGAAAAATGCCAAGAGAGCATAACATTCAAATACATCGCGGCCAGGAAATTATACAGTAAGCCTAAACTCTGCTTTTCAAAACACTTGATTGATGATACAAGTCATGTTTTGAGTCCCTCTAGAGAAGTTTGGAGGACAGATGAAGATCATGAATTGGCCACATTGTACCATAGATACAAATATTTGATGTATTTTCTGTATTTTGCATTATTTGTGTGTAAAACAGCTCAAATATCTATGTATAAAACTGACCGCCCTGGTAACCTGAGGGATCTTATTGGTTCATAACGAGCCAGAAGATCCTGAATGTATTCTGGCCCCAAACCATTCAGTACTTTGTAAACTAACAGCAGGATTTTGAGGTTTTTGACAAACAGGAAGCCAGTCTGAGGATCTGAGGACTGGTGTTATATGATCCACTCTCTTGGTCTTACTAAGGACTTTAGCAGCGTTTATGACTAACTGCAGCTGTCTGATGAACATTTAGGGAGACAGCTTTACAGTAGTCTAGAGCAGTGGTTCCCAACCTGGGGGCCCCAAAGAGCACAGGGGGTCCACAAGGTTTTGAACATTCAGAGCCATTGCGATTAATGTCCATATATTGTCCATATTTTAAGAAAAAAGTAAGGCTATATTTTGTTAATTAAACTGTGACTTTATTGAAGGACAGGACTCAGCTACAATACAGTGTTTATGGTGAGAATCTCACTTGTGAAAGCATAAAAGCAGCATGGTTTCATCACAACATGGGGCAGGGGGTCCATGGCTTTTTAGTTTATGCACAAAGGGGGTCCTCTTGGAAAATTGGTTGGGAACCACTGGTCTAGTCTACTGAAGATAAATGCATGGACAAGTTTTTTCTAAATCCTGCTGAGACGTCATTTAATTCTCGATATGTTCTCTAAGTGAGAACGGCCTGGCTCACTGTCCATGACTACTCCCAGATTTCTGGCTGGGTTACTGGTTTTTAAGGCTCTTAATTGTCTTAAGTCTAGTCTTAATTGTCTTATTTTGTTTATCTGAAGTGTTTTTACATTATGAACTTGTTAGAAACACCCAGATATTCATGACATATTTAATAATTCCCAAAGTTAGATCCAAACTCTATGGGGTGATAATTTGTTCTGTTCCTGTGGTCCGTGTTTGTGGAACAATCTTCCTGAAGAGCTGAAGACAAGAGAAAATGATTAAAATGACTAAAAAAGAAATACCTTTTTAATCTGGCTTTAATTTTAATTTATATTCACCTACATCTTCATTTTTCTTTTTAGGTATTTTATTCTATTTTTGGTTATATTTTATACTTCAATTTTTTATTAAATTTATCTTCCCAGATTTTTAAAAATCATTTTATCCAGTTATTTATTTACATTTTATTAATTTTAACATACTTTCCTAGTTTTAGTCTGTATGATTATTTTTTTTATGAATCCTTTTTGGTCTGTTTTAATGCATTTATTATTCCTATTCTATTTACTTTATCTCCAGTTTTTCCTACTGATGGTGCTTCCAGTTTTATACGGTGGGCTCAAATCTGATGATTTCTGTTTCTGGATGTGTATGTAGGCATGGAAGCGGGAGACAGAGAGAGAGAGAGAGAGAGAGAGAAAGAGAGAGATTTTGTCCTTTTTATGTCTTTTTTAACCATTACTTCTGTAAAACACTGAGTTATAAAATTGTAAATAAGGTCTGATTGCTGATTGAATTTTTACATTTTACTTCAATTTAAGGTGCATTCAAGCAGGATTTGAATAAACAGAATTTAATTCAAAATATCTGGTAAAAGAGCATTATAGCTGTCATTATACCATAAAGTAATTGGAAAATAGCCTAGCACAAACCATAATATTAACTTCAACTATTGCCAGATCTAACACGACCAGAACAGGACTCCAGAATTGATATTTTGCCTCATTAGGACCAGGATTTAGTCACTATCCAGGCTGCTATTGTCAAAAAGTGCCGTGTTTTAACGGAAAACGTCTCACACACCACACACACACTTTTAGCTGGTCATTGTGCCAGATTCTTAAGAATTTACTGAAGAAGCAGGTTATCAGACGTCAGATTACATTAGAAGGTAGTGACACATATTTTGAGCTGTGTCCAAAAACAAACAATTTGGTGGACTTAGGAACAAGCCCTTTGCCTGTGGTGTGGTTTCTACGGCCTACCCACAGATGTGAGATTAAAACGACGCCTGCTCAAATACCGGCCGGCGTCCTCAATTTCTGCCGAGTGGGTTGCATAGTAATATATTTGGTCACATTATTGGAAAAGAAATTCCCACAACTGAGCCTTTTTGTTTGTTTGTTTTGCAACATTCACCTCCATAATTGAAGAAAGTTATTGAAAAGAACACCTTCGTTGTTTCACTTATTTCTAAACATTTTTCTGTAACTGTTCACTTCAAGTTTATGCTTTACGTGTAAAGTATGTTTTTCAAAAACTTTGAAACCACTGCCGCTCCCTTGAGCCGCATGTTTTAGGTCAAGGATCTAACAGCATGTTTTCTCATCATGCTGTTACCAGCACTATAATCATGAGTCATTTCATAGCATAAAAGTCTGACACATTTTCTTTTATTGGACAACACAGACATCATTAGAGACTGGCACATAACCAAAACTTGACAAAAAAACACATTGGCAGAATTTACTCTTCTGGCCTCAATGCATATCTATTAGCTTTTATATCGACTCTTAACATCGTACGAAGGTTGTCAAACATGTGAAATGAACAGGAGGCCAAAGACTGAGGCATTGGAAGTTGTTGTTTGTCCTCTTGATGCATCAGCTGCTGATAATCGGGGGAAGAGACACAGCAAAACACAAGGAACACATTTACAGGTTTATCACAAACATCAAGGCAACTTGGATTTACACCGCCAGGATAACAATAAGGCACCCTCTTTGATTACTGTTCACCATTTACTGAGGTGAGCAGTGATTTCAAGAAACATAATAATATAAAGATTCCACACAGACATTTGGACATTGCTAATACTTTTCCTTCATAAATTGTGCTTATGGATACGCGTTACACTGGGCTGATGCACTGGGCTTATGCACTCATGAAACCCCGGCGTGTTTATGCATCATTAAAAATGTATGTGTATTATGTTGTCTCAGGAGATAATCCAGCACACAGCGGTTTTAGAGGCCACACAAATACAAATATCTCCATATAAGCAAAATGTTGTGCATCTTCCAGTTTACCAGTTATTTCAAGCTCATGAATGTAGTCTTGCTAGTATCCACCAGTTCACAGTAGCAAAAACAAGCATTATAAATTAAAGCCCTTCATTTTAAAACACAAATCCAGGACATGAACTCCAGGCAACGAGCCGGAGTTCCACAGTAGGTAGTTTGTAGTTCTTCAACCCACATGATCGGCAATATCTGCAATAAGCTGGGAATTTATGCCACCCAGTGGTTGATTCGCAAAGTGTTTCACAGAGGTAAGCCTCTATAATGTGTGTACTGTATGAGTCACTTGATATTAATAAAGGACAACAGAAAAAAGATGAATAAATAAAGATATCAAATAAAATGTTCTGTAGCAGTGTTGGAGATGTTGCGGTCGCGTTCATGTACACAAAAAGGGATTCAAACTTTCGGACTTCAGAGAACTCAACTTGATAACTGGGAGGTTTTTGTTTAAAGGAGCAGGAGACAAAAAGCTGCTCAGAACTGACAGTATCAAGTTTTCTACTTCCTGTTGTTCCCAAGAATCAGTCATACATGTTCCAGTCATTCACAAAAGTCCTTAGATTACATTACAACAGTTATATTTTCTACTTATAAGCTTGCTTCATTATCTATGTTATCCACAACCCTGTAAAATTTCAGTTCTTCAGGGTACAAATCTACTTGGAGTACATCTAGTACTTACGAGTGGTAATTTTCCTCCCTGCAGTAAACACCGGTCAGAGCACTCTCAGTTTGTGGATTCAGGAAGTTTTTGACAGGTGAGATGAAGCTTAAAGCTACTCAAAACCTGCTTAAAAAAGCACATTTTAAAATATTTTTCTTCTCAAACATCTCCAAACTCAAATGTTTGCCAGCATTTCAAAGCCAGAGCTTTAACATGGATCTTCATCCTGCATCACTTCTACATCACAGTTGATCAGACCGCCTTTGTTCATCCATCAGGGTTTGTTTCTCAAAGATAGAAAATGCACTGACCGCTGTTTGCTGCAAATATGACACTGGACATTCATAAATTGTACATCCAGAAAAAAAAAACTTGGATTGTGTGTAATGTCAGCTATACAAAGAAAATATATGAGCTTTTTAAACAAAAACAAAAAGTCAGTGTAATGAAGTTTTATAACAATCTGTTGCCACTCTACAGTAAGAACACATCTTACACGTTACATAACAACTTTAAATCCCTGTGCAACTTTGGCAACAACAAAAATAAAAAATATATTATAATTCTGGTTGGTTCACACTGTGATATGAAAACCAAATAGAAATTAATCTTGTGTTCAAGAAGTGAGGATATTCCCAGTCAAGTTTTAAAAATGGGCTTGCACAGTAGTGTGTTTTAAGAAGAGCTCTTAGTTTAGAAAAGTAATATGAATACTGGGTTATATGGGAGACATATTTCAGTATCTGTAGGCTTAATGAACTTAATTATTCACAGGATTGAACATATAAAGATGTGAATTCTTTATAATTAATGAAACTGTTTTCCCTTTCTCAAACCCCCTCAATAACATCAATAACCCCTTTAACCTTTGTCACTGCCGTTGTCTACATCATTTCTTCTTTGCATTGAAATTAGATGAGCACATAATAAAACTACACTTCAATAAAATTACAAAAAAGCTATTCTAATAAATTATGATTGATTAAAAAAAAAAAAAATCTTCCATTTCTTACAACTTGACTCAGTGCTATACTTTACTAAGTAAATCTCCACAATGTAGAACCAACGGGTCCCTAAGGTGGTGCCCTGGGGTTCGCCTTCCCCCCTGACTGTAGGCTGAGTTCCCAGCAGTGGCAGGGTGGTACTGGCAGGTCCCTGTGCCACTGGTGTCTGGATTTGGCAGTCACCTTCCTTCGGCTGGTCCCCACACCTTCCGTTCAACTCATCCTTTGTGGCTCAATGTGCAACGTGGGCCAGACTCCACAGAGAAACTAAGCAAAAGTTGAGATCAAGCAAGAATAAACCATCTAGATGTCCATATTTATCATTAATAACATTCTATAAAAACTTTCAAGGAGCTCCACATACCTTAACTTTTGGTCTGTACTTGAGGTAGGTTGATCTAATCTGCAGGCTAATAAAAATAAGAACAATTGATTTAAATGCTCGGTGATAAACGACATTAGAATTAAACACACTGTTATTTCTTGAGGCTAGACATAGGAGTTTACCTGAGAAGTATGTGCAGGTAGGACCCCAGTCCTGTGAAGATGTGCCACCAAGCATGGAACTGTGTTACTACTCCAACTCCACCAGGCAACATTTTTCTACTGGCTCTGAGATGGGAAAAAACAGGATTAAAAAAAACAGTTTTGCAGACTTTACCTTCAGAATTTAATGAATTTTGAGAACATGAATGCAAGCAAAAACTCCTCTTTATTATCCAATTTCACAGCTACTCACCTTAATGAGTCACAGAAGATATTGTCAATGTTCCACAGCAGGAACCCTAACATAAAGATGCCTAAGGAGGTGTAACACAGCGGCTTGAGCCATGGGTACACCCTGAAAATGAAACAAAAACACCAAACGAAAACTTCAGCATAGCGCTACTTCGTTGAGTGTTCATGATTCATTCATTTTGAAATGCTAATGACTTTAATGTTTATGTGCAAACTTACCATGTGACAATGAAGATGGATCGCATCACAAGGCAAGCTACTAGAGCACCATACATGACCTGAAAAAAGGAACAGTGTAAGTCTAAAAACACTGCAAGAACAGATCAAATAATCTATTTGCATATTTTCAGCAGACGCACCTGGGAGACATTTTCATAACTCACAGTGACAGCTGTGAAACAGCCTGTTTTGACTCAGTGATCATTTCCAGGCCCTAACAAAGGATCATGTTGCCTAAACCCGACCAAAATATGACAAAAATAAAAGGAAATACATTCAAATAAAAAGTTAAAGTTAAGTAGTTTAGGGATGTGAAACCAAACGTCTTGGATCACTTCACTTACTGCAGCTGACTTCTTGAATTGTCTTGATGGAAGGATTTTCTACCAGAAAAGTCTGAAAGACTGTGGCAATAGCTGGTAAATGTTCTTTTCCTTTGACCTAATGAGTATCATTACGGTTGTATGTTTTATATTTTGCTCTAGTGGCCTTTATTGTACAATATGTAGATAAGAAAAGGTGAAAGTGATATGCAGCAAAGGGTTCAAGGTCAGGAAAGTGGATCAAGGAGCTGTAGCCTCTGTATATGAGGAGGCTGCTCAACCAGTTTAGTTATATGTCGCTCCATTAATATTTTTATAATGTGAATGATGTTTGTCGAAATGTTTAGCCTTTTAAGTTCTGCCAACAGTCTGATCAGCACATTAAAAATAAAAAAAGTGTTTGTTTTTTTCATGAATGTATGAAAAATGTCAAGGTGGCCAGAAAATACAAGGAAGAGTCAAAAACTAACTTTCCCTCTTCAATTTTTGTTTGCAATCCTGTAAATAATCTTCCCTAACAATCAGACAGAACTACTCTTTCATTTTCACTTCATTGTTTATGTAAACTGGGGAAATTTGAAATGATGGCAGTGATTCAGAGACAACTTTTTCTAGGGCTGTCAGAGCCACTTATTTCCACTAATTAGTCATGGAAAATAAATAATAGGTTATGAAAATTTACTCTGATTAATCCTGTTCTGCCTGACACCTCTAACCCAGAGATCCTGCCCTTCCCTAGGGGTTTGGTAGTGTTAGCATAATGAGTAATGTTACCACAACCACCACGGACAAAGTGTGATTGTAACCAAATCCAGCTCCGAAGACTAAACAGAGGCAGATTTGTCCTATTGTCCCAACAGTAGTAATGATATGCAAACAAAATGTGACACCCCAACACGTACACACAAAGACTGGGTTTAAAACAAGTGGTTTGGCTTACGTTAAAGGTTTCTGTGGAGACGAGTATAAGATTATCCTTCCTCTTAGTAACAGATGTTAACAGTGGTTAGAGCCAATACTTAAGAAATTAGCCGTGGGTTTTTGGGCTTTGGTATGTCAACAAATGATTTAGCTATATCCTTTGATATAAGATGCTTTTCATTTCTCTAACAGAACCATCAAGCTGGTGGTCGGATAGCATCCAGAGCAGGTCAGAGTTGGTTTATGTTTGTTACAAAATATTTTCACTGTGACACACATCTTCATGATTGTGAAACTTCATCAACTTCATGACTTCGCATGAATTAACTGATAAGAATCGGGTATAAATTTGGTTTACGGCATTTTTTTTTAAAGGAATCCAATAGATCATGTCACTGGAAATAAATAAATTGCAGCGCTGTCTAAATGTTTCTACTCCAGGGCTGTCTCTGTTATTATAAGGTGCAGCATCTATGTGTTTTTTCACACAGTTTGTGCCAAGCAAACAGGTAGAAACTGTGTTGGTTCTCCATTACATTTTGGATGGAGGTGCAGCAGCAGCTTTTTAACTCTTTTCTCTGACACACACTCATAGTAGACTGTAAGATGGCATTAATAGTCCATTAAAACCCTACTGTTTTATTCTTATAGTATGTTATAAGAATAACATATCCAGATAACACATGATGTGTCGTCCAATCACAGGTAAAAGGATAAAGACATCATTCATACCTTGGCTCTGTGTCACTGTTTTCCTGTATGTACTCGTGGCAGCCGAAGGGTGGGGTTGTAAGAAGGACGTGGTACTTTGCCACATACTTTTAACTGATTTTAAACTCTTATTGTTACTTATTTTACATCAGAAGCAACAGCATGCTATAATTTTCCTCTCTTTCCCTCCAACTCATATTCCTGTCTACTTCTGTGTTGCTCCTTGTACATCCTGGCACTCACCGGGCAGTCTGTCAGCTGCCACAGCTACTTAGTCAAATTTCCTATCACTAATTTAGAATTTTAATGAGAAGGGGTTATTTTTTTTTGCCCTGTTGCCAGGTGTATCTGTGTTGTGATGATACTGTGAAAGATATCAAGAGTTGCTATCATGTCCTGTCTTCCAAATTGGGTCAAATTACACGATTCTCCTTATCTGTGTGTATAAATGATGCTCTGCTGAAGAATTTCTGGAGATTGCTCATGGCTCTCTGCAGATGGACTGACCTATAAAATCTAACTTTCATTTGAAGCTTCAATTCTTTGTACTTTGCTGTATTCTCTCAACATGCGCACAGGGGTGCTGAAAGTCATTTAAGTCTGTTCAAAAGGTTGCAACGTTTCACTCTGTGGTTATTGAAATAAAGAATAATAATAAAAAGGTGTTGAAAGGGTTGGAAAAAAATCTAAACATCAATCTAGCTTGTGATAGAACCCAATAATTTAAATCATATTTCCATAAAAGATATTGATGTCTGATGTTTTTGATTTGCCAGACAGGTGAGGTTATTAATCTAACGTACGCCGTGTCTGAACAGGGCTTATCTTTAACACCAGCATGCACTAAACTAAGGCTGCAAGCTGCATGGGCAAGCCCAATGTTTACACGTTAGTTAGATGTGACCTGAGGCACACTGAGCACGAATAGCAAACAATGAGCAATATGCTCGATGCAAAGCACTCCCTTACCTGGTGAAATACTGGCTCCTTCCACTGTAAGTATACCTGCATAACATAGGCAGAAAAACCTTTCAAGAGCAGTTCTGTCTCATTTATAACGTGATTTATAGTCAGTTATTGCGTTAACAGTAAATGTGGGCACTTACCAAAGTGACTGAGACACTGAAGATTAATAATAATGCAATAGGAAATAAACTGATGCTCTTCTCTTGCTTGAAGCACTCGTATCTGAAAAAAATATCTTTTATGTTCATCTTAAAGAGCAATAAAGAATGACAGCAAACAACTGAGCTGAGCTTCAATGAAAGTGGTGCATGAGTCAAGTTTAGTTTCTTTACACACAGCTACAGCCACAAAAAAAGTGGCACAATGAATGCACTGCTTTGGACTGGAACAGGTTATCAGTGCGGGTTTGTTTTTACAGCCTCAGTCAGACTAAATTTGTTCTTATCGACCCTCAGCCTTGTGCGCTTCAGCAACAAAATAAAAAAAAATGTAATCGCTAAACTACTTACAGACAGTAGACAAAGACACATGTGCTGTAAATCATCGGTAGCTCGTCCAGTAACTGCAAATGACAGCAGAGAGGAAACCAGCATTAATTCATCATGGAAGGATTGCAAGTCTTTAGCATGATTTAGCACTATGCTCAATCTTTGTCTCACTATGTCCAACTCTAAGTATGATGCATGCACATTTTATGCTAGCAAATTCATATTTTAATGCAGCAATGTGGCCCACCTGCATCTCATAAAGCAACGTCATGTGGAAGCACCAGGAACCGACACCTACAGCTGGGTGACAGATAACAGAAAAAGTGATAAAAGTCATGACCCTGTCGAAAAATATGCAAATCCTGTGTAACTGAAGACGATGCAGCCAACGACTGTCCAGTGCATGTGTTTGACCGAGGGCTGTTACGAATGTGGAGCAGACAAACTAACCTGCTAGTCCGAGAAATGAGCAAATGTAGCGAAATTCAAGGCCATCGCGAAATGTCTGGAAGGCCCCATAGATCGGAGGAAGAATCATAATCAGGTTGCTGACGGTATTCCCTGTTGAAAAATATATAAAAACACAAAATGATCAGTAATTTCATTAATATCTTATTACTATCTTATTATTGCTTCAATAAAGATCTTGATGATCTTCACTAAAGATTATTGTTGGTAACAGGACCGTCACAGATAGGTGAACGGTGGGACATTTAGATGATCAGCATACTGTGCTTCATATCTGTACAGAACCAAATCTTTCTGATCATTTTACTGTTTCAAAGTGTGTTTTCATAGGGCCATGCTGAATCAATTGTAGAACCACATATTGAATTACATTGAATCATTACCACATTATGCTATCTGCCTATATTGTTCAGTCTTTCTAAAACATTCCCGGTTAGAGAAAGTCTTGCCCTCTGCTTCCTCTGACAGCGTTTGGCTCTCTAATTCTGCTGATTCGAGGATGGTTGACTGCTTTGTTAAAAATAATCTGCCCGACAGCTACGTTGGAAGACATTTTCAGAGCTTTTTCTCCCTTTTGTGGTGACGACAACTTTGCAGTACAGTCAGCTTTAATGTCTCTTGATGTTGAACACAGTACTTCTCTCTTAGCATATCAAACATTCTCCCTCTGAGCCGACACTTGTGGCAAAATCCATGTCAGCAGTTGCTTCAAGGATGCAATATTAAGAATATTAGTATAGAAGTATAGAATAATGCAATATGGCCACAAAATTACAGTACATTTCTGTATTTTTAGACTCGTTGGCAGACTTATTTTCCTTCTTTCCGTCTTAACACTTGCCCACATATGGGTAGTTGCCCTTCTTCTTTTGAGCTTGCGTCTTCTAGATGCCAGGGATGAGAAATGTCCCAGTACTGCAGGTTTTAGATGTTTCCCTGTTTCACCAGATTCAAGCAACGGGCAGAACTTGACAACGAGCTGTTTAATCCATTTGATTTTAATCATGTGCGTTGGTACAGGGAAACATCTAAAACTTGAAGGACAGTGGCCCTCAAGGACCAGGGTGGCCCATCCCTGTCCTAGACAGAGACCTAAGTTGGTGCTTCTGGGATCTGTTGGAGCCTCTCTACCAGTTTGGAGGTCATGGCCCTGAGTGCCACTGCTGCCTTCACGACTCACTTCTTTTCAACTCCCCTCCTCAGCCCTCAGTATTCGTCAAGGTTTTTCTTCTTAATGTTGCTGTTATTCTGGATTGCTATGTCTATAAGTACTGTGTTTTTCTGTAGCCTGTAGACCATAGTGTCCAGTTGGTTATCCTGAAGGTCCTTCAGGATCTTAGCTCTAGCACGTTCGACCATCTACCCACTAGAACTTGGTTTTGCAACTAAATCCATGACGTTAATGTCAATTAACGTCTTCTGTATGAGGTGAAACGCCTTGAGATACCTTGAGATCTCTGCTTATGTGCCAATGAGCTACAGCAGAACACAGGGGCCCAACTAGGTGACATTATTAAAAGAGCACCAATCAACACAAATAACAATTCAACTGATAAAATGTTGGAAAATCTTCATATTATGTTCCAGTTAGCCCCTTTTTTTCCTGTTTAAACAGGTGAATAAAGATTACTATTATGATTATGTAAATGGTCATAAAATGATGTAATAGTCGTGCCAAGCCAGATTTGGAATCTGCTCCCGGGCAGGTTATGTATGAGATAATCATCTGCAGACCAATCAATTCTTCTGTCAAATTAAATCAAAGTGGAGGGTGGATAGCATTAGGAAGTCTTCTGGTATACTTTTTTAGATGAGCATCTATATGACAGATATAGACTCTCAGCAGAGGAAACTGCCTAATGTGAAGTGGAGACTAATTAAAACATTATAGCCTTGTGCTTGTTGACCCTGTAAGAATTGCAAGAAAGCAGGCTTGAATTTTGTTTTTTAATGTTTGTTCTTTATCAGGTTGAACCAAGAAAGAAGAAAGCCAAAGTTGTCTTGGACCCACATTAGAATACACTTGGTTTAATTTAGCAAAAAGATCGAGTAACATCTTAATGATGGGTCCATGATGTTCATGATTCTGTTAATAATGCATCTATATTGCTTTCTTTTTTCCCTTTCCCAGGTTTTATTTTCTGGCTTTGGCAACAGCAACTGTGTTGTTTCTAAAAATCCTCATATTTGTTTTAGTTTATGCTTCTTTGCAACTGGTGATCTGGTGCCAGCACAATCTCTTTTAAAAGAATCTCAGATTATCCTGCCTGCTTTTATCAGGAATACTGCAGTCAGGTAATAAAAAGATATCCTCGTATAATGAACTTGCTTTGTAGTCCAGGCCTAAGTAGGACAAAGGGTGTGTTTAAGTCCATTGCAAGACATGTGGGTAGTAGATCGCTTGTGGTCAGTTGTGAAAATAATTAAACTGATTTCTAGCTTTTAGCTCGTCTAAACAGAAACCTTTAAATTGAACAACTGGGCTTACCAGCATAAATAATTTAGAAATGAATACTGCAGAGCTAGCACGCACTGTCCATTATCTGCACACGTCTGATAAAAGGCAAGGCATTTATGCCGGTCCTTGAAACTGCCATGCTAAATGTGTGTAGACTAAGGTCCCTGATAATACATGCACAGGCACCTAGAAAACGACAGCAGGCGAACGTAGCTGCTTTGTTTTGACAATTCGACGACATATGCAAAAATCTGACAGCGATGTACTCGCTGATGACCTCGTTCTGCCTCTGACTTCTACTGTCACCATGTCCTGATGTTATGAAAAAAAAAAGAGACAGAGAGAGATAATGCACGAACACACACATCAAACGAGGATTAGAGTTGTGACGGTATCGCTTCACTAAAAGAACAATGCCACATTCCAGCCATTGTAACATGAATAACAGTTTAAATGGCAAACAAGTGCTCTGTGCTTGAAAACAGCTACCTTGCTGGGCCAGCGTGTGTCATTTGTGCAAACAAAAGCTTCAACTGCCAGGATATAACACTCAGACGAGTGTTCAGACAAGTTCAGAAAGGCTTCTGTGAAATCAAATAAAGCGCTAGGATTATAGTAAGCCTTTCAAGAGAATAAAATTAAGTTTATATAAGTTAAAAGGGCAGTTTAAAAGCGATAGTCTAAACTGTACCCATTTGGCTCGACTTTTCTTTAGATGACCTAATCCACCACTCAACACCAACCATAAAGGAATAACTGTCACATAACTGTCTAGTAAGCTTTAATTAACTTCTAAGGATTGAATTAAAGGGAATGACTGCACCTTATACATGAAAATGGGTTTCCTCTTTAGTTTTTGTACCTGAACAAAAGTCTAATATGAGTAAATACGTGTTGTTTGACTGAATACTTTTGAAGAATGCCAGAGCAGGTAAGTCACAGCGCGAGCCTGAGCTCTTATCAGAGCACCGTCCTGCTGACATGGCAGCTGTGTGAAACAAATGCAGCGTTAAAATCTAAGATAATGGTTCCCGAGGAACCAGTTTGTTTGTTTTTTTTATCAGTAGACAAAGCATCGAGGCGCCCTGACAGTATGGAAGAAATGTTTGATCAAGTTTCAGCTGCTGTCTGTGTGCGACTATTAAGGAAGCACTTAGTTTAAAGAAGAAGAAGAAAAAAAGTGTAAAGAATAAATGAGTGGAAGTAACGTGAAAATGTAGTTGCCTGTGTATGATAACATTAGCCAACACACTCTTCACTGTACGGTCCTGTAACAGCAGCTCGACACGGAGCGGGTTGACTGTAATGTCCACGTCAAGTACGGTTTCATTTTTCCTCTTAACTCCCGGTTCCAGTCGGTCAAGTGTGGCCCGGGCTAATGTTTAGCCAGCCCACAGAACCGAGCTAACACATAGCAAGACTACTAAAAAATAATGTTACAACCGCTGCCGTGTGTCCCCAACCTAATGTTTACGTTATTAAGGACGACTGTACGTGCACTTAATGACTCTCCCACTCAAAAGCCTCCTTTAAAGGAGCCCCGGGCTTCACCGTTTTAGGGGGAAATGATGCAGAAAACGATTTTACTCACAAAATTCCGCGATGTAAAAAGAGACAACATAATTCTCCTCGCACCAGTCCAGCGTTGAGGTCGGCCGCCCCCAGTATCCTTGCCTGTCTATTGAGGGAGCCATGATGGAAGAGAAGGAAGCAGTGGGTACTAACGGATTTGTAGTCCCATCACAGCGTGAGCACACCTCCGAGATCCTCCTCCTCCTCGCGATGGCGAGCCTGATGGCGAGCCAACGGCCGTGCGCGAGACACGCCGCTCGGCACGCGGGCTCGCGCGCGCGCGCACGCACGTGGCCGTGGAGCCTCCTGTCTTAACTTGGC
>JBBBVU010000016.1:873362-889122 GCA_037177055.1 Atherinosoma microstoma | reverse complement strand
TTGGATAATTACTGCATGGGCGATTAGTTTTCAGCTGCAACAAGTTATTTAACCCCAACTGATGCAACGAGTAGCTTTTCATTTCTTAAACAACCAGGAAAAAAATCCTCTCTTAAATGTCTGGTGAAATTAGATTGTAGAAAAACAACAGTAGAACTATGTTTTATAGTGAAAGTAAGAACATTTCCACATGAACAATGTGAAGGGAACTCAAGGGATTGGCACTGAACAGCTGTGTAGCCAGAAGAAAACCACCAATCAGTCAGGCTAACCAGAGAAAAAGGCTTCAGTTAGCTAGGGAGCATAAAGATTGGACTCTGGAGCAATGGAAGAAGGTCGTGTGGTCTGATGGATCCATATTACCCTGTTCAAGAGTGATGGGAGCATCAGGGTAAGAAGTGATGCAGCCATCCTGCCTGGTGCCTATACTGTACAAGCCTGTGGGGGCAGTCTATGATCTGGGGTTGCTACAGTTGGTCAGGTCTAGGTTCAAGTAGTTTAGCAACATTATGTTCACAGCTGACTACATGAATATACTGAATGAGCAGGTTATTCCATCCTGATGGCACGGCCATATTCCAAGATGACACCACCAGGATTCATCGGGGTTCAGATTGTGAAAGAGCGGTTCAGGGAGCAGGATACATCACTTTCACACATGGATTGGCCTCCACAGAGTCCAGACCTGAACCCCACTGAGAATCTTTGGGATGTGCTGGAGAAGGCTTTGCACAGTGGTCGGACTCTCCCATCATCGATACAAGATCTTGGTGATAAATGAATTTAACACTGGAGGGAAATAAATCTTGTGACATTGCAGCAGCTTATTGCAGCAATGCCACAGTGAATGCTGCTGGAATCAAAGCCAAAGGCAATCCAACGAAATATAGAGTGTGTGATCTTTTTTTTATGACAACTTTTTTTTTCTTTTCTTTTTTTTCTTGCCAGGTAGTGTAAATAAAACGTTTATAAGTTTTCCCCTCCCCCATGAACAATATCAGTCCCAGCTTGATGCTATATGTCTGCGCTACTAGTGCAGTAGATAAAGCTATACCTCAGTGGTTGAGTAAAGTAATCTTAACAGTTTTGTAGGAGATAGGTTTAAACTCTCCAGACTTAGCTAACATTAACAAACCCCACAATTTATTTTGCTGGCATGAAACCAGTACAATGTTCTATTTGACTGAACAATATTAGTCAAATCTTTAAGGTGCAGTCTAACGCTTTGCTGGCACATCTAAGTTCAGTGAAATTTACATTTAACTTCCTACTTTTTTTTTCTTTTTGCTCTGAATAAACCTGATACCTCACGTCCACTTTCAGGTTTAATTCCACTCCTGGGCCCTGTTAAAGAATTGTTGACACACACAACACAGATTTACACCCTGTATCAGTATGACAATGCACAATACTGTGAGTTTGGCATTTACTTTGACATTTTTATCATTGCAAACAGAGTGAAAGCATTATATTTATTTATGTACTTTCTCGTCAAATTCATTTCATTTGTTAATATCTATTTTGCAACGTATTCCAAAGAAAGTTGGGGCACTTTTTTTTTAATGAATTTTTTATTTCGAACAAAAAAATAAAATAAAAATACAATTTTAAAATTTAAAGGAAAAAAAAAAAGAATTTCCAAGAAAATAATGATAACATTTCATAGTCAACTCAAAATCAAACAAGTTCGACTTCAACTTTTACAGCTCTTTGGCTTTGCTATTTTTTGCTAACAACACTTAAAAGATGTTCTGTCCTCGACGATACCGAACAATGAAGAGATTCAGGTGTTATGTCATCCCATTCTTCAACAGTACAAGGTCATCATTACAATTTTTACTGGGAAATTCTCCATAAATTCTCTGTTGGGGACACGTCAGAACTGCAAGAAGCAAATTCCAGTATCCATATCGTCTTCGTCATCTTCATAACATTTGTAATGTGTGCTGAATGTGGTTTTGCTTTGTTTTCTTGAACAAAGTGGTCTTGGAGACGGCATATGCTGCTGTCAAATCTCAGTAAACTCTCCTGCATGAATGCTGCCATCACAGAAGGGTCAATAAGTTTGCATCACAGAGCCATCGTTTTGTTTTCAAACCAACATCTTTACATGGAATTTTACTTTTGGTGGAATAGAATTACATCTTTTTTTACTGATTTCCTCCTTTTAGAAGCTTCTTGCCAATGATAATGGTCTGCTTTTTATTCTCGTGTACAGAAAAGTGGCTTCTTGCGCCATCTAATGGCAGAGATATTTATTCTAACATGCATTGAGAGGTGGAGTTACTTCTCATGGCCACTAGATGCCGACAAAGAACTGTCTGTGGTTAAAGAGGAGTAAATATTCCATTCTTTTTACACTACCATAGTTAACATCACCACTATTATCATTGACTTAAATCAAGTTATCTGCATTTGATCAGCTGAATTATATAAACTAATTCAACTAAAAATACCCTTTCCCTAAAACTTATCTGCTTGACTGCATCTAAATTTCATTCAAATCGGTGTTCTTAATGACAGCAGGTGTGCACATGAACGTCACCTGTTGAAGTACAAGAAGTTGAAGGACTTTCAGTGCCACTGCTTAATTGTTTAGGATTACAGGGATCTGACGTAATTATCCCAAGCCAACAGTTAATCTGTGACTGCTGGGCCTGGAATAGATCTCTCGCAAAAAGCAACTCACCTGCTCTACTTTTTTCCCCTGGTTTTTGTTAGAGCAATGCACAGACGCCATGGTTTTGCACAGTGATATACATAATCATAACAGCAATCAGATGGATTACCTGATTAAAAGTGGCAGAAAAGTGAGGACAGAAGCAGAGATTAAACGGGCTAAAGGTTTAATGGCGTGCTGAAGGCATTTTAAGATGCTTATGGAAGACTTTCAGTTAGACTGGATCATGTCCCAAATGTAGCCATTGTTATTTAGAGATAAGATCCCATTGGGCACGTTAGAAATTTAAATCTAAATAGAATTTAAATCTTAGAAGCTTTACTTGAAGATAGTCCAGATAGGTGATAATATTGGATTTATTATCTCCCATCTGCATCTACATTTAGGGTACATCCTCTTCTAGTTCCAAAGTGCTTCATGACAGGACATCATTTAAAATCTTCTTAGCAGGTCTTAGAATTAGTTAAATACAACCTCAGATGCATATAAGCATAGCCTGTTAGGTGGCTTCACGTTTGACTTCAGAAGATTTTAGTGTACGGTGCTCATGGTTGACTCAAAAGATACCCAGGCAAAACAAACCCATTTATCACCCTTCTGCTATAGTCTGCAAACCAAAGAATAGATGCTTTCTCATGCAAACCATCAAAACAAACCACATGTGCTTAGTCCTTTTCTTATTGTACCGATAAGAAATTTTACTTTTAACATGCTGAGGCCTGTAGAGTCTGAGATGTAGCTCTTGGGATTCTGAATGTTGCATGGTCTGACCTTGAGGTTGAACTTGCTCCTGGCTGCTGCTTACCTTGTTAACTCCCATAGAATCCGTGACTTAATTCTGACTTGATTCTGATAAGGGTCCGAAGAATTTTTAAACTCATCATAACACCTTAAAATTGGAGGTGTTATTTTCTTTGTTACATGGCTGCACATGTCACGTGTTTTTTTCTGATTCATGCCTCCTCTGTGGAAAACCTCCCTTATTGTGCGCCCTCCCTCCCCTCTGTCACCACCGCCCTTGCTCTTAGTAAATTCCAGGAAACACTAGATGTGGGCCCCTGTATTCACCCTACAAACACACACACACACACATACAGGCACACCCACTGTGAAGTTTAATTAATGTTTTTCTGTTACACTGCTTTGATCCTTCATGACGTACACCCACACTCTAAACCTGTAATATACCTGAGTTAGACCTGGAAATGACTCTGAAGAATCCATTTTAGCTCCAAGCTGTTGGGGATGAGTTATTAAAATGAAGTAAATAAAGCTGGAGAAAGAGCAGAGGTCATGACTCTGATCTCTAAAAATAAAACTTTTTTGTACACAATAGTGTGAAAAGCATGCGCCTTGATGCTCCAAATGATGGATTCCTTGTTGTATTAACCTTTTAAAACTTAAGGTCCACCAAATGTGGAACTTTGGGAACAGATGGTGCCAAACTGTGCCGAAATGACCATTTTGGAGATCTCACGGGAACTGTCTCTTCTAAAGTTTCTCTAATTTTGTTCTGCTTGTCTTTATCAGAGTTGGTCTTTGCAGAGATAATGTACACATACTGTACTATGATTTGATTTGGTTTAGAGATACAGCTGCATCGTTCTAAAGGGAAATTCCTGAAACCTGAAGCCTGAAACCTTTTTCATTTTTGCTTTGTACCATCTTCATTTATGCTTCACCAGTAGCACAAAAAGTGATATTTACAAATCTTATCAAATCTTACAAGTATTCCATTAATATAACTCCAAAAGTATTCCATTAGACCATGTGGTTGCAGAGATAAACTCATTTCATTATGTGGATGATATTTTCAAGCAGAGGCCTAAAACATAAGCACAGGGCTCAAAGGGTTAAACTAAATAAACTTGCCTTGCCTAAACAGGACTATGCAGTTAGTACACTTTTCTTTTTGGGTTAACATTATACAGAATACCTTCATTAGCTGAAAGGAATGGAATTCAATTGTATCAACATAAGTTCAGCTGTGATCTGTTAGGGCCATGTTCTAATAGTTCCCCCTTTATGTGCAGAACCCCCCCCCCCCCCCCAGTTCTGATTTGTAGCTTATTAACATGGGAACCAAAGTAAATGCCCGTCATGCTTTTATCACCATCCAAATTTATCATTATTGTTATTATTATGATTTGTAACTTGTTTTTATATTAACAATTTTTCATTTGTATTGTTTTTTAATTGTTTTATTTAAATTGTTGTAATTGTTGTATCCTTTCATGCCCTGTTTTGCTCTGTGGTTTGCTGTCATGCATTCTGTGTGTTTACTCTTTAATATGAGGAATGTTTAAGGCCTTTCGTTCCTTTTTTGATAACTTTTTGTGTGTGTAATGCCAGTCGGCTGTTTCCATGTTCACATCATATAACTTTCTTTAACATCTTTAAACTGAATTTCAGGGTTTTAAGGGTTTCCAGACTCCCAAGATTCTAACCAAAAATGATTATTTGTATGGACACTGCAGTCAGAGATTGATTGGCCCCCTCACATTAACTTCTGTCCTATCTTAGTCTCCCTACTAAAAATATCCTGTACCAACCAATCAGATCCTCTGAAGCTTCCACCCAGAAAGAGAATAAAAGATTCTTGCAGCATTTTAACCATATCAAGTCTTCATCATTAATCATTTCTTGATGTTTCATTAAAATGGTGCCAAATGAAACGAATGAATGAAAATATTATTTATTTCTCTGTAAAAAAAAAAAAAGAAAAGAAAAAAAAGAGTAAATTCTAAAATACTCCTGTTATTGTCTAGTTTGCTGTATTTTAATGTACCTGACGGAGTGATGAGCCACACTATAAGAAATAGACAATTCAACATGTGTGTCCGCCATGTGGTGGAGTTTTAAAAGCACACACTTTTTTTTTTTTTTTTTTTACAGCGTGGGCCTTGTCTCCACCCACACCGTGACACTCGGATCGCAGTTAGAGCGCGCAGGTAGGTACGTCTTTACTCTGGCAGCAACACTTCTATGACTTTTTTTTTTTTTTTTTTTTAAATAAAGGGGTCGAGGCTGCCGGGTGGGGGGGTTCGGTGCATCGTTTTAACAGGTCTCCGTTGTCTGAGGTGAGATTGAGGCTGATGTTTGCCGCTGGATCGCCGCTTGGAGTAACTTTAAATTCCTCCACGAGCTCCTAAACACTGCGTAAAGACGTCGTTATGTGAGCGTCCATGGAAATAAGCGATTAACCGAGAGTTTCAGACTTTTTTCCCCCCGGGCCGTGTCCAGGATAAAGAGGCGGTGAGTGTTTGTGTTAACTTTATCGGATTATCTTCATATAATCTGTCTTGGACCTCCAGTGTGATCATTCTGAGTTGGAGCTGATTGATCTGTCCTCAGTGCGTGTTTTCTCTCAAGCAGACTTCTGTTTTATTCAATTATTATGCAATTAAGTATAAACTATAAAAGCACTTTGACCTGTGGGAAATTCTAATTTTAAAGTGAATTTGTTTACTTAATTTATTGAGGAAATGATCAACAGATTAGTCAGTAGGTATGATGTGTAATGTAGACTGACTTCATTTGACATCAAAAGCTGTATGTGGACCTATTGAAGTTCTATTATAATGCTCAGTAGTAAACAATTATTCAAGATCTCTACACAAAACAGAATTTATGAATGAATAAGTGGTATTAAATGGTGCTGTGTTGTATTTGTTGTGTATGTTGGACAGCTGAGTGGTGGTATAATCATTACTGAATCCAGCTTCCGTTACATTAATCAGCTTTTTCTGATTTAGAAAATATATAGGAGCCCCGGTTTTTATCTTTTATCTTCTGCAGCATCACCTCCATTCTCAGTCATCCTTAAATCATTGGAGTCAGAGACTGTCTTGCTGTTTTAGGTTGCGAGGAGAAGAGGGTCTCATTCTCTCCATGTACCCTGACCCCCCCCCCAACCCCCGGTTTACCACAGGCTGATAACAAAAGCTCAGCATTTGGTAATCTCATTGGCTTTGTTTCCTGTCCGAGCCCTCCTATACTCCTTCCTCTGCATGGACAATAAGTATTTGTCACAGATAGAGAGGCTCTATTTTTGGCTTGATCCAGAGAGATTAAGAACATAATTAATATATGAATATATAAATTTCATGAAGGAGTGAACACTGGAGCCTAAAAAGAGGAGACAGTGACTGAGATGAAAGGCTAATAATAGATGTGGTGGAGACTCTGTGGCAGTTGCTTGGCTGAGACTTAGCGGCTTATTGTATTGTTATGGATTGAGCAATACTTCTTACTCTAGTCACAACATTACCACAGCAATGCCCTTGCAATGGCGAAGCTTAGCTGACACTAACCAGGTTACTTCTAGAGGCTGACAATTAGGCAAGGGGAGTAGTGAAATCCTCTCAGGGAAATAGCTGGTTCATGAGAGGAAACTGGCCTGAAGCCAGCTAATGAGATGAGGTCAGGTAAACCTGGTGATTCAGGTTAGTACTTGGATATCTCTTCTGCAAGGTGCTGCAAACCCAACAATAACAGAAAAAGGGGGCAGTTGTTGTGATGTCGTAAAGCAGTGCACAGGTATTACTAAGCAATCGGCTGTACGGTTCCTACTGCTATAAGTTCACCATCAGATCAGCAAGCAATGGAAACCAGTACGGCCCATTGTAGCAAAATTCACAAGAATCTCCTCCAAGAAAGAGCTAGTATAAAACATATTTTCAAGTCAATTCAGGTTCATTTACAGCAATGACATTTACTGAAGCCAATCTAGTTTTACTGTTAACCAAACTGATATCGGAGACATACGTTCAGAGCTCGTTGAACAGTCACAAACACTCTCAGTCCTTGGTCATTTTCCAGCTTTGTGCCAGCTTCAAACTGGGAACATGGCATTTGTGTTGTGTGTGTTTTGCTGAACTTGCTGCGTCAACACTGCATGTTTATATTCACACCAACAACCTTTTCTGCAGGACAGTATCGCCTGCAAAATCCTTTGGTAATGACCTGAAATACACACGGTTGATATGACTCAAAAGGTGAAGACATTACCGTTGACCAAGATTTTACCTGTATGCTGAATTTTTAACGCTTGGGACATATTGCCTACACACTGGAGCTAAGCAGAGAGGCTGTTATGAAGTCAATGTGATGGCCAACAAATATCGTTGTTGTAAATTTAGCTGAGATCCGCTTCTTTGACTCGTATGTCGCAGTAAGATTAGGCCTCGTATAAACCTACAAATGTTTTGTGGCTGCAGCACAGTTTGAGCCACCATCTCATACAGAGATGGATGCTCCCGTCTGTTACCATGGGAGCCAAAATGAAAGCCATCACATGCCAACACTCCCAGTGTGAAGCCAGCTTAAGGTTTTATACATTATAACATAATGAAAAGTTATCTGGTCCTGACTCTGTCAAGAATCTGGTTTTCATCGTTCTGCAGTAACGGTGATTATTCAGAATGGGTCAACATTCAAAAGAGTTGCCAGGCAGGGTGTAAACATCAGGCAATAGTGGTAGTAACCTCGATGTTAGTCAACTTTATTTCCTTTTGTCCAGTTTATTTCTATTGGAAGAGAAATATGCACAGGTGACTATGAAAAAAGAAACCTTTTTATTATATTTTAAATGGTGAACTGGTTTTTTAATCTAGTCAGGCTTTTATTTCTTAAGTTCTGGGAGCCATTAAATGTAGCAAGGCAAGCTTAAACAAAGCTGTAATTTATATAAAGTACGTTAGCGTAAACCACTGTTGGTGCAGGTCCTGCAAGCAGCTTTTATGATCCCTGCACAGGATATCTGGAGCTCTGGTTCTGTTCGCCTCTTGGGCTTCCCATGACTTCTAACTTTAATGAGACCTGGTGTTTAGAATCCTTTCTGTTTCCTAAATATGGGGGTCATTGTACCCATTTAAACAAATAAACAATTAGTTTTCATTTTTCTGTAATAGGAAAAAAAATCTAATAAAACATGTTTTCACTCTGCCAGTACAGGATATTGAGGGTAAATTCTCTGGCATAATAAAACTTTTCTTAATTTAAAACAGCCGTCAACACAATATGCCCCACTCTCTAAACCAGTTGTATGTGCATGTACTTTATTTAAATTTCCCCTTTAAACATGGAATCGCCCAGCAATGAGTAAGTCAAGTGTTCTGTCCTTGACAGACTTCCCTTCATGATGCCCACAGCTTTGTCATGATGGTACCATGGTGATGCAGACAGACAATGGGGTAACCTAGTTGGAATATGGCCTCTGTGATTTCAGCTCCAATTGGTCCTTGTTTTAGTTTTGGGTCAGGCTGCATGATGGGAATTAAAAACTCAGTCCTGAGTGCAACAAACTCATAACCAATCAACAGTGAGAGGACAAGGATCTGCAAGGTGGAAGAACAATTTCCTGTTTATGATTTTAGTCAAGCACTCGATTCTAAACCAACACTTAGTGAGACAAAAGAAACCCAGAATACTAGGCTATACTTTATTTAGATTTGATTAATTTCTTTTTTTACAGAATATGCTACATCAAGGATCCTCAATCCTGGTCCTCCAGGGCCGGTGTCCTGCAGTTTTTAGACGTTTCCCTGCTGCAACACACCTGACTCAAATCAATGGGTAATTAGACTCGTGCAGAGCTTGACATCAAGCTCTGCATGAGTCTGAATGAGGTATGTTGCAGCTGGGAAACATTTAAAACCTGCAGGACACCGGCCCTTGAGGACCAGGATTGAGGATCCTTGTGATACATTATACCCAAGAAACTGTTAAAGACATATAGTCTAAAGCAGGGATGAAATGAATGAAAAATACTTTATTAATCCCAGTGGGAAATTGCAAATCTCAGATTCTGGTCTTTGAGGGCCACTGTCCTGCAGGATTTAGGTACCTCTCTGCTTCAACACATCTGATTGAAATGAACAGGTCACTACATAGAACTTAACAAGCTGTTGGATCCATTTCATTTAAATGAAGTGTGTTGGAGCAGGGAAACACCTAAAGCCCTGCAGGACTGGTATTTGATACCCCTTGGTGCAATATACATTACCATGCAAATGTTTGGTTGCCTATTTGAATGAATAGACATGTCCAAACCTTTGATTGTATGCTGGTATTTGGAGTATTCCAACTTTTAAATCCCTGCTGCCTCTTGCTACCCTGTAGTTGTCTTCATATGTTGAGTTGCCATAATATATCACCCTTTTGCCGGAGAGGCTACTTTAATGATTTGGGTACAGAAACATTGAGTATACTCCCGTGTTGCAGCAGTACACCACCACAGACTGAATAAGCAGTCATTTTGTTTGAACTGGACTTTAAAAGTAATATTCAGCTGTTTGAAAACTAAGACTTGGTCCATTAATCTGGTTTATTTAAAGCCTAAATTATGGACATGATGACCAGGAAAAAGGCCCTTATCGGTCAAGGAAAAGATGAGCAATAAAATCGAGGAATATTTTATGCAAACTGAGATGTAAACTGAGCTCATTTATTTAGGGATGTAATTGATTTCCTTTTATAGAAAACATCTTTGCAGCTGGATTTAAGGGAACTCTTGTTAAATGGCTCATTTAACAAGATCTGTAGTGCTGCTCTTTGCTCTGTAAGTCTCTCCAAAATGCATAAAGGAACCTTGTTTTTTTTAATCTAGCCTTCAGGATGAGTGCAGGGCTTGATTGTGACCAACAATGCTAAACATTGTCCCTTAGTGGGCTTCAACACACTCTGGGGGGGCCTTTCAAAGAAAGAGACAGAATCTCTCTGAAGGTATAGCTTGTTAAGACAGCTGCGTCCATTAATGTCGGCCAGAGGAATGAATGACTAGCAGGTTTTTTCTTGATTCACTCTTTGGGTTCAGCTGATCAGAGGCAGAGAATAAATTGTGTAACATATGGGCTGTCTTAGATTTAATATGAACAGGAAGAAATGTGCTGACGTCTTTGGTCCTAGTTCCAAAAAAGTGATCCTACACAGCACCTTGAGAGGTTCATTGGTTGAACAGTCTTCCAACCAAAAACGGGGTGATAATTAAATTTCTGCCGTGTCAAAATTGATGTTGACGATGCTTCCTGCTGCTAAGCAACCAATGGGGATCAGTAACAATGCATCAGGATGTGATTTAGTGGTCATTGTGGAAACCAAAAACACTAAACATAAACATGTAAAACTCCACATCTTTGTTGGCTGGTCTGTTTTGGCCATGCAAAGGATTTAGCATGGAAAAAAACATGAAGTCAAATTCATCAGTTCCCCAGTGCTGCCCTTCTGTCAAGCAGTGTTTCAACCATAATTTGGCCCAGTATTATTTAGTCAGTTCCAGGATTAGTCTTCTCATTTGTCAGCATCTTTACAGTCACTGCCCCTCGCTTTAGACGTGTAATCCATAAGTACCCAAATGTCTTTGTTTTGGTTCCTTATGGTAAATTACAATTAACAAATGGGGTACCAAATTACATTAAAGAGCTTTAGAAAAATTGTCCCTAAACATGAGTTTACAATTATGTTAGCAGCTTTGACAATAAAATGGAACAAGCTACAATGCTCACAACACAAATATCAAAATCCTGATGCATTACAGGTGATAAAAATCATCATTTCACTAAAGCATCTGTACTGGTATTTGTAATTGATCAGTAAACACAAATTTCAGCTGAGATTAACTTAAATTTCATCATCGTTTGTGGCATTAACTCCATGCTAATGCTGGAGGACATTGTGATAAACGTAGACATTTTGGATCTCGATAGCACATATCAAACGGATCTATGCGAGGATTTACGGTCAGTGGAATTATAATTAATGTGGTAGGGAGCATGAATGTACCAAATATCATGGCAGTTCAACAAATAGTTAAAGGGACATTTCACAAATAGCCAGAAGTGCCAGTTAACTAATGATGTTACTGTATGGAAAACTAAATATGTCAGTATGACTCATCCGCTGGAGGACATGAAGACCAGAGCGGAATTTTGTGCCAATCCAGCTAGTAGAAGTTATTTCACTACTTATCCCAGAGAAAATATCAGAGGATGAACCATTTGAATAGATACTCTAGGAACCTCGAACATTTTTGGATAATTGTGCGAGGGGTCTCTCAATAACTGTCAAAATATTTGCTCTGAACAACCCCGCCAGTACTTATTGGCACACTGATGCTGGTAGAACCGTCATGGGATCCCAAAGGTGTTACAATTCGACCAAGAGATGTCTGTCTAATGTTAAATAGCTACAGAGTTATTTCAGTCTGAAGTAGTTGGTCACCTGACTTGCAGAGCAACACTGCCATCACCCTTGGAAATCACACTTTTCTCTGGCATTTTAAAGGCAGAGAGGTCTTTAAATGTCACATCATCAAACTGATATCAAACAGGTTCATTAATCACACCAAACATAAGACACATCCCGAGCTAAACTTATAATTATACCTGTAAGTTACTGCAGATATTACCAAAAATGTGCTTTAAAAGATTTTTTAAATTATACTTTATTTATTTTCAGCAATAAACGACTGAAAAGAGTGAAAATATACCACACCATCTTTTTTTAAGAGCCATGAAAAACATAATTGTGTCTGTGGAGACATTTTTACTCACCACCAAGGCAACAGGCTTGTTTCTAAGGCAGAGTTTTAGGACTGCATGCTGTCTCCCACTCGCTCTTCTTTTTAGATGCTGAGCTTATTAAAACCCCCCCACAGACTGATGCTTCCTTCCTACTGATTTCTATTTGTCTCTTTTCCGTGGTCTTAAATCTTCAGATGTGTTAAAGCTGACTCAGTGGCTGTTGTACATACACTGTATTATTATTATGTCCGTCTTAGAAAAGACTCACCAATTCTGGGTTGACTCACTCTCGCAGGTGTTGTGAATGCAAACAAGGCCCATGGCAGTCAACAGATTTGTGTTGTTATGCAAAAAATACCCATAAATATAAATATATATATTTAAGCAACATGACGCGGCATGTTGATGGAATCAGCTGAACTGAGTTTTTGTTTTTTAACTGTTTTTTTTTTTTTTCCAGGGTTCCCAGTCCTGTGTGGGATGTTAACAGACTGGTGGCGCGTTAAGGCTGAAGGAGCATGGTGAAACACCAACCCTTGCAGGTCTATGAGAAGCAGGTCTTTCTGTCCTTTGTCACTGGGATCTATGGTTGCCGCTGGAAACGCTACCAGCGTTCCCAAGACGACAGCTCCAGGGTAAGAAGATAACATTGATTTGGATGTGATGGAAACAATCGGAGAATAGTAATCTAATTTTGTTGCTTAGTATTCTGATAAAAGCAAAGCCATAGGTTAAGAATACTATTTTTTTGGTGAGCGTTTTTGTACTTTGAATGTGGTCAAGTTGCCTGGAAAGCTGCTTCTCCGTGGAAAAAGGAAGTCAGAGGTCTCAAATTCTGAATTACTGAACATATGTAGAACCTTGGCCGAGACATATGGTGAAAATGTGCCAAAGCTAACGTCTTAAATCATAAAATATCTCATCAGAATGTGTGAAAACAATCTGATAAATGTGTCAGACATCCAGCACTATTTTAAACTCATTGCAACCCTCGTGTGTGAATTTTGTCCAATTAATGTGTATTATGGCAGCCAGTCGGGGGGGATATGCCAGACATGTTGTGGTTGCCTTTGCTCATCATACGAATAATACTTCTTAAAAAGCTAAGCAACAGCTAGCAGCTACAATAGATTTGTAGATTGTTTTTATTATCACCTCAATCCTCAATTACACATCGGACACAAGACTTTATTAGTAAAGGTAGAGGCTGCAGACCCGCCTAAATATACGTTATAAGAATAAAGGAACAAAGCAACAGGACCTAAAGAGATGTGTGTATGCACATGCTGCTTTTCTAAAAAAAAAATGATTATGGCTTAAGATCACAAGCAGCTGAGCAGGGAATCTTATCTGTTTCTATGCTGAGCTTTTGGCTGTAAAATCTTCTGTGTGCTTGTGAATAAAGCAGATTCAGTGGACAGTTTGAGGTCACTGGCCTGCGGTACGTACAGAATGAAACGGAGGCTGAAAATGACACAACACAAATCCTGCTGAGGCTGCATTGAAACCCGATCACACCTTCAGGCATAAATGAACGATTTTTTTTTTGTGGCTCTGGAGGCCTAAAAAGTAGGTCAGGCTGTGGGAAAAGTAACCAACTATTGTGCATGTACTTACAGTAATTGTAGTGTTATAATTGCTCGCTGCTCATCCAATCTTTTTTTTTCTTTCTTTAGGTGTAACATCTATTGTACTTTTTAAAGATTTAATTCAGATATGTGGATTCTTTATCTAATTTAAATGATTTGATTAGTGGAAAACTAAGTTGTATGATACGGTTTTCATATAGCAACTCATTAATCCGGCTTTTTGTGTCTTTTTGAGTCCTGTTGTGGATCAGTTAGTATGGAAAAAGCATTCTCGCATAATGGGCTAGAAACTACATTGTATGTTGCCAAAAGTATTGGACTACTAAATAATTGAATTTGGGTGTTAACATCGAAGACTACAAGGTTTGGTGTGGAGGAACTTGACCTCAACCCGATGGAACAGCTTTGGGATTAATTAGAGAGGAGACTGCGATAGTGATGGGAAAAGGTTCTTCATTTAGTATCACTCAGAGCTTTTATTTGAGCTTATTAGTAATTATGGATGGTTTGTGAGCAATTTTTTATTTAGTGATTTCATAAAAACCTTATTTCTATGCTTTTTTTATTTTTCATTAAATTTTTTTTTTTTTTGCAAATGAATGACTGAACATAAAACCATAACAAGCTAATCAAATAAATCATGGATAGAGTTTGAACATTATGACACTTTAGTTTCACTATTTTCTCAGTTTTTTTCCCAACATACTTGTATTTTGATACAGCTTCATGTCTCTGAGACTCTGTGTACTTGGCCTGTACCACTACACTTCCTGTCTTCTGACAGTGTGCTTCCCTTCCCTCTAATGGTATGATCCTAGTCTGTCCTCGCATTTGATTGGTCGAGTGGTGTGTGCATATCAAAATAAAGTCTTGCCCCTTCTGAAGATTCGGCACTTCTCGTACCCTGCAAAGAAACGACTCTTAGATCCGGCTCATTCGCAAACGACACGATTAGTCGTCTTCAAATCGAAATTGCAATTTAAAACGTTGCAATTAGCGAATCGCAAAGGGGCACAATAAATCTTCATGCTGCATGTCGTGCCTGATCCGGGTTTCAAACCTGCAACGTCCACGGTTTTATAAATCTCTTCAGTATTTTAAAGCTACACTCAGCTAAATGACTGAAAAGCTGAGACAAAAAACACAGAAGACAGTTCAAAACTTCCAAAATATCCTGATGAAGTGAATAAAGACTAAGTGGAGTCGCTTTAAATATTCTTAAAGTTCAGATCTCTAATATTCCAAAGAATATTGGATCCATTTTAAGTCACATTACCTCAGAAGTGACTACAGTGACGGTAGTTCGGCTACGTGACTGACATGAAGTTCTCAGCATAACACGAGTGTTTCCATCTTCACCCCCCCGGGAGAGTTTAAACACTGATTTGATCTGATTTTCAGGTGGATGAGGCAACATGTTTTTCAACATGATTTCTCTGCTGGTTGGAGTCTCCCTACCTGCATGTGTCTGTGTGTGTTTGTGTATCAGAACTATGCCATGTTTAATAAAAGCACGTCGAGAGAGAAATGACGTAAATACGTTTTAAGGACAAAGTATAAACCGGTTCTAGAGGAGATGTAACCTTGTAAATGTAGTTGGTAAGGGAAGCCGTTCACATCTCAACTTTATATCCTTGCATTATAACGTAGAGCAGTTCATATTTAGGTGTCATCTCATGTGGTAAACACACTCATAAACCTTGTGGGAAGCCTTTCCAGAAGAGTTGAAGCTGTTAGCTGCAATGGGGGCAACTCTATTAAACCCTACAGATTAAAAATGGGATATTTTTTTTATTTGAACGTGCATGTAAAGGCAGAAGTCCCAATACTTTTGGCATTATATCATACAAATAAATGAATGAATTTTTTATTTCGAACAATTAAACAAGTTCAAAAAAGGAGTGGGAAGAAGTTTGCACTTTTTGAATCCCCACCCCTTCCTACTCATAATAATTTCTATATCTAATTAC
>JBBBVU010000016.1:862602-873262 GCA_037177055.1 Atherinosoma microstoma | reverse complement strand
CATACAAACAGTACATACATACATACACAGAGATTTACATACAAGTATTCTTTTCACTTTGGTGAATTAAATGGAAATTTGAGCATTTTTGTTTTAAATGATAAAGGTTTAAAACAAATCCCTTAGAAGTTGATGCCATCCCTTTTTTTTTTTTTTTTTTTTTCGGGATTCCTCTGGGACTTCCAGACCAGGCCCTGGTAACTGGGGTAAATAATTTTCACAAAAGAGCAAGTAACAGAATCAGTTGAGTGTTGGGATGTGTAAAGCAGAGCCAGACACCCAGCTGTGCTGGACACCCACCGTGCAGCCACAGCTCCTGCTGCTGGATGCCTCCTTTATCACAAAGAGCCAGTGGCTCGGCAGTAAATTAGTTCATTTACTGAATGTGCGAGCTGGGAACTGTTGATGCGCTGACCCAGAGGGAAAAATACAAGCTCACAGCTGCCTCTCTCCAATGTCTCATTTACAAAGATTCGTGTTGTCTCACACACAGCAGTTCAACATAAGCAGCGGAAAGCTTTCATGAAGAGAAAGTGTGTCTGTTTTTATATTCAGAGTGATCAGTATTCTGAACTTCTGCTTCTTTAACTTTGTATTTACCGTCACAGATTTCTCATTTCACAGGGTTAAAGCTGTCTAGATAAGACATTTTACACAACTGGTACAATTATTATGTTTAGGACTGAAAAGGGTCACTTATAGTGAAACGGTGAAGAATTATCCATTGCTTTGATTTAGATTTTTTTTAAATTAATTTCAACTTCCTGATCCCAGACCTAGCAGGGATCTGTTTTTTTTTTGTCGAAACAATATACAAGAAGTGTGTTTTAAGAAAGTAGAAAATGTTATTATAATTAGCAGGATTACTTTTTAAAAGGATTTTTTGAAGTTTTTACTTAATTAGATTGAAATGAGTAAAACAAAGAAACTCTGTCCTGTTTTTCTCTTAATGTTATGGTGATGCAAGAAAAAAAGTGCAGAAGTCCTTATTGGAACTTGTTGAAACTTAAAGTCAACTCAACTATATTTATATAAAGCTCATCTAAAGACCAGAGGTTTGCCAGACTGCTTTATATAAAACATTTAATCAAACTTAAAAAGAACTGTTTAGCATAAAAATATAAAAACCAAAAATTCACAGAGGGCCGTAATGATACCAGAATACAAACTAGACGCGCCAACAGAGAGAATATAAAAACACACAAACACAGACCCAACTATTAAAAAAAAATTATGAAACTAATCTTGAAACAGGAGCGATAAAAGGTGCGTTCGTAGCCGGCTTTTAAGTGTCCACACTACAACTTATCTTCACTAGGACCTAAACGTCACCTGACCTGGCTTGTTGATATTTATCAGCTTTTAAACTACTTGACGTCCAACATTTGAAGTGTTTGTTTTTTAAGATTTTAATAATAGTGGCTCTTGACTACACACATACACTTACCCATCAGGCTGTAGGTGTAATTGTACGGAGATTTTAGTGTAACACCTCTTGTTTTGTTTTGTTTTGATTTATTCTTTTTTAAATATAGCTTCGTCAATACATCCGTATGCTAGCTGTATACTTGGCTGAGCTTTCTAACTTCTTCCAAATATTGAAAGAAAAAGTGTCTCTGCTGTTTTGTGCTAAGTTATGTTGTTGTTGTTGTTGTTGTGTTGTCAGTAGATCAATATGCCAGAAATATACTTTGCTATGCTTCAACAGGTGGAACAGCGTTGTTCTGTAGAATACGTGGAGTCACTTCCTCCAAATATCAAAAGCAAGTGTCTCTGCTGTGTCTGCGGATGCTGCAAAGCGAATCTTTTTCTTTTAAGCGATCTCTTTTTTTTTTTTTTAAAGACAAACCACACATACAACATACTTGGTGCTTTTATTTGCACAAAGAAGCAGACATTTATAAAAGTTTTTAAAAAGACAAAATCAGAAGTAAAAAAGCAAATTGAAATAAAGATATGTTTTTTTTTTACATTTAATCTTTATCTTGTGCATTTGATGGCATACATTTGGTTTCTGTAGTTTGTATCCTCCATCATCTCCCCCACGATTATACAACCTTCTAGAAATGTGTAATCCAGGCACGGTGTGGTGCAAAGCTGATCAATGCTCTGCAGGATCTGGTGATTTACCTATCATATTCTACACCTCCCCCTCACATGGCATTAGCCTTTAATCCTGTTAACTACTGAGGGGAAGAGTCCTTGAGCCGTGCATGGGCTCTCCTCTACACCTTTGCCACACATGTCAAGCCAGCAGACTGAAAAGTAAATGCTTCAAACCTGGCAACGTAAAAGCTTGTTTAGCAGTAACATACATGTGCAGAATTGGTATTTATCTGGATTACAGTACAGTGTGCAAAAATTACAGGGTGTCAAAATCGGATTGTTTTGGAACACAATGCATTTAGCCTGAGGAGACAATTACAACTGTTAGCTATTTCAACTCAAGCCAGGAAACATCTAGTTGTTTAAGGTTAAGTGTAAAGATGCCATAGTTGTAACAACATGCTGAAATTATAATGCACAAAACTGCAATTTTAAACTTCAAATATCATAAGAAATATGAGAAGAGCAACATAAGCATTCATTTAGAATTAAAAGTGGCAAACATGTAAGATGCCTGCCAATTTCCCCTTGGAGTGAACATCCTAGTAAGCATAGGTCAGACTGTTTAATGCTCAGAGAAACAACAGAAAAGCCAAAAGTTATGTTTCAAACTCTTCAGGTCACATAATAAATGTTTAAGTTCATGACAGTATGATTAGAAAAACACTGAACAAGTATAGCTTGTTTCAAACGGGAGGAAGCCTCTTCTCACTAAAACGAACATGGCAACACAGCTTGGGTTTGCCATGTTTCATCTGAACAAACCACAGGGCTGATGGGAAAAAAATCCTTTGTACCGATAAAACCAAAGTGGAGATGTTTAGCTATAATTCACAGCACCCTGTGGATGAGGATGAGACAGGTCCTTAAACAAAGGAGCTGAAGGATAACTTATTATGATGATGATTGTCTGAAAATAAAACTACAGCAAAAACTCTGAGGAAGGTTGTTTTGTCTTATTTTTTACAGTGGGAGTGTACATGGTTCTTCATCTTGTGCAGCTCTTTCTTTCTGCTTCTCTTTTGGGCCTATTTCTGGTTGGTGGCTCAAAATGATTTCAATGACTTCAACAGGTACTTTTTTTTTTCTTTATTGTGTTACTTTAGAAATTAGTCAAAAGTTGTGTATGACCAGCATGCTGTTGTATTTTTTTTTCCCTCAGCAGGGCAACAATCCATCACAATATATACATTAAGAACATATTGAGAACTTATAGCATTGTAGAGATGGTACTCGGTGCATAATAATGTCCCTGGATTGATTAATCATCCCACCAGCACAAATGAGTCAACTCTTATCCGTTTACAACTCAGGTCGGTTTACGACCGTTCTGGGGAGTGGAGGGATGAGACGGTCCCCATCCTCACATCCACCACCGTGGGATTCAGCTACATAACATTCTTATTGGTAATAGTCTTTTCTGGACCTTCAATGATTTTTTTTTTTTAATGGATCAATGGGGATTCAGTTTGTTGAATCTTGTTTCTCTTTTCAGATTTTAGCACTTTTCCATATATCTTTGGGCCAGCAGCTCAATCTCTACTGGGTTCACAAGGTGCTCTGAAAACATTTTACTGTTGGTATGAATTTGCACATTTCAGAAATACGTTGGTTTTTCATTGCATGTCTTGTTTCTACAGATCGGAGTGTTGGCTACCCTGCTCACTACTATCTCTGGTATTGTCTCTGTTGATGACGTCTGGGGAGATGAGTGGGACATCCTGCTTATATCACTGCAGGTTGGTCTATAAGCAAAGTCCCTGTGCCATGAAATAATGTCTAACATGAAT
Source organism: Atherinosoma microstoma (assembly GCA_037177055.1). Lineage (NCBI taxonomy): Eukaryota > Metazoa > Chordata > Actinopteri > Atheriniformes > Atherinidae > Atherinosoma > Atherinosoma microstoma. Next base: position 869,366 of record JBBBVU010000016.1, on the reverse strand, counting down.
GACATTTGAGCTTTGTCATAAAAACATTATAAAATGCAGATGAACAATAAAGAAGTGATTGTGCCTTGTGAGGATGTTAAGAAGACCGGCGAGGTGTAACTCAGTGTTACCATGGAGTTTTTGGTGTTTAAGGAATGAGATCATTTCCAGCTTTATGTCTCATTGCTAATATTTGTTTTAACTTGAGCATGTTTTCATGAATTTAAAAGAATAGTTGGACATTTTGAAAAAGGTTAATGGACTTTTTGATCAAAATTAGAATTGATGATTAATCACCAGCCTACAGCCTATTAGTTTAGTTTAGCATAACGAGGTGTAGTAACTGCTAACAAAAAAGGTAACCCCTAGCTAAAAGAAAAAGTTCTAAAACTGCAACTTATTAATAAGGGATTTTAAAGTGAGTTCAATATTATCTGTCCTGCAGTAGTCAGCAGGCAGAGTGCTCTCTTTTTGGAGAAGCAGGGAGGACATGTGGGGGGAACTAAGCTAGCAGCTAATCAGAAGAGGCTACAGAAAAGCTTATTTTTGCCAACTAAGACAACTCAAACTTTAAAAATTTCACAGCAGTGAAAGTGAATATGCATAGTTATTTTTATGCTATATGACAGTTATTTAATTGTCACTATTTTCTACATAGTAGCTGTTCAATAGCCTACATCCTTATACTTTTTTTTTTTTAGCTCTGAGTTGTGTTACATATCAGCTCTTAGCTTAGTTCCCCCATCAGAATCCCTGTATGGTTCTCTGTCAGCTAGCAAAAACATGCTATTGCTGGTAAGACACTGACTCCTTATAATAAATAAACAAGACCTCTCTTGAAGAAGCAGAACATTTGATATTCCTTGAAAAGTGTTTGTAGGCAGATTTAATTATATGTAAACATTTAAAAAAAATTGGTGTCCCGCGTTCTTTGAATCTATGGAAAGCTAAGTAGATTCTTTCATTCACGATTCCTTTACTTGAATACATTTTTCTTCCACATTCTCAATTTCTTTGTGTTTACAAATTTGGTAATGAGTTAGATATTGATCCTCAAAATCTTATATCACTCTTTATGAGACAATATCTCAAATTAGCTGTTTCTTTTTAGACTCAGGGCCTTATCTGGCCAAGATGACATTTGCCAGTGCTTGAACTGAGCCATAAAAGTAGCTCATGTTAGGCCAAAATATTTCGGATATCTGGGATGTTTATTTGATTTTCTCTTAGAAATACGTACACAAAATGTTCAATCTTAAATGTTGAGCATTTGCTATATTTTGTACTTAAAATGTCAAAGCTACCCTTTTAACTTGGTGGCTGGGAATTTAATTGAAAAAAAAGTTTTCAACTATTTAATACCCCTGTGATAAACTCTGTTAACCCCTGTGATAAACTAATGTTTATCAGGATTTTCTGATATCATTATATGTTATTTTTATGTCATCAGAGCAACAAAGTTCTTTTATTTTTAATAGATTTATACATTTTAACACCATTCTTTTGCATGTTTCATGTTACCAGTCCACAGCACCTTTCCTGCACATTGTAGCCCTGGTTACAGCCACAGCTGTGAGCTGGTTGGTCGCTGGATATGTGGTCCGCAAAGAGAGATCCAGTAAGTGTTGACATGTATTTTAAGTAAAGAATGTTGGGCAGATCCTTACCTTTTGGTTTCTTAATTCTGTTTGCAGCACAAGTTCATGCTTTTCTGTAACTGTCTGAACTTTGTGGGTTAATTGTTTTCCATTTTGCACAATCCTCTAACTTCTTATTTTGAGTGCACACACAGCAAACACATGCTCATCATGATGAAGGTCAGTATCATGTAAAGTAACTAAAACTATTTCCCTTTTTGTATTTTTCTTAGATTTCCAGATGATGGTGTTGGTGGTCTACTTTCTAATGCTCCTGGCTGTTTGCCTGGCTCCGCTCACTTTCACCTGCCCCTGCATCATGGACCGCAACACCCTCAAACCACGACCAAACGTAATTGGCCGACGGGGAGCTCCTATGGTGAGTTGGTGCTTTGCCAGAACTCATTTGTCTGATTCAGTTAACTGTTCAAATGGGTGAATGGTGTAGCACCTTGGGGAGGGAATAGCACTGCCAGAACCTGTCAGCTGGTGCCTTGTAAACATGTGTAGTTAGAAATACAAAGATGTCATATGGTTTTAATATGACTTTTTCTCTTATGTTAACATCCTGATGGATGCACTGTGTTTTGAGCCCATGCAGCAAACTGAATGTGTGCATAACTCTACACTGCAGAACACAATGGAGGGGTGTAAAGCTGTATAATACTACAAATAGCTAGTAGTGGCAGGCTCAATGTACGCTGGCATGCAAATACTGTTTTGCATGACTAGCTGTAAACAAACTCGCAGAGATGTTCAAAGCTTTTTTTTTCCAGATCCTCTGCCCTCAAAAGGTGGACTATTGTGCGCATATACAAGAAAAAACACCTGGCTTTTAGCTCTGTGCAATGTAATATAACGTCATGAAAAGAAATAAACTACCTTTTAAAGTGAAGGTTATCTATAATGGCACATAATGAAAAAAATCCTCTGGTCCTTGGTTATATGGACAGGACACAGCTTTATATATGTCTTGATTGTAAATCCATGATTTCACATGCTGTTTTTCTGCACAAAGCAACTGATGATAACCCTCCTGCTTGTCTCCTCTTCGCTCTAGCTGGCCCCAGAAAACACCATGATGTCCTTTAATAGAGCCCTGCAGCATGGAGCCAGCTCTCTGGAGGCAGATGTCACCATCAGGTCATTAATTACGCATTAATAATGAGTTATTTATATTTAATAGGTTCAGCGTGCTCTGAAGTTCCACATATAGATCCCAGTTGACTTATGGGTAGAAATGATTCATTTTAGAGATGCAGCAAGAAAATGGTTTAATTTGACACAATCTGCTCTCATGTCACTGAATAAAGGAGTGAAAGGGGATTATTAGCATATTCAGTTACTGTTTCTTTTCTTTTTCTTCATGCCTTTTGTGGTATTCCTGTATAATAATTGGACTTTACATCCATTATGTGCTGTATATACTGATTGTAAGCAAAGCAATGACTGTCTTGCCTCTCAGTGTGGACGGAGTTCCTTTCCTCATGAGAGATCCCACGTTGAGACGAACAACGGACGTCGGTAAGGTCTTTCCATCCAGACAGCGTGAAGAGGCCTCCTTCTTCAACTGGACAGAAATACGCTCTCTCAATGCAGGGCACTGGTTTTTGGAGGTATTATAATGCTCTTTAACTCAAACAACCCCAAGTCCACCAGGGTATCTTAATCCAGAATGTGCATTAAATGCTTTTTTTTTTTTTTTTTAAACTGCACCTTCTGCTTTCAGAGTGACCCCTACTGGACAGTAAAAACCCTGACAGCGAAGGATCGCAGCCGGATAGGAAACCTAACGGTTTGCAGCCTGGTGGACATGCTTCGTTTGGCATCCAGGGCCAACAGCTCTGCGCTGATCAACATCCGCAAGCCTCCACCGGAGCACCCGCGTTTCCGGAGCTGGTTTATGGACACGCTGTGGGCTTTGCAGAAAGCAGGAATTTCCCAGAAAAGGGTGAGGGGTGCAGGCTCTGCCATATTAACCTATTTTAAAGTTTGAGGGCATGAATGTCCCCCCCCCCCCTATAAATGAACACCACATTTTTGTCATCATAACCCTGACATGCTGTCTAATCAGGGTCTTCCCATGTCCTGTGTGTTTCTGCCAGGTGACGTTGTCCCCCGACACCGACAGGGGGAGGGTTCGAGGGCTTCACCAAACCACAAATGAGAAGCTGTCAGTAGAAGAGTTAAGGCAGCGAGGAATTACAAGTCTTACTCTCCACTACGGGAAGATCAGCTACAAAGAGCTACAGTAAGAACAAGCAGCTATTGCTAACAATGGGGAAAGTTACATAAATAGAGACCAAAACAAATCTGAAGCACATTTAAATTATATGATGTTAACATGGAAGTCCTCCGGTTTTACAACTCTCTTTAAAAGTCAGACAGGAAAACAAAATATAATCTGTTATGTCTCCAAAAAGAGCTTCTAGAAACAGGACAAATAACATGATGTTACTTGAATCAGTGCTGGATAAGTCTTAAGACTAGTTACGTTAAATGTAGTATGCATCCAAGAACTGTTCATCTTCCTCATCATGATCTCAGGCTAGCATTCAGCTACATCAGCCACTAATATCATTTCTTGTCTGAGTTTCTAATGGTCTGTGCTTGATTTGTGTTGCTTTTTTAAGTATGAACGTATGTGATTCAAACAGGACAGTTTGGTTCTGAGCTTTGATCACATGTGATTGACTATGATTGTAAAATTAGCACTTGTGCTAAAGGTACATTTTATAGCTGTGAGATATAAATCTTTTTTTAAGGTTTGAAATATCACAAAAAGAGGGCAAAGTGTATTTTTACATTCCAAATGAGTCATTTTTCATATGTCCATAAAAACGTTATTTCTTTATATTAAATTACTGTGAAAACTCCGTTCCCTGGAGGGTTTGGACACACTCATTAACTCACAGACAGCTGCTTGGACAAGGGGCTACACAGTGGTGTAGTGGATACCACTGTCGCCTAGCAACAAAAAGGTTCCTGTTGTTTTTGTTTTGATTTTGTCAGGAGTTTGCATGTTCTCCCCGTGCATGTGTGGGTTCTCTCCAGGTACTCCTGGTACTCCAGGTAGTCCAAAAACATGCATGTTAGTTGGTTGGTAAACAGCTTTACATTATTAGTCAGAATGATCAAATACCATGCTGGTATTTTCTCTTTTTTTTGGATCTTTGTTTACATGGTTTCTTTGTGGGAGGGGACGGTGATGAAAGAAAAGTGTGTTTACCAGAAGCTTCCACCATTATTACAGTATAATTACTAACGTTGACTCATCTCTGTGCTCTTGTCTCTTGATACGTTCTTTTTCTTTTCTACTTCTTCTTCTTTCTCATCTTCATCTTTTTCTTCTGTTGGTTGAAGCACAGATTACACATAACAGTGACTCACATCCCACCTGGTGGTACAAAGTGGTACTACAAAAGATCTCAGCTGAATATATCAACTGTTGTGCATAGCAGTTTTTTTTTATATAAGATTGTAAGTCCTGGGTTTTTCCCCAATATAGTTATAAAAACTTTAGTTGGATTTTTTTATGTTTTAAACATTACTTTATACATAGACAACTTTCAATTGAAATGATTTGATGCATAGAAACAGAAAACTAAACAAAACTGAGACTTATTTCCTGAATTGTATACGCATGTAAGACTCTATTTGTTGTGGCAGCAAGATGATGTATATTATATAGTTTTTGGAGCTTTTAATGGACATTTGACCTGCACACAGAGCATGCAGCCAAATACATTGGTTGTGAAAACTATGCAAAACAGCGTTGTATCTTCACATGTTTGACTTTACAGTTACAACAAAATGGCCATGCAGGACATGAGCGTTGACAAGAGAGTAAAGAGCGAAGGCCTTTATTTTAAGTACTGACATTTATTTTTCCTTCCCCCAGGGAATATTTGGTCAACAATGTGAGTGTGACTGTCTATCCTGTGAATGAGCCCTGGCTCTACTCCATTCTGTGGTGTAGCGGGGTGCCTTCTGTGTCCTCTGATGCTCCTCAAGTTCTCCGAAAAGTGCCTTATCCTGTCTGGCTCATGGTAAACAGCTATCTCTCTCTCATCTCACACCACTCACACACATACATTCAAACAGACAAGGTCACACAGAGAGATGAGAGGACAGCAGGAGAGAGGACAGAGACTGACGAGGGCCCAGCAAGAATCAAGGGCAAAGACTCAGAGAAATATGAGGGAGCTCAGCGGCAGACTTTAGCTCAGCATGGCGTTAAAGAACAATAAGACCCTGGGAAAGAGGCCAAGACAGGTCGAGGCAAAAGCTCAGATCTGAAGTGAAGAGCAGCTGTCCTGCAGCATTTATTCACTGTTAGCTTCAGGAGACATGAATGTTTACAGTGACCTCCGGTGGCAACCGTTGGGAACTTCATTTTCTTCTTTCTTGCAGAGTCATAGTGCATACAACTTCATCTGGATGTCTTCAGACCTCGTCTCCCTCGCCATTGTTATAGGGATTTTCTTTTTCCAGAAGTAAGTACAAAACACTGTAATGTTAACAAAGAAATGTTTCAACCTGATTCCTATCTTTAAATTAAAAGTATCAGAACACTTATAGTTGTTTTCAAAAGTTTACATACCCCGGCAGAATTTGTGAGGTTTTTTTTTTGGGTCATTTTTCAGAGAATATGAATGATAACACCAAAACTTTTCTTTCACTCATGGTTGGTGGTTGGGTGAAGCCATTTATTGTGAAACAACTGTGTTTACTCACTTTAAATCATAATGGCAACAGAAATGATCCAAATGACCCTGATCAAAAGTTTACATACCCCAGGTTTTAATACCGCCACATTGCCCCGTTTAACATCAATGACAGATTGAAGTCTTTTGTTTTAGTTGTGCATGAGGCTCTTTATTTTATCAGATGGTAAAGCTGCCCATTTGTCTTGGCAAGAAGCCTCCAGTTCCTGTAAATTCTTGGGTTGTCTTGCATGAACTGCATGTTTGAGATCTTCCCAGAGTGGCTCAATGATATTGAGGTCAGGAGCCTGAGATGGCCTCTCCAGAACCTTCACTTTATTCTGCTGTAGCCAATGACAGGTCAACAACTTGGCCTTGTGTTTTGGATCATTGTCATGTTGGAACGTCCAAGTGCTTCCCATCCGCAGCTTCCGGGCAAATG
>JBBBVU010000016.1:836218-862502 GCA_037177055.1 Atherinosoma microstoma | reverse complement strand
CTTTAAATCATAATGGCAACAGAAATGATCCAAATGACCCTGATCAAAAGTTTACATACCCCAGGTTTTAATACCGCACATTGCCCCGTTTAACATCAATGACAGATTTTGTTATAGTTGTGCGTGAGGCTCCTTATTTTATCAGATGGCAAAGCTGCCCATTTGTCTTGGCAAAAAGCCTCCAGTTCCTGTAAATTCTCGGGTTGTTTTGCATGAACTGCAATGTTTGTGATCTTCCCAGAGTGGCTCAATGATATTGAGGTCAGGAGACCGAGATATTCTGCTGTAGCCAATGACAGGTCAACAACTTGGCCTTGAGTTTTGGATCATTGTCATGTTGGAACGTCCAAGTGCTTCCCATCCGCAGCTTCCGGGCAAATGAGAGCACATTTTCCTCCAGTTAAAATGCTGCATTTATCTTGCATTCAATTTTGACCAAGTTTCCTCTCACACCTCCCCGAAACATCAGCGTTCCACCTTGGTTTTTCACAGTAGGAATGGTGAACCTTTCATCATAGGCCTTGTTGACTCTTCTCCAAATGTAACGTTTATGGTTGTGACCAAAAAGCTTATTTTTGGTCTCATCACCATTTGCACAGGCATGGCTTTCTTCTAGCGACTCGACCATGCAGCCCATTTTTCTTCAGGTGCCTCCGTATTGTCCATCTTGAAACAACCATACCACTTTGTTCAGAGAGTCCTGTATTTCAGCTGACGGTATTTGTGGGTTTTTTCTTTGCATCTTGAATAATGGCAGTTGTGGCTGAAAACTACCTGATCGAGGTTGGGTTTAAACAGAATCCCTCATTTTCCACTTGTTGTTTGAACACTACTGATGGCGTTCTCACTTCCTTGGAGATATTTTTGTGTTCTTTTCCTGTTTTATACAATTCAATCACCCTTTTCTGCAGATCCTTGGACGATTCTTTTGCTTTCTCAGGACTCAGAAAACTGCAATGTCAGTGCAGCAATGAGTGAGAGATGCAAGGATCTGCACAGAAACTCTCTGAAATTTTATCCATGAACACTGATTACAAGCAAACAGATCACAACTGAGGATGGTTACCTTTTAATGGCCATTCAAACCGTTTTGGGTCAACTTGTGTGCATGTTATCAGGCCAAAATCATCGGGGTATGTAGACTTTTGATCAGGGTCATTTGGATAGTTTATGTTGCCATTATCATTTAAAAAGACAGTTGTTTCACAATAAATAGCTTCACTCAACCACCAACCACGAGTGAAAGAAAAGATTTTGTGTTATCATTCATATTCTCTAAAAAGAAATGGCCAAAAAAATCACAAATTCTGCCAGGGAATGTAAACTTCTGAGCACAACTGTGCGTGTATCTTAGATTAACTTTATGTCCTACGGAACGTCACGAATAGTGGAAAGAAAATAATTTTAAGCGTCTTTAAAAGTGATTAAGAGGATAGTGTAGACAAGTTTCTGTCTTGTTCTGTTCGGTTTTCCAAAAATATGTTGTTTATGTTAAACGCATCTTATCGACAACATCATCAGTGTTGGGTTGAAAAGCCTCGTTCAGACTGCTGTTTCCACACTGACTGTTCATTCAGCTCTTTCTTCTCTCTTTTTTTCCACCCCCCCCCCCCCAAATGTTTTTGTCTTCTGGGTCTTTTCCATGTTTGTCCTCTATGCTACAACCTCTTGCTGTCTTCCTGTCTTCTCTTGCTCCTTTGACATTCTCTCTCTGTCTGTCCTGTGCTCTGGCTGATCTGCATGCAACCTTCCTCTGTGCTGCCCCCCTGGCATCTGTCAGCTATCATATGATCAGGTAACTGCTACATCTGCGTGGCCTTTTGTTTCTGCCTCATCTTGTGCTTTTTACGCCTGACACCCCCCAAAGCTGATCCCCCTCCTCTCCTTCACGTCCTCTGTCGGTATGTGTGTGTGCTGAATGTACATGTTTCATGTGTGTGACTAGTACCCGCTTGCATGCGTAATGAACTTGCTGCAATCATTGCCTCCTTCTGCTTGTAAGGTGTTTTTTTTAAAAAGAAAAATGTTTATATCTGTGTTTGCTGCAACAGATGGAAGATTAATGGGATGCAGAACTATAACCCGGAGCAGATTATGCTCAGTGCTGTGCGGCGGCCCAGTCGAGACGTCAACATCATGAAGGAGAAGCTAATATTCTCAGGTATTGGTGGCTTTACTTTTTAAATTGGAGGGGAAAGGACTAGTTTCAACTGAATTGTTCAGTGGAAATGGAAAATAAATCTATTATTTCCCAAAAGAAAAGTAAAAAGAAAGAAGAATGAGTAAATAGGCAAGTAGACGATGCATTTAATCCTAAAGGAATCCCTTTTCCTGCTGGAAAAGTTTGTTTATCAGCTTGTGCAACATTCATTTTAGCACAATCCGCGCCAGGGGCCCCAGAGTAGACTCCTGCACAGAGCCATGCTGCTGCCCCCAACAGATAGCTGCAAAGAAAATTGCACTCCCCGCCAGACAGAGAGGGTCTGGCTGCAAACATTGAAGCTTAAGCTTTGTAAAAAAAATAATAACTTCTTGTTGTCAAGCTCAATATTACCATGAACAGCCAGGTCTCTCCGGTCCTCCACTACCACTATCTCTTCTCTCAGGATAGAAATAGCTTTTAGCTTATTTCTGCCCCTCCTCCTATAATACAAATTGCCTTTTATCTTTTTAATGTTCAAGATGAAGTGATTATTCCCACACCATGCCTCAAAGAGGTCCACGGCTCTCCCCTTTCCAGTCAGATAAAAGATCAATAGTTCAGCAGCCGGAAATTTATCAATACCGTCCTCCTCCCAAAGATGGCCCCATGGGTTGTGTGTTCATGCATAGAGAGAAAAAAAAAGCTAGAATATGTGACTTACAGAGGTCGTGAGGGCAGCTGCGTATGAAGTGCCGCCTCCCTGTGCACCCTCAGGATGGGCGATTTAATCAAAGAGAAGATTCGATGTAATCTGTTGCTTTCCGTGGCTACGCAATCATTCTTTATGAATTGGCTTACATGAACACTAATGTGGATCATTTAATGGATTTGTTTTAATTTGATTATAATTGGATCACAATAAATTGTATTAAATTGAAATGTCTGTAAAAGTGCCTTGAGATGACTTTGTATTGAATTTAATTGAATTGAAAATCGCATCCAATAAATCAACAGTGGCGTATTTAAAGTTTTTTATTTCAAAACTCTAACCAAGTTATGATGTCTGAAACCAACCAGGAAGTGATTACGTTTTGTCGTGATGCAGGGATGTTAATCATCAAGTGTCATCCATTTAGGTGGCTTTGTAAAAATAATATATTTTTATATATTATGATTATCCTCTAACCTGAATCAAGTTATCTTAATGCAAAAATCCAACCAGGACATGACAAACGTGTTCCGGTAGAGTGTTGTCATGTGATTGACGAGTTGTTTAACTCAGAGGTGAAGAAATTGTTGTTGAACATGCGTACTGCTGTCGAAAGTGTATAATGAGAGCACATTTGTCCCCTTGAAGGATCCAGTAATCATTTTTAAGCTGGCTTGTTTTATTATTCCTGCCTCACGATACATCTACAAGTTCTTAATTAGCCCTATAAAGCCAAACGTATCATAGTTGATTCACTTTCTGAGACATTTTGCATCAAAACTTTGCTCAAAATCATATAATATACAATGTGATACTTGTCTTCTGCCCCTAAATGGATACCAGGAAGCATAAGACTACACTATGATAATTTTGACATGTTACACCGTAATAAATGGTAAATGAAACTCCTAAAAAACAAAATTTGTAAAAAAAAATTCCACATTTTGTTAAAGGGCCAAATAATGACTTCAGATATTTTTAAAGATCGACTTTTCTCCTCAGTTTTTCTTGTGATGGGCTTTAAAGTGTTAGATTATACCTTCAAAGAATTCAAATATCAGGCTATTTAAGCCACGGATTTTCAGGAAAATACTTTTGTATGTTCATTTACATGTGTTGCCTTGGTAAATACTCCACAAAACGAAATAAGGGATATAAAATGTTATTTACTCCATGATCATTTGCAGTTGTCTTGGTCAATCCAGACACACAAACTGTTTAAGGTTGATGTTCTTTGTCCAAAACAAGTTAAAATATTCATTGATGCCAGTTGTGTGTGATTTGTGTGCAAAAAAATAAGCTAATTTCTCCATTTCTGTGTCATTTTCAGAACTTAACAATGGACTAGGCAGCACTGAGGAGCTTTCTCTGTATCCTGAGAACGGCCACGTGAGATTCTCTCACGTAGGTTTCAATTGCTGAAAAAAAAACTGAGTCGACACTGGAAAATTGTGGATTGGTTGACTTTAATGTTTGGACACTAATAAAAATTACTTTCTTGAGAAGAGAAAGAAGCATAAAAGGGACTGAAGTATTCAATTTCCTCTGACAGTGATGAGCATATAGCTACCATACTGAGTTCAAAGTACTAACAAGTAATTATACAAGTGGTAGTAATCCCCTTGGATGTGATAGATGTAGTACAGAGGTCTGTCATCATATAATACTTCACACACTATGGATTGTGTTTTTATGATCATATATTTTCCAATAATTCAATAGAAAATTGCCCATATAAACCATATTCCTTTAAAATAGCTCTTCATTCACCTTAAAGTTTGCTGGAAGAAGGGATTTGTCACTTTCAATTATTGTAAATGTGTGTGGAAAACTATAAAACATAATGAAATATCAGGGGAAACATGTGGCTGGTACGTGCCTATGGCCTCACAACTGAAGAGGTTAGCTTACGAACGGATAAAAGTTTCTTCAAATTATGTGTCGGATGCAACAAAAGCCAACAGTGACATAAAACTGGGATGTTTTTTTCTTTTTGAGTGAATCTAAAGGGACAAAATTCCCCCTGATTAACATAAAACGACACAAAAATTTCCCCTCTTCCCTTCATTATTCCTCATTTTCCATTTCACTTCACTCATGTTTTATAATAAGGACTGGGTAAAGGAAAATGTCTGTATCATAAACTGATGTAAATACGACTTTTTTTTTTCCCCCATCAAGGTGATTTTCAATGGTTTTAATATATGAATGTTTTACCTGTGTGTTAATGATCATTTAACTGTGACAGACAGGGGAGGGCATGTGTGAAAACTTGTTTTCTTGCAATTTCATGGGATGAGGTGCTTTTGGGGGGTTTTGCAAGAATAATATTCTAATCGTTTTTTGTTTTTTTTGCCTTTCTGCCATGATTGTTTTACATGTATTCACGTTAGCTATCGGAACGTTCACGTGCTGCCTTTTTGTTACGTTGATGTACTTATAGAATATGTTGATCTTCAACTTTGTTTTTTATAGGAGTACTAATTTCAGCTTACAGCTACTGTTTTAGCTGCAGATGTGTTGACTCTTCAATAAAGGAGATTGTTTTTCTTCTTGAGAACGGATTATTTTTCTTGTGAAGAAATTTGTGTTTGGTTGATTATTCCGTCCCTTTTAATAATACCAACTGGTGTTCTGTTATGCTTTGTTGAAAAGCCTGACTAGACATATTGGAAGGAGATTCTGGAGCCAGTGGTGATCCCATATCTCCAGAATCCTCCAGGACGAAATGCTCTCCCCCCACAAAGAGAGCACCTTGGGAATTAGTGACTGGAGAGAATGGAAATGTTTGCTCTGAGTCCAGACCTTAGCCCACCGGTGGGATCAACTTGTGCTGTTTGTGATCAAGTGACCACATTTTGCTGTGGGATGGGATCCCATTACTCAACCAGGAGTTGTTGAAGATCAACCAGTGTGGTTATACACAGTGTGGTTGACCCCAGGGTGTCCAGCTCCGGTCCTCAGGGGCTGCAATGCTGCAGGTTTTAGATGTATCCCTGATCTAACACACTTCATTCAAATGAAACGGGTCTCCTCAACAGCCTGTTGCCAAGTTCTACCCAATCACGTTGACCCATCCATCCGATTAGGTTTGCTGCTGCAGGAAACATCCAAAACCTCCTGGACAGCAGCCTTGAGGACCAACTTTGGACACCTTCAACAACTCCAGGTTGAGGAATGGGATGCCATCCCACAGCAAAATGTGACCAACATGAGGAGCAGAAAACAAGCTGTTGTGGCTGTGAATGAATCTACCACATGCTACTGAGGTCACTGTAAAATTAATCAAGTATACGAATTGTCTGTGTAGTGTTTTTTTCCTTATCACTGTGGGAGAGTGCAATCACCCAATCCTCCCAGTAAGTCAAAACAAGAGTGATTACCAAAAGGAAAATTTTGCATGGGATTTTGGGGCATCAGTGGGGGCTACTACCCTCACATTTAGCTGTGTTGCTCTTTCCCCAGTAACGCAATCCTTACAACCAAAAAGGCTTTCCAATTACGTATGAGGCAACACCAGTCGGTGTTACTGAAGGGAAGAAATGATCAACAAAACACCAATTTCCCTATTTTGTGCAAAGTTTATTATTATATTATCTGAAAAGCAACACCATGAGTCAATCATTAAAATGAATGGACTCTTTTCATGACACCGTCATGTCAGCAGGAGTTTTCCAAGAGAAAACGAGGGTCTGGATCATTTGTGCAGTCTTCGGGGTTGTCAGACGTCATGAGGCAGCCGGAGTCTCTTGGGCAGGTATTCATATCTGCCTTCATGTCCTCGCTGGAGATCTCTGACTCCCGCTTCACCTCATTCTCCAACTTGCTATCAGCTGTGAAGCAGAGAACAGGGGTTGGTTGGATGTACTGTGCTGTCACTGAGTTGAATACATAAGTAAGTAATCCTGTTCCGCTATCCTTCCTGTGCATGGCGAGTAGCCTATCTGTCTCCAGGTAATGTCCTCATGCGTCCCACACTATTCTCAGAAATGCTCTTTGAGGTTATCCTGTTATCTTTAACCTCTTTACTCTGTCCTGGATACATCCTCGTTTTATCTAGTGAGGTGTGGTGTCACTTGTTGCTTTTTACAATTCAAGTCCCAAAAGTCTCAGCATGTATTTTTTTATATTTTGCTGCAGAATAATTGTGATGAAATTGCCCTTGAACGATTTTGCTTCCATTACTCACAGTACAGTTGTTGCAGGGAATTAATAGCAGCAAGCAAACACTGTTTATGCTCTGGATCAGTGACATTCAGCTCCATCAGGTCACGCTCCCTCAGCCTCATCAAGTCATCCACTGTTTGGTAACCGCTCGACTGCAGCAACAGAGAATACTCCTAATTAAATAAGTAGGAGAGAAAAAAAAATCAAGGTAAGCTAAACCTGATACAGCATGAAAACAATCCAAAGCACAAATTAGAGCAATATACCTCTAAACTGAGGCGCTTTAACACTTCCCGAACAGTTGATTTGTGTCTCACTGCGTGAAAGTGTGTCTCCAAACTCTGCTCTGTTAGAACATCCACATAGATGAACTTGAAATTTCCCACTTTGCCGTCCAGGATGCCTTTCCATATTCCCATGGGTGGCTTAGCAATGATGTCAATTACATCTCCCACCTGAAAGAAATGTCAAAAATATTAACACGCATTTAGAGAAAGCACTTAGCTCATGGCAGCAGAGACTGATTTCCTAATTATAGTCTGCAAATAAAGTCCCAAATCAAAAAATGTTGGGAAATATAGAAAATGTTTCTTTTTAAAAACATAAAAGACTTCAATTCGTGTATTAATGATACCAAACGATGACTTTCTGGTGTTATTTTGTCCTATTCTTCCTGCAAACATATCTTGAGCATATTCATTTCAAGTCTCCAACATTCTTGGGGAAATTTAACATGTCTGAAGCTTTGTTTTTACCCGAGGAAACACTGGAGAGTTTTGTCCTGGTTGATGCTAAGGTACTTGGTTGAGTTTTTTCTCCAACAACCTGTCTTTTAGATCCCATTCCCACATCACTTTAGAAACATTTTCTTTGAGCTTTTAAGTATCATAAATTACTCAAAAACACAGGGGTCAGATTTTATTTTTATTTTTTTCTGCAGTTTGCACACCAGGTGTTCCTCCGCTGGTTGATGTATCAGTCTGTAATGCACATTTAGTCAATAGTAATGCATCATTCCATTTAGGAATGCACTTATGACATCCATCCGGTGCACATGTGGATTATTCTGGATGGCAAGGGACAGTAATGTATGAATTGAGCAGAATCACACCACAGATGAAAAGCTTTCCTCACAGTCAGCACCATACAACTGACTAGACCTCAGCGTCAAGTCTGCACTTGTATCTCTCCACCTGTTCATCACTTTGATGCTTGACTTTGAACACTTATCTTGACCCCTATGACCTTTCTGTCCTTTGGTCCCATCCATAAAGTCCCATGGCTCATTTTCCAGCAGTGACTGATTTTCCAAGTCAGCTGCATCCTGCCATTCCTTTGCATTAGGGCTCATCAACGCTTCTTTCAGAGTACTTAGTTCTGTGACACAGAACTTATCCATACCTCTTTGGTGCATTCTGATTCAGACTTTGATGACTTTTAAATTGTTTGCATATCCCACAAACCGAAACTTCCCAGCCTTCTTGTTTAGTTTTCTCCTCTCCATGTCTGGGACATGCGCACAGGCAACACAACTACACACTCATGTGACTCATATCTGGCTTTTTGCCACCCTACATCTCTGGTAGGGTGTCTCTTTCTTCAGGACACATGTGGACAGCCTGTTCTGTATGCAAGCTGCACTCGCTACAGCCTCTGCCCATACATCTTTGGTAACTTAGCATACTGCTTGTCTGGTTTTTTCTTCCTGCAACACCATTTAGCTGAAATCAGTGAGGTACAAACATCTCATGGTGAATACCTTGAGCCTTCAAATATTCTTGAAATTCCTTTTATGTGTACTCACCACCATTGTCTGTTCTCAGTCTTATGACTTTTCTCCCACACTCATGGGAGAACGTTTTCTCAAACTCCTCGAATCTGCTAAGACCTTCACTCTTCTGATACATGAAGTACACCTTGCAGCATCGAGAGTAGTCATCAATAAAAGTACTTTGCTCCCTCTATAGATTCAGTCTGCATAGCTCCATAGACATCACTGTGGATCAGGTGCAACTTGCATTTGGAATGGATTTTTTCCCCCTTGGCTTGTATGGTTTTCTAGACAGCAGAGAGGAAGTTCTTTCTCTTACAGAGTAGTCCACTTCGTTCACCAGATTCTTTAGCTTGGTGGTGCTACTGATGCACCATGACAAACAATTGGAGCTCCGACAACATCCAGCTGATAAAGCCCATCAGGTCTTTGTGTTCCCATTCCTTGCAGTTCCATTTTAACCACATTTGTAGCAATGAAACTTCTTGAACTGCACCATATTTCCTTTTCTTGCAGCTACTCCCACTGAGAAGACTTCCAGAAAGCTACATCACACATGATGACATTTTTTTTTTACATCACTGACTTTAAATGTTATCCTCATTTTGACATTGCCAAGTCCTGAGGCCTCAACCGCCCTGCCATCACCAAGTTTCAGACTGCTTTTGAAAACTGCTGGTAGTCTTGAATGTCTTCGTCACACATCATGTGCTTTGATGCTCCAGAATCAATCAGCCAACAACCTCTTGTGGCTTTCCAGTTGAGTTTGCCTCTTCAACAATGAAGGCACTCTCTGATGAGTCTTCTGCATCCTTAAACATCATGCTTTTAGCATGTGGTTTTTGTTTCTTTTTTTCCAACTTGGACAGTCATGCTTCATGTGTCCTTCTTTCCCACACCTGTAACACCTCCAAGACCTGGGTTTTTCAGCTCCCACTGCCTTAGAATTGGCCTGCATTTCTCCACGTACTTGCATTGACATGGCTGATGCAGCAATACTGGCCTTATCATTAGCATTCACTCGGTTTTGCTCTTCATTTATGAATCCCTGCTGAACAAACGTCAGTGACATTGTAGCATAGTTTGGTGGCAAAAAACCCAGGAGTGTTATAATCTGATATTCCTCTTCATTTACAGCACCTATTGCTCTTGGCTGATCAGTCGGTTCCTTCGTTCATTTTAAATGTTCATTTAAAGGTAGCGTGGAAGATGTGTTCCAGGTGCATTTTTTACTATATTGCTTAAAATCCCCTTAACATCCCAATTACAGCCAATTAATTAAATTCTCTAACACAAAAATAAAATATTTTAGTCACCTGTGGAACAGACAGGACTGCAACATAAAAAAAGACATCTTGTACACATTAAAAAACATCCAATCATTTTAACCAGCCCGTTCTAAAAGATTGGATGGTGATATGTCGATCAAACTCAACTGCCATTTTGCCCCGCCCCCTTCTGCATCAGCTTCGAGGGTTATCTGAAGAAAGGGGTTTGGACTTCAGAATTGTGTATTTTTAAAATGTGGCTTGCTTGAACAGCTTTTCCAGGATCTCCTACCCTACCTTTTAAGCTTTCTCCTTTCTTCATCTCACATCTGAAATATTTTTTCTTCAGGAACAGTTTGTTTGCCAAGTTATCTCTCTCAAAATGTCCTTTTTTGTGTGTTCCGCACTTCTTTTGGTGTCTGGCAGCTCGTTATCAGGTGCAACTGGTGTGTACTTACATTTAACACTAGAACGGAGAACGCCTTATCTTTCCTTTTCTCTAATTTCCCTTGAGCATGAGCGGTAGCATCCGCAGCTAGGGCACCCGTCTCCATTACCATGCCCCACAGTCCTGTAGCTTTCAACGAATGTTCCATCTGAAATTTCCACGTTGCCCAGTTCTCTGATTCGCTCAGCTTGTCAATAAACAGCTTATCTTCCATTCTGAATCCCACAATATCATTTACCTAACACAAAACTCTGTGTACCAAGTTTTTTAGCTTTTTCTGGGCCCGTAACCTGTCTAAAACAGGAACAGGCAGACAGAAGGTAGCAGCATCTCACACTTTTCAACACTCAACGGCAAATTACTGCATTACAACATGATTATCGTCCTAATATTTGTTTTCACCTCCAACACAAAGCAAGTGCAGTCATTTATTCATACGGCTATAGGCTATTACTCAGTTTTCCGTTCACCTTCAGGCCATGCATACCTTGAGTTTGAGGGATTCGGTGTCATATGGACTTGGCACATACTCCGTGTGGACTCTTGCTCTGCCACAAAATTGTCTCGTCAACAATAGATCATCCTCCAGCCTCAGACTGCCTCTGTTACTGGAGCAGTCTGACCCACTGGTGACTCCGCCTGGAGAATGGCACACAAAGAAGTTGATTAATAATTTAGTTCTAATGCACACGACTGTGAGACAACAGCACAATTTTGTGATGTCCATTCACTTTTCCAATTGTCAGCAGTTCGTCTAAAGTGGAGGGGTCAAGATATGTGGGACTACAAGCAAATTGCATAATTCATTGGATTGCAGCGTAAAGAAAACAGTTGGCTCGCTGCCACAAGGTGCTTACTGGAGGAGCTTTGTCCGCTGTTGAGGCTGTAGAGGCTTTCCAGGGAGTTTCTGGACTGTCTTTGTCCTTGATTTGATGTCTTCCTACTGCCAGCCTCCCTCTTTCCTGCTTCATCTCTCTGCGTGTCTTCACCCTGCAAAGTATCCACACTTTTCATTCTACTTTAGCTTCTATGGTTGGATCTCTGTCATTTCTGTTTGTCTCCCACTACAAACGTTTGGGACAAAAGACAACGGCAACGAGGCAGAAAAGCTGAGTCATGGCAGAGAACTGCTGTTTAATTCCTCATGTGAGGGAACAGCTTATATCCCAGTCTTTGTGGAGACACGCAGCTACTTTGGCAAGTAATATACTTAATCCTGCAAGCGCTGCCTTGCTTTTTATAGTCAAGACCCAAGAGGTTTGTGGGGAGTGTAATCCCTGACTACCTGTGCTCAGCTTTCACCTTCCTGTTCCTGTACAGGCTCCAAATTGTTGAGCAGCTAAAATCCTATTTCAAGCAAGAATTGGAAAATACCTCTGAAAACATGTTTGCTTTCAAAACTACCGCATTGCTTGAAAACAAAGAAAGAGGTGATGCAACACAGTATTACACACATCGCTGCCCTAATTTTAGTAAATGTGTGTCTTGAGTCAGATAGGAAATCTCTTTCTTTTCTTAAACATTAAAATAAAATTTCAACACCTAATTTTCAATTGGATATAATAATTAAATTACAGTTAACATGGAAATGGAGTTGTTGTGAGGGCTTTGAGGGAAAGTTGGATTTACAACTGGAAATTGTACCGTGGTCAAAAATTCCAATATATGTATATGTGAAAATATCTAAATTGCCTCTATTTGTCTGGTTAGCAGTCAAAAATGGAAGATTAAAATGATCATATCTTGCTTATTTGTGCTTAAAAATGGAATTTCTAGGAAATTAGTCAGTGGATTTGTTACATAATCACCTTATCATCAGCCTTTAGTTACTGTAACGGTATAGTGGGGGTAAAACGGGGCCCTAACAACAAGCTTTTACTTAGCAGGGCCTTTGTCCAGGTCATAAATGGATTGTAAATGTCAGTAATGTGTAGCCTATTTCATAAAGTTGCAATTTTACCAACCAACTAAATGAGATATAAGTTTACTTCACACATCTCACAGCATAACATTGTTGATGACAATGCAGATAGGAAGCGTCACCATAACGACGCTTTTTGTCTCTGTTTGATATATTACCAGTATGACAGACTTTTAGGCTTCATCTACACTTTAATAAAAAAAAGTTTGAAAAAAAGTTTAGCCCTAATGTTTAAACATTTCATGACACTGTATCAAACAGCTGTCTTGATCCATGGGTTTTTTGTTCTTTAGTGTTTTTCTTTGTTCATTGTATATGAGAATTGGATTTTGGTTAGTCTTGCTTCCTGTTCATTGTGCATTCAGTTCAACTTCTTGTTTTTATCACACCAGGTCTTGAGTTGTGATTCGACACCTGCTCCTCATTTGTCATTTTCTCCCTCAGTATAAATGCTCATTGGTTTCCTTTGCTCCTTGTTGCTACCTCCTTGTCTGCCCCGCCACAGTTGGACTTCACGTCATCATCCCTTGTTTATTAGTCAGTAATGAGATTTGTTAATTGCTTTTGGGTCAATTCTGCCATTGCAGCACCTTTTACTGTCTTGAAATTAATCCTAGTTCCTGCCACATGGTCCTGCTTGTGTTTTAGTCTGTCCTCTTTGTGTCGCTTTGAGACTAACTTTTGTTGCAGTGCTCAGTTTATATGGACATAGGGATGGTCAGGAGTCCACCAACACATTACTGCAATATCACAGATTTTTCCTTTTGAAAGAAAAGTGGAGAACAAATAACTTTTTACTTCTAAATGACAGTATTCCACTGTTAATATTAGTTTATTTAAGTGTAGAAAAATCTACTTTCGTATCTAATTTAGATACTTTTAGATATTTTAAAAAGTAGAAAATTGAGATGATTTTTCTGAAGCAGCCCATAAGTTAAACATACTATAACATCGTTATTTAATAAGCAAAGCAATTCTCATATTTCCAGTTCACATCATGCTGCCTGGGTTTTATAGCTCTGTTTATTAATATTTTCTGATCTTGGTTAAATTCATCCTGGTATTTCTGGTATTTGTCCTGCTCCTTTTAATTAATATTCACTTTTTTCCATCTTAAGTATTACTGTCAACTTGATTTGTTTTGTTTAGTAAAACTTGTCTCCTGTGTTCTTCCCAGTCAGTTTTATTTCCCCATCATTTATTACAAACAGTACACTGATGCACTAAAATAACTAACTTATTTTCCTTCCAGTTCTTGAAACAAGTGTGTGGTGAGAGTCATGTGAGATTCCATCTGTACCTTTGCAATTATTTCTACAAAGGTAAAACTCCTTTGAGAACCAACCACTGACTCAAATGTACCAAGCTGTCATCGGTCCAGCACCCTGCCACACTCGAGTTGTTAGTGAATCATAGTGTTGTGGTCTCTTAAATCACAGTTACTGTTATTTATTAGATGACGATATTAAATCATTTACTTCTGAAGAGGTGTAAATCTAACTGACTTACAATAACGAAGTTGAGTAAGATGCTGTTATAGATTTACATCAGGTACTTACAATGTGGCTGCCTGGCAGATTATACGGTTTTATCTTTATGAATTACAGTAATTACTGTAATTACAGCGGGATTAAATCATAGTTTATTTATTTGATGTGGTATATGGTGGGTTGCAAGCATAGATGGCAGAAGTGAGCCAAGAGGGCAGAGTCTATCAAGGTGTGTGTGTGTGTGTGGGGGGGGGAGTTCATTTCAGTCTCTTCTTCCTGACTGCATACCTTGATTGTGAGTAAGGGGTGGGCACCTGTACTTCACTCTGACCAGGCCAGGTATTTTCTTTCATTAAACATGTTTTGATCATTTAAGTTTAGTTTTGTGTTAATTAGTTTCTCCTTGTTGTAGTTCTTTTTAACAGGGCAGCATCAGAGGTGCTAACCACCGTTTCCCCAGTTTTCTTTGGCTGATCCATTAAATGGGCCATCTTTTGTTTTGTTTTAGACATTGTCTTGTATCAGAAGGAGGGGTTCAACAGGGAAGTCGTTTTTTGCTTGTCTTCTGAGTTAACATTATTTGTTGTTTGCTTAATTCCATGCATGGTACTAGTTTGGTGTGTAAAATTGCTCTACCTGAGCCTCCCCAATGATACTGTCTCACTCTGCTTATTTTTGTTTGGTCCATTTCTTTGGCCTGCTAAGTCCAGGTAAATCAAAATATTATTCCACCCTTTTTTGTCCAACATTCAGACCACTAATTGAAGTTTTTAAAGTATTTCATTCTATTGTAAATTAATTGATCTTTTGAGCATAATGGTCTCTTTTTCCAGTTATTATTCTGGGTTTTTTAGGTTAAATGTCACCTGGTCACATTGAGATGAATATTTTACTCTACCCATTTGTACTCAATATATATATATTTAATTTCAGTTAACCTTTCAGGTGCACTAGTTCTTATAATGCCATGGTGTATTTACAACGGCATCATGTCGTATACTGAATGAAAATGCTTTCATTGCGTTCCTTCTAAAGAATTACCAGATTGTGAAGCAGAAAATAATCTGATGAGCAAAAAGGAAGAAAAAAAACGGTAGTGACTGATCACTTGTGGATAGTTTGTAGTCTAACAGTGCTAGTGTGTGGCAAACAGCTGTCTGCCTCTGTGGATGGATGGGTGGATGGATTGAACATTATTGTCTGTCCCAAATTGTGACAGAGATTAATTGTCGACAGGCTCAAGGATTTCCGTTTAAAACATTTAAACAAACAATGTTTAAAATACGTATAAAAACGCAGTAAAAGCAAACTAAAAGAAGGAAAAAGCAGAGGATGATGGTAGGTCTACTTGATATTGTTCAGGATGGTTATAATAGAGGGAATGAATGTAATGTCATTAGGTGTGAGCTAAGGCAAATTCAGAGCGAGATGAGCTGGGAATGAACATAAACTTTGTGGGGTGTGTTACATACGATGCGAGCTGTCAGGATTATCTCTGGTGTGGCCTCGACGTGCTTCCCGTCACTTTGCAACGAGGTCTGGATTTCTGTCCTCTCCAGCTTCGGCTTGGCGGGTTCACAGTTTTGCTCTTGTTTGTGCTGCGGACAACAAAGCACACTGTAAAAAAGCGGGATCTGCCATAGCTTCTGAAAACAACTAAGCTGAATTCCTAGAAAGACAAACCACCACATCACAGAAATTGGACAGAAAAACCTCCATTATCCTCATTTCATATAAGGCGGGTGCTGTCAGATGATATCTAATGTCCTAAATCTGGCCAACAGTTTGGGTAACAGACAGATTAAAATGTTTTCTGGTGACAGATGGAAATGTTTGTGTCTCCGTGTGACCCACAAAGCATAAGCAGTTAGTCTTTATTCCTGTTTATGCCTTGAGTTCTGAATTAGGTTAAACCCTATCTGCCATACAACATGTGCATGTATTTTTCTCCAAAGAGGGGTCTTTTTGTTCCTAAATAACCGCTCTTATCAAACTCTTGCCTTGTCTTCATAGTTTATCTTTATATCATTACATTTTGCTTATTTTCCTATCACCCACTGATCAGAAATCTTCCATTTACCTTGTACTGGTCAGCTGTTAGCAGCAGTTGCTCACAACATCTGTTCTAACGAAGGTTGGCTCAGTTCCCAACGTTGATCAATGAACAAATAGGACATGAACTGAGTCATTGGATGATGAAATGATAAAACAACTGGTCTTAAAAGTATTTTTTTTTTTTAAATGACCAATACTCTCTCTACAGACAACAAGATACACTCTTGTATGAAACTAATTCATAAGAGTAACAGCTTGATTCCCTATTACAGCTGAAACACTCTCTGAGACGTGATAATAGGACACGTTCTCGGGGGAGGTGTCTTGTTTTTATTGTATAGTAAGATGTTAAAGGTGTCAAAGTTTACAGACTTTAGGAAGAAAGTTTCTTATTCCCCTCTAACTGCTTTGTTTGGGACGATTGAATAAAATATAAAGCTCAGGTCGTCACCATCAATGGTGCTGCTGAGAAAACTGATCATGTAGAAACTTCCAACTTTATTATCTTCATGGAAAATGTAACTGCCATTGTTTTTGTGTTTCTGTTCTTTATATGCTTTGTTCTATATGGTTTTAAATATTAAAAAAAGAAGTGGCTCACAGACTGCTACCTTTTATAGGCTCTAGTGGTTTGTATGACATGGCAAACAGCCAGTGTTGGCTGTTCTCTTCATCACATCAGGGACTTTTGTGAGTTGGTAAGAACTGTTTAAAGTTAGTTTCACACAATGTGGCACTAGTCGGATGCAGTGTACCAACACAGTGCTTTTATTTGGCTATGAGTTTGGCTATTTTTGGCTAAATTTGGCTCTAAGTACTGACGGTTATATAAAGATTATATGAGCATAATAATTCCTGACAGCAACCATTTTCTGTATGTCTGCTCATGTAGGAGGCAGCCGAGACATTTTTAGCTGTTTATATTGAAGAAATGTGTCCCGATACATAAAACTTGATTACTGAAAGAAGGTGGTCTTTCCTTTTTAATAATGATCAATAATGAGTGCAAACTATTGAGATGGTGAGTTATTGCATGACCTGCTTTATAAACCTCATCATCAGCTTGGCCTCCATCATGAGCATGTTTTGTGTTGACAGAGGATCATTTTGGTTGGAAGGTTGCTCTTCAGAGGATCAGGCTTACTCTGGCACACCCCTCCTGGACTAGATCAAGTTGATGAATTGGGATGTGCAAAGTTTGGAGTCTGTGTCAGCACCCTGCTGCCATTATTGAGCTTTCACCCTGGGGCAGGGAGTGCAGAAGCCATGAGGTTTTAAAATGCTCTGCAGCAGTGTTCAGGTGGGGGTTGCATGTCAAAGAACATGAATGTCACAACTCAAGATTTTCTTACCGAACTCTGCTGGTATAGAAATGAGCTTTGTAATTGACTGTAACTTTTAGTGGTTTCAATGTCTGACCAGTGTATCTTGTATCATAGTTTGACTTTGATGTAATGGTATGACTCCATTGTACCTTCTTCTCCTCTTTGTTATACTTTCTACTTCCTGTATTGAGAAACAAGCCCCTCTCTTAGCCAACATGAAGCTGTAGGACTTCAGGTTCTTCTCAGAACATTCACTGTTTGTACTCACTAAGCAGGCTGTCTAGAAAAGACCGTAGCAGATAATTGGTACCTACAGTTTAGAAGGCATTCGAGGGGCTATAAGAGGCTGTAAAAGAAGCCCCACTGTCAATTTTTTTTTCTTTTTGGATTTTCTCCAAAGCAATAAAGAAAACAAACTGGAAATAACAATTACAGCTCTGCAGCTCTACAGGTTCCTGTAAGTCTTTAAAGAAAGTCAAACCTTCCAAAGCACAGATTAAGGATACTTTGGATATCTGGGAGCAAACTGCAGATAAGAATTACACATCACAGATTAAAGCTGATCTTCAGCTGCAGTAAAACCAAGATTTGAAGTTAGAAGTTTCACGTTTTACTGCACAAAAATCCAGCATGTTTGACAAACTACATAAGTCATTGATCTTTTTTTTCAATATCCCTATCATACAGCTTTTTCTAGACTTTGTTGTAAAGTTATGATAAAATAACAACCAGGTTTGTCTTACTGTGTTTTGTGAGAAGTGCAGATCTGTGATGGAGCGGATCATATATGGAAGACACATGTCCGACTGTTTGCTGTCCAGTTCCCTTATCAGACTTTCAAAGCGATCCCATTCTGAGGTCCGAGGCAGAGACAAGCTGCCGCCACACCCCCACCGTTCGTGTCGAGTTTGCTGGCAGGTGTGATAGAAAGGAGTCCAGGACTGCGGGCAGTCAAATGGCCTCCAGTGGTGACTTCCGATCTTTGGGCTCCAGACCCGTTCCCCCTCCGGATCTTCATGGAGATCCCTGTTGTGGTGTTCCTGCAGCGGCTGGGGCGATGTTGCTGTTTTTGATGACTTTTTCTCCGTCCTCCTCCCCAAGCTGATGCAGGTCAGCACCGCGTTGTTGTTTCTCACCACATCTGTCAAACAATCTGAGGACGATCAGAGCGTCTTTCTGTTATCAGCCTCTTCAGCGCGCTTTCTGGACTAAAACAACATCATTCATGGAAACTCACCATTTTTGTCATTCGTGTTCTTCACTTTTTCACCGTTGCTCTGATGTCCTTTCTTTGCTTGAACGAGATTCTGTAGTTTCTTTAGTCTTCCTGTGGTTTGTGTTGATTCTGCCGCATCCGCTGCAGTTTCACCGAGCTAGAAAACAGAAACAATAGATGCAATCAACCTGATACTCGAAACAAATTCAGAAAACATTGCTTTATAAAAAGATAAAAGCAAAGATTTTATCTTTAAGAAGCAACAATTGCATCTTCACTACTCATCATAAAACATACAATAGCTTTGTAAAATGCTGCATTTAAACAAAAATGGCTAAAAACTGAACCATGACTACCTTTTCTTCACCCACTTCCATTTGTCTTTATAAAGACACAGCTAATGTTACATTAATTTTAAGTTAACCTAATGTTTGTTAGATAGCAACAAAAATGGTCCAAAAAAAAATTGTGTTTTACATTTTGCACACTGAATGGTATAGAGAAAAATAAGGATAAATACTTTTGTTTGTTGAATTTAAACAAAACATCTGTCTCCTGCTACAACAAGAAGTCTTCAATAACACTTTCCTAGCTGCATTGCATCACATATATGAATCAATGTCATCTAACTGCCTGCTTCTCACCACAGTCCGCTACAAAAGGCCCTATTTGAGAAATATACCATCTCCAACAAGACAGCAGGGTATATATGCAAAGCTATGCAGTCATTGTGTTTTGTTTTATAAGAGGGAACTTATGATGAAACTGGGGCTCCAATATACCTGAAAGTTATGGAGAAAGGAGCTGAGAGGAAGGTACCCATGCTCCAAAGATTACATGTTAATTTCATATTAATTTAAACTCAGTTTTTATCAAATGTGACCTATTCCACCGTCCTTTCAGTTCTCTACCTGAGACCTCAGATTTTTTTTCCTCTGCTTTCATTTGTGGATGTTCAGGATTAAGAGTTAAAAGGAAAAGATTAATGTTTGAACTAATAGAATATATGAATTGTAATAGTTCAGCTTTCATATTCATTGGCTCCCATTATAATCAATACACATGATTACTGATGCATTGTCATCTCATAATCCTAAACTGTGGCACTACAATATTTTGGACATATAATTGAAAGTATCCATCACACACTTTCTCATAAGACTGGCTTATCAATGCACGCATATTTGAAACAAAGCCAAATTTTGAGTGAAGTATCTTGTCCACAAGTTCTTTGACATGCAAACTGAAGGACCCAGGAATCAGGCAACCAGAAGATGGGCAGTTCACTCCCCACAGCTTCACCATGTGTAATCATGGTGATAAAAACACTGCATACTGTATACAGAGTACATATATTATAAGAGGCATTGTTTAAATACTTGTGCGAATGGGTGAATGGATGAGAAACATTATTATGTGTTTTAAAGAACCCTCACCAGTTAAACACAAAGGAGCATTTACCATTTAATCCTCCACTAATCAACTGTTGGAATAAATATCTAACAAAAAGTAGAAAGCCCAGGTGTCCTAAAGAGCCAAGAGGAGATATAACCAGAACCTTTAAAGGAGATTAAAGATTTAAGTGAGAGAGGATTTTATGTGTTTGACAAGCTTCCAGTACCAGCCTCTCCAAGCTTTAAAAGTTGAAACTGTCCAAACAAATATTCAGTCATGCAAACCTAATAAATCTGAAGCACATGTTATATTTCTGTGCTCACATATTTAAACATATTAGGATTAAGATTGTCTTTATTTATCCCCCATAGGGGAAATTAACTTGTGTTACAGAGTAGAAACAGAGTTGCAAACTGTAAAAAAAGAAAAGAAAAAAAACACACATTGCATCATGTTAATAAAATGTGGATTCAGAAGGATTGATTTGATCCTAATTGATCCTTCACTGTGATATAATCTACTCTGTGTTTTCTCCAGTCACATAACGTCATGGATGACGAGCACAAGTGAACAACCACAGTTGTTTCCCTCACATGCACTACCATGTGCACAAGCATCCAGGTATGCCAGGTATCTGCGTGCCTGTCTGGCACTCACCGCCATGTGCACACAGGATTACAAAACACTCTTCCATCTACACAGCTTTGCAAATTATCATACGAGGCGATAAAGTGATTGTGCTGTTATGTGGATGACAAGGAAGCATGAAAAATGTAATCCACCATATTGCTTTTTATGCACCAGATCCAATCTTCATCCAGAAGGTATGAGGTTAGGGTTACTTTTAACATAATGTTGTGTTTTCCTTGTCATGTGATTTTACCTGAGCGGGTAGATCTGTCGGTGTCCTCTCAGGAATCACGTCCTTCATTTTCTCATCTCTTGTCAGCGCGCTTTTCTGGCAGGAAGCTTTATACATCACAAAACATTTAAATTCAGCTTAATTCAAAAAGTGTCCAAAAAACACAATAAAGCAAGAAGGCACTTTACAAATTACACGCATATATATTCCACTAACCCAAGACATTATTTCATACAGTGTATGTAATTATACAGCAGCCCCAGAAAGTTCTTTAAATCTACATCAACTGTTTCTGACATTTAATCTATAACCTCGGCAAAGCGTGGTTTTCTAATATGCTTTTTGGTTTTGCTTACGTATGACATTTCCTTACCGCTGTCCTGGGCTTTCTTTTGATGAAATAAGTTAATCTTGTCACCAGACGACATCCCGTGGGAATGATTGTCTTTTTCTGCAGCAGACGGGGTAGAATGAGAAGAAACTATTGGCTTACTGTAGCATTATAGCTGTATTCAGCGAGGTGTAACATGATCAATATGAGCAAAGTGAGCCTAAAGGCAGTGGTTCCCAACATATTTTCCTTGAGGACCCCCTGCTCCACCCCGTGCTGAAACCAAGCTTTATTTTATGCTTTGAAAAGTGAGATTCTCACCATAAATACTGGATTCTGACTGAGTTCACTACTTAACCAAAGTTAAATTAACAACATAAAGCCTTACTTTTTTTTTTTTTTCTCAAAATAGGTACAATGTGTGGACATAAATCGCAATGGCTCTGAATGTTCAAAGCCTCGGGGACCCCCTGTGCTCTTTGGGGGCCCGGGCCCCAGGTTGGGAACCACTGCCTTAAGGTATTGCTTGCATGACGCAAAAAAAACAAAAACAGAAAAACATTAGAAATATGAACATCTGTGTCTGGGATCATTTTCTACCAACCTAAGTTTTCATTGTCCATGGTTGATGTTGCCATGCATGACCTAATAAGGACAAATGAGAATGAGAAAACACTTTAATTTCCTCATCGAACCATCAAATAAACTAAAAACAACCTGAGAAACAAGCTAAAAAGAAATCCACGTACTTTCTGTTGTCCCTTTTTGATTTTGCAGGACTTTGAGGTTGATCCTTTGGGAAACAAAGAAAACAACCTTTCAGCAAATAAGACTAACAGCTCTAACTGGACTGTGTTTTATGTAATTACACTTTTCTACAGCTTTGCATAAGCAAGCACAGGCTTTCCGGATCAAGTACCACACATCAGGTTTTGCACCGGTGAACATCACTTCTCTTTATTTGAGTTTCCAGAGGCTGACCCCATGGTCAGGGCAGGTTTACATATTACATCACAGACCCTACCTGTAGTCAGTTACCGATGTGTCACCGGCATCAAGCTCAGCAGTTTCAAAACAAATATCCAGTAAATGATGTTAAACATAATTTATGACTTTGTAAAAGCTCCGGATGAGCTCAAACTCACAGAGTTGATGGATGGAGCCGAGCCTCCCCACTCAGCTTTGTGCCTCAAACGAGCCGGACTGCAGCGGCACTTGTGTGGAGTTTCCTTAAGAGTTTGGCTGTACGCTGGCTCATATATGCTGTCTGTGGAGCCCTCCTGAGGAAACATAATAATCGGTTTGCATGATTATGTCCCCTGTGTTTGAACATTACTGTAGCTTTCATGTCTTTGCAGTCATTTCCACTAACAGATACACACACAGCCAAAGTGTTCCTCATGTGTCTGGGCATTGTAAAATCATAGCCATTATATATCCATTATTATGGAAGGAATTATCTAATTGTAATTATTTTCCAACAGTAGCTTGCAGCTGCCTGTACTTTTATCCTGGAGTTAAAAGACACACAATAAACTTTAATGTATAGAAATATCCTGGAAAATGTGCCTAAAGTCAATGTTTTTATGCTCAATGCAATGATACTGGATTGGTTAAAAACACAAAGAAAGTACAGACATTGTGCAAGTTGTTCTTTGTGTTTGATTTTAGAAATATGCCGCGGCTTAATTAACTCATTCTCATTCATTAATTACCCATGACCAAACAATGAAATCTTATTCCCAAATCTAGATATCCTGTTAGCCAGGCACGTTTTATGGTTTCAGAAATAATGAAAACTTTCATTATGTTCCTTTTTCTCTTTTATCTCATTTCCTTGGTCACCAAACAAGCAGAAATTGTAAAACATTTTACTCAATACAGCTATTTATTTTACACTGGCAGACATAGAAGCTAACATTTTAATGTAAATCAACATGTTTCATCTGAACTTTATAATGACATTCATTTTCCTCAGAAGTCAGAACTCGTAGTTGGGAGTGATATCACACGGAAGCTGCATTTTAGTTCTGAGTTGCAAAAAACCAATAGGATATGCTCACTGACAAGTCCAGCTGTGTGGGGCTGAATTCATGAGACATAAACCGACAGAAGGGATAATTAGCAGTTCATTACTGCAGCTATCACCATTTATAATGAGTGGGGCAGCCATGTTCAGGGTTGGAGTTGGAGAAGTCCCTTTGAATTTACAAGGTGGAAATTAGCCATTCCAGTTGATTTGTCCTACTGGGAAATTTGAACAGCTCTTGAAATGGAACACACCATTACACCCATGCACACAGCAGGAAGTCTTCAGGCAGAAACCTGCTGGACGGATGGAGCTTTTTTGGAAACGGGGTTATAGAATGACTTAAAAAAATCCCTAATCTATTTTAAAAGGAGATTAACAACTTTTATCAATATGTTTCTGCAAGGTGTAAATATACATTTGAGTCAGAGCCATCTGTCAAAAGTCATATCTTAGATCTCATGGATATTTCATTTTCATGCATAAAAGTTCTCTGAACCTTGTCTCAGAGGTTGCAATACCTCTTTCTACAAATAAGTGAATAGTGACTGAGATGTCCTTATCTGCACCTAAAATATCAGATTCTTAGGAGGCAAAAAAAAAAAGAACTAAACCCCATGGTGAAAAGAAGAAGAAGAAGCAGCAAATTAAAACTTTAAACTCAGCACGACTGCTCTCGTTCTCTGTGACATCAACCACACCATGCAATTTTTGAGCTTTAACCAATGGGGATCAGTTGTGTAACCACTGATATGAATCTGTCATGACGTGTCCGGGTGACAAGAACCTCTTTTATAATACGATGGCTTGGACTTTATGAAACCGATTGGTTTTGGGGGTTTTTTTGTTTCACAGTTTCTGCTGTTGAATCTTAACTGCCTGGAAGAGATTCAAGGAACAATAACCTCCAGTTTTTTGTGGATCTCCCACTTTTCCTGCACCCCAACCCTGTGAGAAGCATCATCACTGAAACACACTGTAGCCACCAGTTTGATATGACATGACACAAATTCCCTTCTATCCTCCTACATTGGCATTTATCCCATGATTCTTTTCCTTAGAATACAAATAAGCAGTGACACTAAATGCATGGATGTTCATCCTTTCCAAGAATTGATCATTCTATCTGTTCCATTATTAGCTTTGTGAAGTTATTTGCCATAGACATTCCTACATAAAGACATTTTGACATATCCAGCCCAGCAGAAGGTGGCACCCATGAAATCGTATGCATCTTAGACAGAAAGAAAGTTGTTTACAGGTTTGTTCCCCCCCCTGCAGAGCTGGTTTTAAGATCCAAGTCAGGAACAATAACATCAGCAGTCTCCCACAAAGCACGTTGCTTCCCCCCCTGCTAACTAGCTCTGTTTAGGCTGCAGGGACAGAGCATCTCCTTATGACAAACTAACTTAAAGTTTACAGCGATTCAGAATATTAGTCTTACCAGCGTGAAGCAGAACAGGTTCATGATTGTCAGTCGCTCCTGAAGACAATAGAATCAAGTGCAGACAAGCTGCGTGCCGTGGCCTCTGGGCAAACACACTTTCACACACACCACCCTCCCACTTTAGCACACACACATTCACTACAACACACCCCTGTTATGCAAAGACACACGCAGCCCCCATGCAGTCTCCAGCATGGCCTAATCCTAGTTTCAAATCCCTTGCATAATCCAATAGATGCAGTGAGCCATCAGCATCCAACACTGCCCTCAGACGGAGTCAAGCCACCTCGGAACAACAAGACAATAAACAAGGGTTGACTTTGTTTGACATGTGTCAGAAATCTCCTTGATAACGACCTCATATTAAGATTGAGGAGAAGGACTGATCACAGAGTGTGAAACTCAGTGATGCTCTTCACTGAGGGGAGGTTTTATCACATGTTATCAATTACGTTTCATATGTGCTTGAATTTGCATTAAAATACAATTTGTTAAACATATATCTCATATATCTCTCCATGACTCAAGTACAATGTCCCATTTAGACATGCCACTGAGTATGTGTACACCACAGCATTTATGTTATAGTTGCCCCTTAGACTTATATAAAAATCTAATAAAAACACAGCTGCATGGTTCAGTTTTAAGCTAAGTTTCCCATTTTTTATGGCCTGTGATCCAAAACGAGACATCTTTTCTTTGGTCACCATTGTTTCGACCACAGAAAACTGGGAGGCTATAAAGAAGACATTTCAGCTCCAAAAACATCCCTTTTATGGCGGTTGTACTTTTGAAACTCCTCTGAACATTTAGGCTTGCAACATTAAACATTTCTGTTAAATTTCAACCTTTCAGTCAACTCATGTTCAATATCCACAATTTTCTCATAAAATCTGTTAACTTCCAGTTATATCACAGGAACAGTTACCATTAACATTCAAACTCTTATATATTTTCAGAGCAGCTCACAATTGTTTTGTTCTATACAATATTTTTGTTTTGTTCACATATAAGAATTCTTCAATATATTGTTGATAATAAAACAAGGAATTTCAACACTGCTCTGATGAACTTTGTTCTTCAGCAACTTCTGTTTGAAAAGTCGCATCATTATTTTCCTTGTTTTTTGGCTTTACCTATCCTGAAATTGTTTAGCCTCTTCATGTTTTCACTTCTTTGACCAGGTTGACTGACACCCTGCTGCCTGAACAACCCTCAACAACCACACATTTCCCTACTATTCTCTTCCTCTACATGTAAAATACTATAAATTAGTATTACTACCTCCGCCAAGGTGCAGAGGGTATGGTTTCGCTGGCTTATGTTTTTCTGTCTGTTAGCAATATAGTTCAAAAAGTAATGGACGGGTTTGAATGAAACTTTCAGGAAATCTCCGACATGGTATAAGGAACAACTGTTTGGATTTTGGGGATTGTCGGGGTCACCGTCTGGATCCAGGAATTTTTTTTAACAATAGAACAGCCAACATTCAAATACCCCCTAGAGCTACCAGAGGGGGTCATTCTGGCATTGATGCAGCTCCCATAGAGGACACATGCATTCAGTGCAGCCATGCCCAAAATGTTATAAAACACTGCAACAGGCCATCTTCCACTTACAGGTAGATGTTATAATCCGACATTGTTTGACCCGGATCATGTTGATATTCTGGATCTGGGGATCCAGAAGGTTCAAAATATAGGGGGT
>JBBBVU010000016.1:788965-811338 GCA_037177055.1 Atherinosoma microstoma | reverse complement strand
TATATATAAAAAAGAAATAAGTCTGTGAGATAAGTCAGTAGCCAAAAGAACATATGAAGTCAGAGTAGTTGTCAAAACTTAATAAACAAACAACAAAAGCATAGATGATGTAATAGGGGAACAAGCTGAGGTCGTATTCTAACTAGATTAACCCAAAGAACACTAGTCACAAGGAAGTATATCTAATTTATAAGAAGCACTTGTGTAGGGTGAGAAACAGAACAAAGTAAACCGTGATTAAACTATTTTCAGCTGCTATCAAGCGAGGGGCAGGTTACACCCTGGACCGGTCACCACTGCATCACAGGGCCAGAGATAAACCATACAAAGGAAAATAAATACTGATCATGAATATCAAAACAAATCAGAAAATATTTAAAAAGAATCTATAAGAGCCATGATAGTTATTGACTTACACTTTTACCTCCTCTTTTATTATTATACCTATCCTGTAATAAACTAGTTTTATCCTGAACCAACATGTGAAATGTACTTAAAACATTAAATGTAAAGGAATTTTATATTGTTGTAAACCTAATTTTCTACAACAAGAATAGCATCCAACACTTTAAAACATCTTCAAAAAGTCTCCTTGGTAACTGAGTACATTTTTGTTGTATTTATTAAATGTTATGCCATGCAGTATGGGTGAATGATGTGACATTCAAAATATAATTCTTCTATCCAAAAGGATTCTGTTCAGAAGTATCTGCCAAACACCAGCAGGTATAAGATAATGCAAATGTATTTAAGTTGTGTTCCCGTAATATTTTTCTCTGTAAAGGGAGCAGCTCTTTGCCTGCCCAGCCACAGAGAAGGTCAAACCCAGCGGTGTTATTGGAGCATCATTAGGCAAGGAACCATGTAAAGGCCACTGTCGTAATTAAGACTTGAGACCTGCGCTTAACATTGGCACACTCTGGGTCTAGAGAGTGATAAGTGCTTGATCCTGATCAATAAGATGCACAGCCCCGTTGCCACTTGCAAAATCAATATTGTTTTATTTGCTGCTACAATAGGCTTGTCTGGTTGCAAATGAGGTCTGAGATACAGAGTTACTTTGGAAGTGAAGACCTTACCCTGAAGACCTTACCCTAGACTTCTGCCCCGCTACTCCTTAATGAATAGGCCAATAAGTGTCTGCATGGGTGACCTCTCCATTCATATCGGCCCGGGGAATCCCTGCTGGCATAATCCCCAAAGGAAACTGTCATTATCTTTACATAAACACACACATTGAGTCAAATCTGTGTGCATCATGCTCAATTTCTCTCATTAAATGGCAACTACAGGGCACAGATGAGGTGTCACTTGCAATGGAAAGGGATTTCAACATGTCAGAGTTCGAGGGAAAAAAGGACTTTGTGCAGTGATTAAAGTAAATGAATTCCTCCACAAAACTAAATATCGGCCCATTAATCCTCTTCATACAGTCTGTAGATACACAGGTGGGATGAGTTAATCTGGATTTAGCAAACATCTTAACATTAAACTTAATTGTCACAGCAGAGCAAAGACCAGGAGACGAACAATGATTTATAAGATACAAATGGAGCGAGTTATGGATGACACAGCGCGGTTCAGATTAGAGAGGAAAAAGGTCCCGAATAGAGGGTCATTAATAGACTCAACAAATCTGCTCGTTCAGAGAAAATGTACTGCGTCCCTCCACCAGTGGAATCATAGATCATGCTAATGCTCTGGCAGATTTCACCTCCCATCTTGATTTGCTCTCCACTGTTTAATTTGGGATGATATCAGCTTCATCAGCTCCTCCTGCGGTATTCTTACATGGGTGCAGAGCTGTTGTTGTGACTTTCAGAGATTTAATCATGGTCTCAATTAGAAATAATTGATAAAGAGCTGATACAGTTTATTTATACTGTAACATTGTTGCTCCTTTTTTAAGATGATTTCTTTACTTCCTAAACATTGCATCTGTATGCATGCACACTGTAAGTCCTGATAGCATTGTCAGCAGCTGTCTCCAGTATCTCGCAAGTGTTGGCCTTACATGTTGGCAGACTCATCTCATGGTGACCCCCCTGATGCAAACTATTCCAGGAAAAGGACAAACAGGAGACAGACTGCGGTTCACCCTTGACTGTAGCACCTTTTTTCCACCCCCGACATCTTGCCTGTCATTTCTGGGCCTCCCGCATACTCCATTATCACTCGCAACTCATACAAACAAATCAATAATGTTGCACTCAAGGCTTGTTCGGTCCTCACAGATTTAAACCCCTGCTCTTTATCCTCACATACTCGACCAACTTCCAGTGCAGCACTTTGCCAGAATATATTTGCCACCCCTGCTGTAATGCTTTCCCCTTTCCTCTCGTCGTAATTCACCTGGGTTTCACCTTTGGGGCGCCATTTTGTCTCAGCCAAACGGCAGCGCTAATAAGGCTCCATAGCTCTCTGTGATTATTATCAGTGACAGGCACGGTCAGGGACCAGCAGCTCTCTACTGCCCCCCATGTACATCAGCTGCTGTAAGCCACTTGCCCCCGTGGCTCTGGCCGACTCACCCTTTTGCCCCTCTGACACTCCAAAGCACTGCATATAGACTTGAGGAAGTAGGGGGGGGGGGTTGAGGGAGTGGAAGGGGGTGAGGTTGGCTGCTACTGGTTCCCACTGCACCGGCTGCTGCAGCCAGGCCCTCCACGGCCCTCAGGCTGTTCTGTCTGTTCAGCATCTCCCTTTAACCTTCATCTAGGAAACAATAAAACAAGAACAGAGAGGGGGAGGAGGGACAGGGAGGGTGTGGATTTGTGTGTGCTCTTGCTCAGAGTGTGTGTGTGTGTTAGGGGGGGTAGATGGGGAGAGATGTTGTGGACATTTGACACATCTCCTTAAGCCAATGTCTACTTTATTATCTTTGGCAGTCCTTATTGGTTGCACTAATCAAGTGGAAGGCAGTAGCGCTGTGTCGGGGGCTAACACTCTGCGTGTGACAAATATATTATTAACTGGAGGGAGACGGGCGACCTTGGCCGTGTCACCTGAGGACCCCGCCGGCTCTCGCTCTGCCAGCAGGAAACGACCTTCATATTAAATCCCCGCAGAGGTCAATAAACTAAATAATTCACAAAGGTTGTTCGCTTTCCTCTGAAATCTGCAAAAAGAGAGCGACATAGAGAGGAAGAGAGTGAAAGAGGGAGGGGAGATGGCAAATCTTTTAACTTGTGAGCAGCCAAATGAGAACTGGTGTCCTTGTCAGAGTGTAGTCTCTTTATCATTGGGGGGCGTTTATATGAGCATGTCAGAGGACGATGTAAATCCTGAATCTCTCTCTATTTCCTCACTGCTGTCACTCTTCAATCGATCCGTTATCCTGTGGCAGCAGTGGAGGTTGTGGGGTTGGGGGGGGTCGGTGCACTCTAATATCACAACAACCTTTTTTAACATAACAGCACCCACAGTTCTATTTATAACCGCACAGAAAGTCTGCAGCTGATCAACCTCTTTGCTATGTTTGAGGAAATCTACAGGGACAGCTCGCTTTGTTTCTCTTTTGAATATCATTTCCTGTTCAGAAAATGACTCACGCAGCAGATTGCGCCTTCTCTACACAATGCCTTTCTTTTATTACAATTATTTCCAAGTCATGTATGCCTTTTATTTGTTTTAGTCCATTCAGGGCTATTCTTGTGGTCGAGAAGCAACCCAAACACATCTAAAGGTCAAGGTTAGAAAAAGAAATGCCTGCCTCTGCATCAATGCCAGGCTTGGAAAAGAGAGGGGGGGGGGGGGTGATTTTGTATCAGTTCCAAGATTTTGGAAATCTGTTTTAAAAGGCTGCAAAACTATAAAGATCTTATTTCCTAAAGAACTAATTGCTTGTCTAGTAAATCAATGGGTCATATGTTCTTGTATCTTCTTTGATAACAGTGGGGCGAAGGGCAAATACACTGGAAATAGTGGAAATTATTTAATCCGTAATAGCATCATGACTAATGCTAAAATAAGTGACTTTAGTGACTAAAACATATAAATCTACAGTGTAAGAGTAAAAGGTCTATAGTAGCTCTAGTGGCAATATTAGCTCTGTGCTAATGCTACTGTGGCCAACCCTCACAATGGCAGTGCATTCGTATGTCAAGCAAACATAATTTGGACAATGCTCACCAAATTAGTTGGCATATTAGCATATTAGCATATTTGAAAGTGAACATTGTTGACAATTGTACTTAAAAGAAACACTTGATGTCCAAGAACTGCTCTTATGAACGCAAGATTAGCTAAAAACTGGTGTTGTACCAAAATTTGATCCACCAACCTTTTTTTGGCCTATTTATGAAAGTAAATGATACTTCTGAATACATTAAGCATAATATTTATTTAATGAAGTCTGCTGTGGGTTCTGTAGCTCCGTTTCCACCAGCGGGTCCGGGTTGGTACAGGACGCTTTTGTGCTGTTTGGTTCGGTAAACTCTGATCTCTGTTGTGTTTTCAAAGCAAACTGTACCTCTACCTGGTGGCCTATCAGCTGGATAGTGATAAATGTGTCAGCTATGTAATAGCATGACATCATTGCAGAGGCGACATCTTCCTTGAATTATAACAAAGAAGAACACAACACAGAAACAAAGTGCAAGAAAGGTGGGCATCCAGCAGTTTGTGCTCTTTCTCTTTAGCATGTTGTTTTAAACAACAAAAACTCCACAGTATATTTGCACATGGTGCTGTTGCCTCTTGGTTCTTAGTGCCGAGTCATATGCTATTCTTTTGACCAACGGGTTTTAATCTTGACATGTTTGGTTTTGGTGTTTTGAGAATGGTCAGACATGTTTAGCATTTGGTTAGGAATAGAAATGGGCAGTAGGATTTTAGAGGCTGATGGGCATAAACACTATCCTAAAGGTGCAATTCGAGGTTTGTGCAATCAAATGTTTAGATAGACTCGGTCAGATCATTTCCATTCATTAGATTCTTAATCCCAGCCTTGCCCAGGTCTATGGCTGCTAATGGCTAGCGCCTGCTAGAGCCTGTGAAATGGCCGCAGTCTACCTGGACAAGGCCAAGCCAATGAGCAACCGGCAGCAGCCCTGAGCTGCTGAGTCTAAATACCACTAGCTGCTGTCGCCTGTTTCCTCGCCCAGAGCTGTCCAGGTGGATTTCATTAGTACCTGCATTCTAAACAGAACCGTCGTGGCAGCTAACGGCTAGCATCTGCTTGTTCTGTCTGGACAGTGCTGTCCCCATGATCAGGGCCAAGTGGATGAATGACAGATTGACAAGTTGGGAATGGGCCTGAAGGACACTGGCTGCTGTTGCTTGCTTGCTAACTCAGCCCTGCTAGATGGATGGAAGTTAGCATCCACTCACTCAGCAGGTCCTTGCTGCTAACTGTTAGCACCTGCTCATCTGGCCTGGGAAGCAAACCCCAGCTGCTGCTCCGGCTGATGTCTTGTCGTGGCATTTGCTAGCATCTCATTTAATCAATTCCTCACAGTGCTTGCTAGATAGCTGCACAATTTCACCCTGTAATATTCAGAAGTTGTTCCTTTCACTTTTGAAATGGCCGTGGTGGAAAATGTAAACACTAGCTGCTTGGAGAATTTGATCATACAAATGCAGGAACTACTACGGGACAGTGGCCATGTTGCTGAAAATACTGGAGAAAAAAAAATCGAATTCCTTCTGGATAAAATACTAAAACATGCATTTCCCTCTTTATTTTCTCTTTTATTTAGTGTGGGTGATTTTCAAGGGGACGATAGCCTACATTGTTCTAACATGGCAGATGAGGCAGGAAACATGAAAAACAATCATATGGGTCCTTTAAATGTATCTGTAAAATCAGTTTCAAGACCAAAATTAATCTTTATTATGAATACTGGGGTCATATTTTGACATAACATTGTTATAACCTAAAGAAATTTATTCAAACTTTATGCCAACCCATTCTATAGCTCACACCCGATTACATGGTATGACTTGCTGCAGCTTCTGCAGTGAGTTAGTTAAGTTCAATTTGATGTAATTTCTTTCTAATTAAATTTCTAAACATTATGGAAAATGAAAGGTATTCGATGTTTAGTGTAATCTAATCTAGAAGCAGTTGTTTGTATGGATACAGTTGAGTATCTTACACAGAACATACTGTATAGGATACAGTTGTTAATACTATTTTAATCTGAGCAAAGTGCTTAATGCATGTTGGCAATATTACGTGTATCTGCTTATCTCCAAAAGGATCTATCACAAGATAGAGATAAGCTGAAGTAAGGTATGTTAATGTTACTTTCGTGATCAGGGGATTACCATCTCAATCATTTATTCATGCTGGTTAAACCCAGATGTTGTGATAAATCTTCGTGCAGTGTACATCCTGTCGGTTTGGCCTCAATCTAGTTTTTTAGCAGCTCAGTTAAAAGAGAGGGGAAAAAAACACTCATCGACGCTGATGTTGATTAGTTTGCAGCTTTTCTTTTAGATTAAAAGTATTCATGCAAACTTGAATACCCTGCCGGTCTTTGCAGCTACATGATGTAATATGTAACTTTTAAAGTTAACAAACTTGCAAAGTGAGACTTACAGGCATATGAATCCAATTTAACAAAAGTTACGTGCTATTCACAGCAAATCTAAAATGTCAGCATCCAAGCAACGGCTCTTGTAACATGCATTCATACATAAACTCCAATAAGGTGACATTAAAAGGCGCACATAAGCACACCGACACACTTTTCCTTATACAACAAGTCTTGCTTCATGCTGTAATTACACATTGCATAACTGACATCTGGAAATTGCTGACACATTTGCAACTTACAAAACAGAACAGTAGAGAAGCTCTTGGGGCATCCATAAATATGGAGAGATGGGCAATGTTGGCAGGGGTTGTTGAAGGGGTGGAGGGGTTGTTGGTGCTCACCTAGTGACTCATTTTGCCTACGCTCTTACAGCGTCAAACATTTCACAGCTCAAAGAGTTTGCGGGGGAAGTCTTTAATATGTCTGGTAGTATCTGCCGCCGCCTTTTGCGTCTTGCTGTTCTGCCTTTGAGGCGTAGCAGCAGATCAGACACATCAGTGCCATCACGGCTTGTCATGAGGAAAGAAAATCACGTCTTGAAATAACATAAACAGCCGTTTTCAAAGAGCAGACATGAAAAGATGACATGCATATCAAAAGTTCTGAATGCATTTTTTGTATGAGCATGTGTATAGGAGTGTGATACACATGAAGAGAGACAGATGCACAGAGACAGAGAATATAGAATAGACTTTAAGTGAAGGGGGGGGGAGGGCAAGAAAATGAGTGATTTAAAGTAAAAACAACTACTGTAGAAGAAAGGCAAAGAGAAAGAGGGATAGAGGAGGAAACTGTGAGACAGGCAAGGGAGAGGGAGGGAGGGGATGAGAAGGATAGACTTTAACTGTCTGAAGGACAAAGCTACTGACCCGCGGATCATTCAGAGGATTGCCTTTCAGTTTCAGAGCAAGGTCAGGCTGCTTATTTTACCTCAGTGTTTTCACTAATCTGTTTTTTGTGTGACAAACAAACACTGAGTACACGTGCACACAGACGACACAGGCACACACACATGCAGACACTGAAAATAAGCCTTCCCATACCGCCTTGAAATAATTACAGCCGATGTAGGCTTTGCTATCAATAAACATTAGATGTGCAGGCTTTGTGCCTACATGAGTACCACACTACCTTAGACCTGTCATGAATTTCAATCGCTGGAAGGGGGGGCCACCGCAGACTGCACATGTCCACACTGCATTCTAATGTCTCTGAGATGGTCTCGTGGCTAATGATGTGGTCTTCAAATGAGTGAAATCCTGAGCTCTATGCTTTTATCTATTGTTAGATGTCCTCTTCTAATGAGCTAAAATCAGCCTCCGTTCTTATTGACAGGTCTTCAGGAGCCGACAGTGGCTGTTAGTCGGCAGCTCATTAGTAGACATACTATATTTATGTCAACACGTTTACTGACAATAAGAGGAAGGGGGGGGTGCTGGGAAGCCGTGGCAGTCCCACGGGGCCTGCCAGCATCTGTGGTGGAGACTTACCGGTGGGCGTTGAGCTCCTGGAGGAGCGCACTGTCAAAACGCAACAACACTGAGGAGTGATCACCGAAACTAGCTTAGTGCCCCACTGTGGGTTTGAGGGTAGTGTTGCTATGAAGCAGCGGGACAAAACACAGTTACGAGAACAGTGTAATCTGCAGCCGGTGTGTGTGTGTGTGTGTGTATCCAGGGTGGGTTAAAGTGCCCCAGTGTGTTCCATGCTGATCTGATAATGAGTGAGCAGGGTCAATAGGATGTTAACAGCCCCGTGGGAACGGCTGGCTGGTGGTGGATGGGTGGAGCAAGGACGAGGGCCCAGGGACACAGAGCTGTGTTTTCACTGTCCTCGCTCACCGCCATCTGCATGTGTGTGCGTGTGTTTTAATGCTGCAGGGACAGTAAGGTGCCTCCGTCCCTGATATCTGACTCTAAGCTCAGCCTCCGCTGCACCCTCCCAGTAAGGCCTCAGTCAAACAAAAGGCAGCTGGCTGGTTTTAATACCAGCATCAACACGGTCTTAGCAATGGATTTGCTCTGCATGGACATTAGTCACGCATGTATTAGGTAAATATTTTTAAAAAAAACACACACACACATGGCAGAAACTTTACACTGTGTCCAAAGTGGGACATGTTTTTTTTTACACTTTCACTCCCGGCCTACAAGATTCTGAAGGTGTATGCATTAACAGCATATCTATGACTCATTATGCTTGCAAATGGCCCATACTGAGTGAATGAGTGGGTTAGAAGAGCCATTAACCACAAGGTGAAAGAGTAATTGGATCACCCAAACATAGCAATAAAACCTCATACAAGAAGACAGCAATGTCAGCTGTGTGTCGGTGGGAAAACTCCTGTTACACATGTAAGCTGAGAGACCGGCGCTGCTAGCTGAATAATGTGGACGGCTACACGATCAGGACTACAACCAGGCCTCTAATTGCCACACACTCTTGGACACACAAACACAATGAAAGTATCAGTGTCGCTTTGAACCAGTGGGTCAATATGAGCAAAAAATATGGGTGCCTTTTATGTCAGACAAGTGGTTGAAAGAAGAAGACACAACAGAGAGAAAGAGAGAGAGAGAGAGAGAGAGAGAGGAGGGGTGGGGGAGTGAGAAAGGAGGTGCATGGAGCTCTAAAAAAAACATTGCGTGTTGTGTTGGCAGGCACTCCAGTCAAATCCCTCGGCTGTTCGGAGAATTTTTTTTTTTTCCACAAAGCCCCGCCTTTGCCATCTGATATTCAAATGCAGAGGAAACCGGAGGAGAGCTCCTCCCAGACCACCCGCAGTATAGTCAGGGATTAGTCAAAGAGCACCAACTAGGTCAACAAGATGCAGGGCCAGTGCGTATTCAGGGGGGACGAAAGGCAACTCACCCACACAGGAGTCGTCCTCGTCTTGCCAGCGTTCCTCTTTTTCTCACACACACGCTCCAAAACGCCGTGCTGAGGCAGCCACGTTCACGCAGTGACCTGTTTTCCTGTACTTTTGACAGTTATCCAAAAACAACTCCAAAATTCTTCTTGATTTTTCCCCTTTTCAGTGCAACTGGGTATGGGTTAAGCATTAGATATGAGGCCAGGCGAGGGGAGATGTAAACATTCCCACTGCTGTCAGCAGCCTTACAATTGATTCCCTCGCAGAACATTTGCCGGGTACGGGACGATTGAAACTGCTTCAAACAGCGATGAAGTCCAAACTGGTTGTTTTACCTC
The DNA here is from genome assembly GCA_037177055.1 of Atherinosoma microstoma. Taxonomy (NCBI): domain Eukaryota; kingdom Metazoa; phylum Chordata; class Actinopteri; order Atheriniformes; family Atherinidae; genus Atherinosoma; species Atherinosoma microstoma. The sequence goes on along the minus strand of JBBBVU010000016.1, from coordinate 801,586 downwards.
TAAACTTTCCATGATCCACGAGTTCACCTTATCTATTGAATAGCATCTCAGAGTTTCACAGTCACACCTTCACAAAACACATCCCGGCAGGATGGCCTTGGGGATCTTTCTTTTTCAAACCATGGGTGTTTATGGAGCCTATTCTTTTCTGTGCTGGTAGCAGACTGAGGAAACTGTTGAATGGGAAAGCAGACACCATCCCTATTGTGAGGCCATCGTCATGATAGCCTTTCACAGAGCACTTTGGTGAGTGTGGATCCTTTCAGCCAGCTCACCGGCTCTCCAGAGAAACTCAACACGGAGCTGCTGCACTAAATAACACTCGCATACCTGGACGCTGAGCATAGTATCAGTTATCTGAGCGTCAGTGCCCCTAAAGACATTTCTCTACATCCTACAGTGACCTCAGTCAAATATAATGTTGCTCTCCTGGAGGACTCTTCCTGGCGGCTCATATTTAAATGACTCACAGAGAGTACTTATTGGGAGTCTGATGAGTAAATTAATGTGTATTGGGGGAGATGGAGGTCATCATGTTGAATCAGTAGCTTGGCGCACCTTCTCCGACAGTGGCAGCTGTGACTTTCAGGCATCTCCTCACAGCACAGTGCTACATTGTGCTAGAATTATCTGCCCTGTCTATCAGACACAGTTTCATCTCCCTGACACACTTCAAGGACAAAAGTGGAATATTTACAGAGACGGCTGAGATGGCTGTTTAGCATGTCTGCCATAATCCACTCATAATCACTTGACTGTTTATTTTGAACAGAGGTCATGCATTTTCTTCTCCATCCACAGACTGTCGCACCATAAAATACAGATTCGCTTGTTAATGAATAATCCACTCATCATAAGGCCAGAGTTAAAAAGGAATGTCAGATAACTTTAACTAGTGAAGGTATAATTAAAACGGATATACTGCAGCATTACTGTCTTATATAAATCTGGCACTGACCTCGAACTCAAAACTTAGGGTAGAGGAAAACTGTGGGGGGAGGAGGAAGAAGTTGGAGAATTGAAATAATACAGCAAACTGCACAGTTTGGGTAAATTGGTGATGACCACATTGTTCCTATTATATATTAAAGATAGAGTTTAGAGAATTTTGTGGTAACATTGCATGTGTTTGCTAGAGTTTTCCTTCCCTAAAAGGCTACAGCCGGTGAGCAATGAGTGTTTATTTTTGCAGCGAAATGGCAGAGAGCGGAACGAAACGTTCATCTGAGGACGACCAGGATCAGGAATTTACCTTTAAAGAAATAACGTCGTTGGCAAAGAAGTTGCCGGATAAAGAAAGGGACCTAACTGGGATTAACATTGGCCTTGCATTTTCCAAGGTGGAGAGCCCTGCAAGAGCTAAAGGGAATACTATTAGACTCGGAGCTAGTTCTTCTTCTCCTGGACAGATGAGTAACAACATAAAAGTTATAAGTTATTTACTTCCTTACTCGACATGTTCCACAAAATTGGGATGTTTTGCTCAGTGTGTTTGCACTTTGCAGACGAGGCGAGTGGGGTGTGGGGAGCAGAGGTAAAGGGAGGCGTGGCTCATGACACACTTTGTTTTGGTCTACAGGAGGTGCACAACAGCACACCTTGTGGTGAAACGATTTCAATTTTTTCCCTTTTAAAGAGCGCAAATCTAGTGGCAGAGCGTTCCACAGTTTGGGAGACACTGCTTGAAAGGCCTGATCTCCTCTGGGCCGGCCAATAAACACTGACCTGAAGATCTAAAACGGGTTTTAGACTGTCAGCAGCTCAGAGATGTAATCAGGGGCTTGATCGTGTAAGGCTCTAAAAGTGGGAACCAAGATTTTAAAGATGAGTCATAAAATGAACTGGGAACCAGTGAAGTTCTGCTATAACTGGGGAGATGTGTGCTCTTTTACTGGTGTGAGTTAAAACTCTGGCAGCAGAGGGTCTGCCCAGCCTGGAGACTTTATATATTTCACCATTGTTTTAATCATTTATGATTGGCTGGGCGGCTCATAACATGTTTTTATAAAACGTGACTCACTTTACTCAAACTTTATAGAGTAGAACTGTGAGTACAACTAAACTTATATCTTACCTTATTATTACAGAATAAAAATAAAAATCGTAGCCCATGTGATAAAGCATGCACACTATGCACAGCAGCTAAGTCGCTGCTGTTGCAGGCCAGGATTCAGCTCTACCTGCAAGCCATTTCACTCCTCCCCCTTTTAACACCTAATTACCTGTCAAATAATCTCTGTATCTTTCCAAATAAAGGCAAGGCTTAGAATAATAATTACATTATCTCTCAATACACCATTTACCCATGTTTGACCTACCTACCTGTATGTATCTTACACTGCATTTTTATTCTGCTTACCTGTGAAAATATGCCTGCTACATGCAAAGTGTATTGTCCTCCCATTTATTTAAAATCCTACAATGAAGTTGAAGAGATGATAAGGAACCCGAGGAGTCTGACTGTAACTGGCGTCCTCCTTCTTCCATATTGTACATTGTTAATGAGTGAAACTTCAAGGTGAATTTTAAATGACACAGTCATAAAGTATGCGAGCTGAATGTGTTGCTTTACTCCCTTTTTTTCCCCCCCATCTTTGGTTACATTATAGGGAAAAGCTCTAATCAGAAGCAGTTTTTTTTTCCAGTACCATATTCACACAGTAAAATTTGTTATTTGCTTTGTTTGTTTTGCTTCATTGGTGCTATTTAATCTCTGCTGGCAGGTTTTGCTTCGTCATATAGTTTTGTCAAACTTTCCCCGCAGCTGTAAACGTGGGGAATGTCACAACCTTCTCATACGCTTTGCAGTTCAAAGGTTACAGTATGGTGTGACTTCCAGCAGGCCCTCCCACCACAGCTCGCACCTGCCTCCTCCCTGAGCGGGCCTTCACTTCACTCCAGACCTCGGGTGATACCGTGGCTGGAATTGGGGGAGTAGAGGTCAAAGGTCGAGGGTTAATGTCTGCTGACACTCCACCTCTCTCCTTCTGGGACAATAAGGCGTCCAAATCTAAACTCTCCTCTGTTTGCACGAACACCACTGCAGGGCTGACCCTTGCCCACGCATTCACATGTTTCAAACCCTTTTCTTTTTAACTTACCTTAAAATATGTGGGGATACAGCAATGGCTGCATAGAAAACAAGCTCTAAAAAATACAGCCTGAGGTCAGAGAACTTCTTTACTGAGTGGATGAACAAATCAAATCTGCATACCCCCGTCCAACCATTCGAATGATAATCTGCCCCAGTGACCACCCAGTGAACCTGCACCGACACAAAAGGTGAGTCACAGATAAACCAGCAATGTTACACATAGGGGAAAACGGGGCCATATTTTTCTAATATGTATGGCCACGCATGCTTGTTTGTTTTTTTTTTCCTCTCTGTCTTTTCAACAAATTATTCTCATTTTTAGAAAATTTCTATTAGATTATAATCCCAATCTGGTACAGTTGCACACACTTAACAAGACGGCAGGTTAACAAGACTGTTAAAAACAGTCAGTCTTGTAAAACAGCAAAGGCCAGTTCCTGGTGTCTTTTAAACACTTAGCACAGATGTTAAACCTCTCCCTTTTGAAAGCGCCACGCTTCTCCCATTTTCCTCACTTCTGTTATCTCTGGCCACAGCTGGTGAACATCTGTAAGCCAACCCTCTTCACACATAACATAAATAACACCGTGACAAAATGTTTTTTTTTGTGAGACTCAGGCTTCTTGTCACTCACAATCTGTCCCCATACTGCAGGTCAAAGGACAGACTTGGTTGAACCACATTTCTGTGAAAAGCGTCAGGGGCAAAGTTCAGTCTGCTCTGGTTAGAGAAGGGAGAGAGAGAGAGAGAGAGAGGGAGGGGAGCCGGGGGGTGAATGGGAGGATATTGTATCTCCATTTATGTGACATTTGGGGTTAAAGTTCAAAGATGAAAGGTCACTCCAGTTCAGAGGTCACAAGGTGAGATACCGTCCAAATTGCTGAGCCGAGTCGGCTCATCTCACTCGAGGCAGCGGGTTAACAGCTTAACATCCCCGGGGCAATCAGAAAACAACAATAAAAACAGCTACATAAACTTTTTTTATGAATAGCACTTTGCCGAGGACTTTGATCGGACTTTTAATAGCAGCTGCACTCAAAAATGCAAATCGTAGGTAACACCTACTGCGAACAACAGCCTTGTAAAAGAAAACTATCCAATTTACCTTACTGGCATGTTGAGGGCCGCCTCTGTTTATGTTACTGGCAATGAACTGAATTACTGTTTAAACACCACAGTGGGGTTACAGCAGGTTAGAAGGCACAGTATACAACTGGCTGAATACAAGTGGCCCATAACACAGCGTGATGTGATAACACCAGAAGTGGGTGGAAGAAAAGAAGTCAACCTCCCTCCCTTCACACACACACACACACACACACACACACATATGCGCATACGCAAACTCTCACAGACACATTTGCTACCCCCCATCCTGTATTTGAAAAGGGAAACTGACAGGGATGGGTAGAAGTAGGTTATGTTGTTGTGTTCTTATTCACAAGAACACTGATGTTCCCCGGCTCCTTAGGGACATTTTGTTCAAGGCCATGTCGAGATGACAGACCGCAGGCCAGTGGAACTGATAGCACTGATTAACGCAAGATGCCAAAAAAGGACAACGATATTTCTGTGTGCAATCGTAGAAATAGGCTTTTAGAAAAAGGTTACATTTCAAATGATTTCTATGAGTTTCCATGGGAGCACATCTGCTGTTTGTGAATGACACCTCGCTTCACACTGAAGTGACACGCGCTCACACCTGGGGGCTGCCTGGGTGCCTTGTTCAAGGGCACCTCGATGCTGTTTATGTTGTTCATTTTCTCCACTTGGTCAGTGTGTGCTCAGGCAGGTACTAAATCTCCACCACTTTGGCAGATATATTCTTTTAACTCTCATATTTTGGAGCTCGTCCAAGAGTCGGCCTAATGATTTGTTTAGAGATGCTGGCGTAAAGGTTCTTTAGGGCTCTTCCCATGTAATTCTTCATTTAAGTGAAAGACTGTTTTATTAACCCTCTTTTGTATGAAGGTTGACAGATTAAGGAGTAATTGTACAGTCTCCATTTAACTTAAGTTTGCCTATTAATCTGTAAACGGCTGTTCATTTTGAAACAAAACGGGTGAAGACTACATGATGACTTGCTAACTGTGGTGTAATAAATTATGTATTTTCACCAGAACTTGTTGTACCATTGGATCTACAGTCCTGGGCAAAAGTCTTGAGACGTTCCTCAATTCCTTATGTTTTACTTCCAAAGACCTTAACTTTCTTATTAACTTCAAAGTGATCTTCTAGAACAGTTCTCCTGACTTTCTGAAGGTCTTTTAAAGATGTTCTTTGGACATTTGCTGCTTTTTTTCACTCTTTTCCAGCTCAGTGCTTCTATATGGCCATTTTAAGAGGAATATGTTTGCATGTTTTACACCAGTGTGATTTCCAAAGAACAGCTAAAATCTTGGCAAAATTTCATTTGGTGAGCAGAGTATCTTTAACAAATGGAGGACAAAAGAAGAAGTGGCAACCCTAAAATAAAACAATCTGCAGTAGATGAAGAGTATCTAAAGTAATGTCCTTAAGATTTTTTTTTTTTAATCCAGGAAAGACCTGAAAGATGTATATGGACCTTTAGTTGATCCATCTACTGTAGGCCAAAGCTTCATCAGAAATGGTCTCCGTGGAAGGTTGGCTGTCCAGAAACCATTTTTAAGGAAGGGAAACAAGAAGAAAAGGCTGAAGTATGCCAAATGGCACAAAAACTGAGCTGAAAATCAGTCACAACAGGTCTGATAGAGGGACGAATACTCCCAAGAGCGTGGACCTCAACATTATTGAAGCAGGGTGGGATGATCTTGATGTAGAACGGAACAAAAGGCAGTCAACATCCAAAGAAACTTAAAGAAATTATACATTTATGATTAATCATAAATACATAAATGATAAAATAATAAATATTTTGTATGAAAGGGTTCAGACTGTGTTGAAGAATAAAGGTGCTTATTACCAAATATTAAATTTAAAACACAATTTAAAGCAACACTACTGAATTTTGGCAGATTTTTGCTCTTTAGCGCCCCCTAATGAAGGTTAATTCAGCATCTGTCTAGCATTATATTTCTTCTCCGAGCTCTCTTCAGCCAGTAAAAGTCAGTCCGATGTTAACTCCTTGATAATCTCTCATTCTGTCTCTTTTCTCTTCCTCACTTTCCCCAATAATGTCCTCTTGTGTTTCTCTGTTGACTCAGCCATGGCATTAAACATCCTTTGTGTTGATATCCAGTTTCTGGTGTGTGGTATAAAGCAAAACGCAGCTGTCACGTGATGCTCCAGGCTGGATTACAAAGTTGTAAAGTGTGGTTTCTCAGTCTCAGGATGCCACAGGTTAATAACGGCTCCAGGAATGTGCATAACGTATGGCAGTGTGCCATCAAAACGAGTCAGAAGCACAGTTTTAAGGTCAGAAACTTAAATAGTACACACTGTTATTGCCTTATATACTGCATTTCCCATTTGAGTTTGAATATTTCAATTAATTCTGCATCTATTTCCACTTTTCTGGCAACATCTAAAGACCTAAAGGGTGGATCAAGACTGCTGCACAACACTGTTTTACGTTCTCTCTACAAACTTAGGAGACTTATAAGGCTTTTAAAGTTCAAAATAGTGGAGCCTACATTTCCCATAATGCAACTCTTACTCAGCATTTCATCATGTTTCCCAACCTGATGAATATTCCCAGATCTAGTCCCAAAGCATTCTGTTAAAACCTGGATTCTTCACCTCAATACGATCACTGGGGTTATTACATGGGAGCAACAGAGGACATTAGTCACCGTGCAACTGAAGTCCTCCCCATGACAAGAAAAGTCACCTCTATGTGAAAAAGTGGCCCCTGAAATGTATTCTGTTACTAATATACTGCAAAGGCTTTATTGTTCATCTCTGGCCAAATGGTTAAATAACAATGAATCAGCTGATGCAAAGAATACTATACAGACTAAACCTTTATTTTTCTTTCAGCTACGGGTGCTACATGTCTAATTCCTAGGGACAGCTTGTGCAAAAAAATAAAAAAAAGTTTAAACAAGATGCATGTGGGCCACATCTGACTCCAAAACAGAACCTAAACCTTTTCCTTTTGCATCTAATTTCTCTCCTTTTTTTCTTTTCTTTTTTTACAAATCTTCTCTAAAGAAACAAAATGCTATATGTAAATCCTGAGTAAGCTGACCTCAGGACATGTAATGCATTAATAATATACATCTGAAACACAAACAGAAAGGCTTCAACATGCCTGGCAGTCACAGCATGCCAACAGATCACTTCTTTAGCAAAGGCAATTTTGGGGGTGGAGGGCAGGGCCAGGGCCCGTGGCCAGTTTATTAAGTTTATTTACATGGGAATCAAGGTAAAGCCTGTCTTCTTCCTTTTATCACTATCTATATTGATATTTATTGTTATTTATAACTTGCTTTTATTACTCTTCATTTATAACCTTTATTGTTTTTAATGGTTTCATTTCCATTGTTCTCATTGTTGTGTCCTTTCATGTTACTTTTTGCTCTGTAAAGCACTTTGGGTTGCTCTTATTCATTTCATAAAGGCCTGTATAAATAAAGTTGAGCTGAGTTGAATAAATCTGTGTTTTCTGAATTAATGACAGAAAGTGACAACAAATGTAACAGATCTATTTTTTCAATATTGCCAACATTATATACTGTATGTGGCTAGCCGGTATGTGAAATATGTGCAGACACGGGACTGGGGTTGTTTGTTGGGTAACCTTCGCTTACTCTTAGGGTGCATTTACACCAGGATAGTCCACTAGATTCGGTATGATTGGGGACTCGATTTAGTTGGAGGGGGCATTATTCCTCTGGACCGAGTTTGCGTTCAGATCTCTTAAATAACATATTCCACTCCCCACTAGAGGCAGCACTGCATCAAGAATTACTGAAGGAGAAGACAAGACACACAACAAAGAAAAAAACTCTTTCATTTATTGGTTGATAAAGGAAGACTTTGTTTTTATAGCGATCCCAGCGGTCTTGGGTTGACCATATTTCTATCAGTCTGCTTCGTTGATCCGTGTGCGTATATCCAAAAATAATGTACACCAGTTGGCATAAGAATTCTCACTGACCATGGTCAACATATAATACCACTTGGCTAATTTTCAAAGCTCATATCTTTTATTATATTCTTTAAGAATGCAGCGGCAGAGTGCATTTAAATGCCACAGACACTTTGACACTTTTATTATTATTATTATTATTATTAGAAAAAAATCTAAACTATGATTGAATTTAGAAATTATGCAGAAATAAACCTGTAAACAGTTTTGTTTTGTCAGTGAAATGGGCTCAAAGCTTAAGGGTTTCCAGATACCCTGAGTCTAACCAAAGGCCACCCCTTTAAAAATTTCCTGGATACGCCACTGTTTGGTCCAATAAATAAAGCAGTTATAATGCAATCATGACGCTCAGTGCAACACAAATAAACGCGATTCATGTTTTGTCGAATGGACACAAACATAAGAAGCTGTAAACCCTCAATATGAAAACATTCATTTAATTCTTGGTGGGGTTTTTTATTTATTTTTTTATTTTAAGGAGAGGGGAGTGTGTGGGCAGCAGCAGGAGTGAAGGCTTGTTCCTTTAAGGGTGGTGTCAGCAGCAAGCAGAGGAGGAGGAGGAGGACGCGGAGGAGGAGGAGTGTGGCAGTCTCCGCTCACTTCTCCACAGCGAGGGGACTCCGAGAATAAACAATTCCCACAGACTACACGCTCCACACCTCAGTTGGAGCACAGTCTCAGTAGAAATTTGTGATAAAAAATCATACATCGAGGCATTTTCGGACTAAAATTTTTCATTTTTTTTTTTTTTTTTTAAGAAAGAAAAAAAAAAAACACTGCCTCGCCATTTCTGCTTCCTGCCAAGAGTGTCGCGGCCGTTTTCATTGGATTTGCCTTGTCCTGTCGAATAATAACGATGCGCCTCTCCGGCTGACTGTGCGGTGGACGACGCAGGTAAGGAGGAGGGCGAATATACGTGCCGGACACAAACGCGCTGTCACATCGGGAGAATTATTATTCTCTCTCCATTAAACACTCGGGTGGGCATATGTCGAACTACATGCCACATGATATGGTGATTTGTCGAGGATAGGATAGGCTGTGTGTATGTAGCTATATGTATGTATGTGTGCGTGCGTTTCGTGGCGCGGGCAGGGGCGCATATGGATACAGCGCTGACAACGCTGCATAAAGAAGAAGTGGGGGAATAAACCTGGATATGTGCGGCTGTTTGCCTCAATCGTTTAGTAGCTAACAGCTGTCACCACCTTGCCCCTTTGGCTGCCTTATGACCAGAAAATTAACCCCATAAAAGACGTGTTTGTGTCTAAATGTGGATGTTTAATGTTAATTTGGCATAAACCGCATCTGAGAATCATGAAACCAATCTGCTAATGTGTGTTTAGGGTCGCTGCATGACGCTGCTTTCATACTACCCGAGCATGAGCACTGAATGGTTTTAGTGTCATGGCTTGTCATGCCATCGGAGATGTATTGCAACGCCAATACAGTTAATGTAGTTCTCCACATTGGTTCAAAACAGTAGGCTGCACAGCCTCTTGTCTCATCTTGAAGTAGTTTTAGCACCACCAATGGGAAACGCATCACACTTGCACTAGTCTGTAAATTTAAAATTTGTCTAGTCCTAAATTAACCTGAGTAGAGATGCTATTCAACTTTAGGTAGATCAGGGATGTGATGGCACATTCTGTAAAGTATTTATTCTGAATTTTCGGGGTTAAGTTGTATAAGGAGGCTTTTATTTGTGTGATTTTTATTTATTTATTTATTTATTTTTCTTCATGGCAGTAAACACAGATGGAGGGAGGCAGAGACTGTGGCACTGTAACCTTTCAGCATGTACAGTAAACACTGTGGCAAAGGTTGTTAAAAATGTTGCAAAGAATTGTTGCGACAACAAGTATGCAGCACAGTCAAGGCGGCATTCCTTCCATTTAATGCACTATAAACAGCCATGATCTGGATCCACAGCTCAGCTGATGAGTTCATTGTTACAGATACCCGTGTCAGAGTTTTGGATTTATATTTGTTTAGTTTGCAGATGAAAACACAGCTGATTCAAGTTGCAGCTTGTAACATCTTGTCTGGTATACTGGAATGGATTTGAGAGACTCAGATGCTTTTTTTGTGAACAGGTAAGGAGGCTCTTTGAGTGGCCTCATGCATAGGTGTTTATATTTTCATGTAACATCCTGTTGCTTCATTGAACTTTGGATTGGCGCGGAGGCTAAAGGTCGGCGTGTTACTGGAAAGGGGGCAGAGTCCATCTTCAGATCAGGTTCTGAAAGGGGGGGGGGGGCAATTTACAAAGCTTCTCAACCTGTTTTGGCTGTTGAAACACGAGGTTTAAGAAGAGATTCAGTCAACTAGCTGCCTCTCGCACAACTGCTGTGACTCAGAGCAGCAATCTAAAGTAATGTGGAGAAAAGTCAAACTTTTTAAAGCCCTCTAAATACCATCTGTGTCTGGAGGTCTGCCTTTTAGCCTCTCTTTTGTCGAACGTTTAAGCTGCTTAATTATTTGACCTGAACTCACACAAGATGTTCAAGGTAATTCAGCTTGTCCTCTGTTGCCTTAGATTACTAAAAAACCTCCACATTTATAGCCTGAATTAAAAAAAGGTGTGCTTTATAAGTACTTTGAGCGATTTGGCATGTGTGTGTGCTTGTGTGTGTGTGTGTGTGTGTGTGTGTGTGTGCTGTAGCTCAGAGGATCCTCTGTGTTGGACAGACATGATTTGACTGAGCCATCTGCTATTGTGGAGTGATGTGTAGTAGCCTGCAACAGAACCAGAGAACATTCAAATGGTCAAATGCAAATGATGTCAAGGCTGCTGAACAGTCACAAGACTGGACTCTGCACTCTTCACTCATGTCCACCGGCTGTCTCTCATTACAGCAAATCTTATCTGCAATCAAAACAAAACCAGTGCTGCTGCTGTATGAAAATGGCATGTTGTGACGTGTGAGTGTGAAACTGTGGTCATACAGGTGTGTTGATGAAATACTAGCAGTCATTTTAGAATAGCACTGCTTTTTGTCAACTCTCTGGCTCGTGTCCTTTTAAATATTTCATAGTGCTTGTGGTGTATTTTTGTGCAGGATGATGCCACAGAAACAAGAGTACCACCCTTGCCAACTCGAACCTCACCGTTAGTAAATCTCTCACAATGGCATGAGAGAATGGGCACGGAAAACTGAGGGTGGCATCTCGCTTTTTTGATTGCTGAGACATACTCTGGAAAGAGGAAGAGGGCGTTAGACTAATGTACAGTCTATCAGAACAAGTGTCATGCGTTTACTGCAGAGTTCTTGATTTATTATAGACCTGGGAGATGCCCAGCACTTGTGTTGTTGGCCACTGAACATTGTTCAAGGGCACTTTGACAGTAGATGTTGAGGAACAGAAGTGCATTTCTCATCTACTTATCGGCCAGTACTCTGTCAGCCCACTGAAAATTCAGACCGGAGACCTTCGGGCCATGAGCTCATTTCTCTAATTGTTTGGGCTCTGCAATATCGAAGCAAAGCGTGCATTCAGCCAAATTATTTTATTGTCTGTTTATTCAGTAAACACTCCACTAATAACAATATTCATTGCCAATGCTGTTATCGGACAGAGATTTACACCGCAGCGATTGTTTTGTAACTTTCATAGAGGGATTCAGACGTTTATCTCAAATTAACGAGAGAAAAGTAAGAGCTGATCTAAGGGTTTGGAATGAGATGTTTTAGATTGCTGCTTCTTCATCTATACCTCTTATATAAGTTTATCTTGCACACACACACACACTACATTTTCACTTCCTGATATCACAAGAGGACATAAAATAAAAGTAGTGATGTGTCGTTCATGAACCAGCCGGCTTTCTTCGTAGTGAACAAGAAGAGCCGACTCCAGTCAGGAAGAGCAGAGTCTTTAAAAAGAGTGGGACTTGATTTTGATTGGCACACCGTGCAGCCAATTACATGCAAGGAAAGACTGGGATCATACCATTATGTGAAAGATGGAAAGTGGAGAAATTAGAGAATCTAAAGAGACATATTGTTAAGACTTTGGCCTTTATTTTCTTCTCTGCTCATTTGTTTAGTTAAAAATTTGATTTAAGTATTAAATAGTAACTTTTTTTTTAATGAAAAAATAAAGTTTGTTTAAAAAAACAAAACAACAACAACATTGAAGCTTTGACTGACTCTAAAAAGGAGCCGAGCCAAAAAATAAGAGCTTAACTTGCCATCAGTACTGGTGATGAAAGTGACACACTGACCGATCACCTGAAGTTAACTAAATTCCATCAGAAATTTAATGCAGACTTTTTAAACGAAAAGAGACAATGTCTGGGCACCATCATTTCAAGCATGGCTTAAATTAGTCGGGCAGGTGCACAGAGGCAATGTGGAAATTTTAGATTTCCTCTGAATATTGAGCCATTATATCTAAAGAATGACACCGTGTCAGAAAAACAAGGTTCTAAACCAGAGAGGCTGATGTT
>JBBBVU010000016.1:744804-766240 GCA_037177055.1 Atherinosoma microstoma | reverse complement strand
CACAGATATGACACCAACAAGTTCGGTTTCCAGCAGATATGGGAGCAGATTTCAGCCGCTGTGTAAACTGATTTTTTTCTTTTAATTCAACGTGTACGCTGTCGTTTCTCTTTTTAAATGTTAATAAAAACCAATAAAGACATAATTAAATATTGTTTAAGTCGTGCAACCGAGATTTTTTTTGTACAAATGATCTCCAGGACGGCTCATCCACAAATCATAATCCATCAGTTATTTAATTAAAATCTTTCTTTTTTGTTGACCATTAAAGAAATCCCTCTCAACTTCTCAGAGTTTAAAGTAAAATCCTCCAAATGTTTAAATAATTAATTTTGCCACTATATAAAGTAAAATTTTCTTAAATTATCTGTGAAAGGTTCAAATCCTCATGTCCAAACATACAAAAAAAGGCAGTCAGTGTGTTATTTAGAGTACACTTTATCTTTGTTCTTTTTGCTCAATGAAACACAGATATCAAAATGAAATAATGGGAATATCAGCACAATTTTTTTATCACCTCATTTATTCACAGTTAGATATGTGTCCAATGTTTGCTCAGTGGAAAAGATTTTTGTACAAGTGTCAAGTATCCAAGTGTAATTGATCGGGATTACTGATTGAAATGTCTTTTGCCCAGTGTTTTGCTTGAAAAGGATTCACACAAAGATTAAAACATAAGCTTAAATAACTGTGGCTACTTGTCTAAAGCCTACAATGGGTCCTGTCCAGGTTGTGTAACCAAAGACTGCAGCTTTCTTACGGTAGCCTGGTTTGTCACTGTTATCTTATGCACTTGCCTTGTGCAGTGAGCAGTAGCTCCTCCATTTTCTTCTTCTTTTTTTCTTTTAGTCATTCCATTTTAGCAGAAGCCTTTATTTGTACCATGTGAACATTGACGCAGCATCATGTCCTTTTGTTTATTCAGCTGTAATTGAAGAATTTGTTTAGAAGCTCAGGCTGTGATATCACAGCCGTCATAGTTTATTTGTTGCTACTGAGGACGGAGTCAGCGTGACCTTATAGAGCTGCGATAGCCATGTCTTAACATATATCTCAAGCCCATCTTGAGGACATTTTCAGTTAGAGCTCTTTTTCTAAGGTATTGTTGGAAACACTGCCTGGAGATGGAAATAATCCTTCACATCTGCACTGCCCTCAAGATCATCAAGTTTTAAACTCTCATTTTAAAGGCTTTTTGTGTATGTGTGTGTGTGTGTTTGTGTCTAATTTCTTATCGGGTCCTGCTGTGAATAGAGGGGGGCTGCTTTTTTCCTGTTTTTCGGAAGTATATCTGTGTGAGCACTAGGTCAGGCATCAGGGCCAGATGTAGGACTAATCTTATTCAAGTCTCCTGTTCATTGGCATGTACTCAGCTCAGCCCTGCCAAGTGGAGTGATGCTGCTTAACAGATATTCACAGAGAAAGGTTACACATAATTGTTTTCTACTTTGTTGGATTAAATGTGTCCAACCAATTTCAAAGATTCTGGTAATTGTTTAACTTTGAATGGCACTGTGTTCTTCGTGCAGCAAAAAAAGGAGGAAGCAAATAGGGGAAGGGGAGTGTTTTTTGATGGTTCAGATTGAACGTCCCTTCACAACTCATTGTACCCTCTAATATCATTTCTCCAACCTCACTCAGAGCAAAGCATTAGGATGATTTAAAAACTAGAAAGTGGGTCAATGAGAGCATTATGAAAGAGAAAACGATAGCAGAGATGCATTCTCTTCTCTTTCTGTCACTTTAGACCTCTGTCGCACACTATCACTCCGAACCGTCCAAAGTGAAAAGGAAAAAAAGCAGCACTCTCTTTAACCCGATAAAGGCAGCCATCTTGCTGACTCACAGCAATAGCCTTCTTAGGAGCGATGCCAAAGATATTATGGAAATGATTCATTAAAGGCCAAAGATTTTTAGCTGGTTTCATCCAGCTTTCAGGGCAGCCTGACAGTGGGACATTTGATCTCAATTGCAAAGCGGCCCATTTCCCTCAGACATCACCACTGCAGTCTGTTTCAAGGGCCTAGCTTTGCCTTTTAGCAGTCTGGCCATGGGGCAATCAGCTGTTCCTATTTCCAGCGCTAGTGTTTACGAATGGAAAATGCGTGTTGTTTCGGGAGGGAAATGAGCACCATTTTGGACAGACGATGTAAGCAGAAGATTACCTCTGAGCCCGATAGAAATGAATCAGGTGTAGACTGATGGCGGCCACGGCTCATTAAGAAGGAATGTGTGTGTTTAATTGATGCACTAATTCTCAGCCACTCAGGAAATGGCCCTTGGGTGGGTCTTCCAAATGGCACACAAATATTTACTATGGACACAAACATTTTTGCAAACACATCCATGCAAGCCCGAGCATGTAAAGTAAAGGGGAAAGATAGTCCAGTTCTGTGATGCAGTGTGGCGATATCATCTCTCGGTCCTCCGCCACTCAGCTGGGCTCTGAAACACTTAGATGACTCATCAGTGTGCATGAATTCCTCTATGCTCTCTTTCTCTCAACCTCGAGAACTCCATGTACTGATGAGTTCAGATGAAGTTAAAATCCGCCCCCATGCTTCTCATCAAGGCCAGATGCAGGCCAAGAACTTCAAGCCGTCAGGTCCCATTTTGTCCAAGTCTGAAATGGTAGAATTCGGCCATCCCGCGCTGTTCGTCTGCTCCGGGTTAGGATGTTGTTTTCCCCCAACAGATAGCCTTTATTATTTAAACCAAGAGGTTTGACTTTTCAGCTCTGATGTATCATATTTCCTTTATGGTGATGTGCGTCTATGGGTTTCAATGTACGCTCTGGGAATGACTTGTTTGGTCAGTGCATCCGAAGAAGTGGGTCACAGTGCCCTAGTTCTCTTTGTGTGGGCATGCATGTTTCTCTGTATTCCATTTCAGTGTTATTTTGTCCCGACTGACTTATCTACAGAAACATTCACTTGCCCCAGCTCTCCTGCTGTTCAGCAGTGTTATACTCTTGTTGAACGCCTCTCAAGGTGAGCAAGAGCTTTTAATTTTACTTTCCACTCGTGCACACGCTCACTTGTGGAGGGCCCGCAACAACTGCATTTGGTCAGGAAGCTTATGTTTTGTCTTATTTAATCATGTCAGGCCATATTGAATTTACAAATAGCGGTCACGCCGTGTGTGTAAGTGAGCTACCCCGTTGAGTATGTGCAGCAGGGCTAGGCTGCAGATTACATGATATAATAGTGTTTAGGCATCGCCTCTCCTTTTAAATTCCTTTAACCTTGACTCCCCTTAAATGCAGGGAGAACACATCTGCCAGGCTGGTGTCAGACATTAGTAATACACACCGCTCAGGCAGCATTGTCACTTTTTATTAACGCCCAGAGCTTTGCATGGACACCAGCTGTTGCATCAAGTGGAAGAGCCTTGGCGGGATGGATGACCTTGACTTTAACTGCCGCTCCTTTGGCTCTTCCCCCTTTTTTAATTCTTTTGTTTGCTCTCATACATTTTAAATGGATTACCATTCCTGACGATGAAGGTCATTTAGAAACTCACTTTTTGTAAGATTAAAGAAGACTGAATTACCAGTTAGTGTGTCAATGGGTAGCGGAGAAAGTGTAATCTAGAGGGCAACGAAGGGGAACGGAGCTCACATTTTCAGTGGGTTCTGCAGGCTGTTTAGCTTCATTAGCTATGTGAAATGGCTGGTAGATCAAGTTCAGAGGAATCTAATTGTCTTTTGAATGTGAATCATATTTCTAACATGAATGGAGGACAACCGACTTCACCCTACATGGAAAAAAATGCACTACTGACGAAGCTAACAAAGGCAAATTGGCTAAAATTCAAGCTAGCAAGAGCACACCAGTAGCGGCCTCTGCTAAGTGGAATTGTCATAACAATAAAAAGGAAAGCTGTTGTGAGAAAAATCGTGACATTCCTGGCAGTGGATGATTTACAAATCCCCTGAACTCAAAATATAAAAAAATAAAGAGATAATTGTCAGGTTTTCTGTCACTAAACTAAAGAATGGAAAGCTAGCATCATGTGTCGCTGAGTTAAGACTTCATATTGTTTATTAGTGTCTTTTGTGGCCACAATCCTTGAATTTTAACTTTAGGATAGTTTTTTTTAAAGCTCAAACTGCACAATTAGCTACTAAAATCACATCAAAGTCCATTTATACTCTTTTCATCTAAATTCTTATATATAAACTTATAAAGAAACATGAATGAATGCATCTGAAAGTGTTATAATTGATTTATTTGAATAAACCATGAGGGAAAGGGGAGTCTGGATTTTGCAGATCATCAAATTTTGGCACAATACCAGCTTATTAATGAGTAAATCTTGCATTTATGATTCAATTGCTCCTGATGGGGTCCATCTTCTTTCTCCTTTTTTCTTTGTCCATATTTTCCCTTCTTCATTAAATTTGCCCATTTTGAGCCAAATGAAGCGGAAATTAACTAGACAATATAAGCAGTAGCAAAGATAATGGGAGAGCATTCCTTACAAGACGGCGCTCTCATCCCATCTCAACATGCAAAAGGGAATTTTGTTTCATGCAACCTGCTGAAAACCCATCTCAAATCTGCTATCAGTTTTACAACAGACATTAGGGGACATATTTTGTAACTCCTTTTGGTTGGCTTGTATTTGTACTAATACCTTGACTGTGTTACATTTCCACTAACCAAGAAGGAAGGCCATGTAATTTATGTATGTATATGTATTTATAGATATTGATTTTTTTTTTGTTATTAACACATAATTGGATTTGTATGCTGTCAATTAATGAATGAGGTCTAATGAAGAAAGACATTGGCAGGGTTAAGACCTTTGGAAAAAGGACAAATCCCACATCTGAATTGGCTTGCAAATTTGCACTCTATTGTATTTCCTCATTTTCACATTTCTGTATTGCCACATGTTTCCTCAGTCTTCCGTGGTTTCCATCTTCCCTTGCATCTGAGAAAGTGTCTGAGAGTGCGGTGACCTTTCCTGTTGCTAATGCCTTTTAAGTAGCAGAGGAGTGAAACGGAAAGAGAGAAAACAGATGAAGAATCAACCAGCCAGGGGATGATGAAGCCTCAGCCCTCCCCGTCACTTGCCCTCCCCTCTTGCATGCGCGTGGCTGACTGTAGGGGTAAAAATCACTTTAGAATGGTGCCTGCTCTGTCATTGGCTGACATTGTCAAGGATAATGGATAATCACCGCAGAAACTGTGGAGCAGCTCATTGGTGCTGTGGTGTCCCGCGGTGGGGGAAGGGTGTGGGAGGGGGTGGGGGTCAGGCTTTTTGGGTGCCACCACCAATGAGATGACATGTTAACAGATGTGTAAGGTCATTTTCAATGTATACACCAGGGTAGATAATGCAATAGTAATGCACACATTCTTAGCGAGGAAAGGAGGAGGGCTGCATGCTTTAAGGGCTCTGCATAGAGGACAGCTCTCCCTACATTAAGGTCACGTATTTGTTAACAGAGCTTTGTCACTGAGGTTAACAGACCTTTACTTGACCTTGCTTTAGCGGGGCTTTTTAACACATACTCAAAATTCTCACTTTGGTTGAAGAGCAATTTTTAGGAGGTAGTGAATGCAATAGCATTGTTGTATATAAACTGATATAGTGCACTGTCATAGTATCCTTTTACTGCCTTGCCTGCTCTTTATAGAAGTGTCTTTGGGCAAAAACATAGACAAGGTCAACTGTAATTCCAAAGGTTCACTGCCAGCAGCAGAGAGATTAACAGAATTCCCCATGTTGAAACTGTGTCAGCGTTTCTTTTCCATTTCCATTTTCCCCTCACTGACTAGGGGGCTCTATCACAGCACATTAGTCACTTTGCCAAGCCATTCTGAAGGTAAACATGTTTACTTGTTTACCACGCTGATCAAACGTGGTGTTACAGGCCATTCTCGTTATGACTGCGCTAAGCTCACTGGCGGGAAAATAGTCCTAATCCTGCGCATCTAAGATTAGCATGACAGCAGACGTCAGATGGTCCAGTGTGACCAGGTTGGCTTTTGGAGTTTTTAGATTTAGGTCAGCAGTTTAAGGATGCCTTTTAAAATGTAATCGACGCTGATGGACCACTCTCAGTTGACTCCTTTTATTCTATGCAAAAAACCTGCCAAAGTTTGGTTTGAGGACGTATTAAATCGGCCAACCTGATTGTTTTCTTACTTCTGCTCAGACTTAATTGCGCACTAATCAACTTAAATCCAGCATCTAATCCCAGCTCATTTCCAAGGTGGCATTAAAAGTGCCACCTACTTGCCCTCCCTGTCATGACCTGATACTGCCACAGCCTGTGAACCCTGGCCCTAGAGATGGATTTCAGCCTGATTAGATGCCCCGTCGCCTGGTTGTTTCTGGCCCTTACCTCAGCTCTCTGTGAAGTAGTTAAGCTGGTGGCTGAGCAGGTTGCCGTGGCCTTTCGTCATAATCAACTGCTTCTGTCCTGTCATGTGACCCGTTATGTTGGTCCACTCAGCGGACGCAAAAGGTGAGGACGGCACCGGGAAAGGACACGGACGGCAGCTGAGGCGAGGTGGAAGCTCTGTATTAATTAACCTTTATGTGATGCGGCCAGGACTGTCGGAGGTGTCCCGTATCCACGGAAACCACACTGACAGAGTTCAGAGCAGAGGTCTCTCAGGGCAACGCCGCTGACACTGTCATGGCAACTGGCACAGTGTTCACCCCAGTGTCACTGGCTCTGCCCTCCTGACAATGGTGCAGTGTGACAGGTGTGGCTGATCCTTAATCCACCCATAATACACACACAATAACACACCAACACTTGACAGTTGAATACAGCTTGTCTGTTAGCTGTAGCCTTTTTCTCTGTCTCCACTGCTGCGTTGCTGTAAACTTCCCTACCATCACATCAATCCACTCCAGGCAGTAGGGAGATTCTGCATGTATATTTATCTGCTGTATGTCCTCATGCTTGAGTGCTTAAATGCTATCTTGTGTGCATGTGGGTGAGTTGGTGGGTGGCACTCGTTCTACAGTGGGCTGCATCGTGCGAGATGCAGCTCAAGTGCATAAGGAGCAGGAGGTGGTGGAGGGGGATAATCCACTGAAATGACAAGCTGCAGGAAGAATTATGCACAGCTCTCACAAGGCCCTTCACTTTTGAAAGACATTGCCGTGAGAGGCTTACCGCTCAAGACCTGAATGTTTTCAAGGTAGTGGGCTTGAATTTTCAATTTGGATCCAATCAAGCTTAATCTACATTTGTCGTCTGTCGGGTGGCTGTAAGGGAAGAGTGCAGAGCGGCGATGGAGCCGTGTGCAGTCAGTCTGAAATGTTGCTAAGTAACAGAGATGGTAGACAAGGTGCTGAAATGAATGTGATATAGTGCTGTGCAAATCCCTGCTTCTCACACAGTTTCTTCTTTTTCTCTACCCAAACATCCCCCCTTCCTTGCTTTTCTCTATCTCTCACTCCCATAGGTCTCTCCTGCCACCACCTTGTGAGATCTGCAGAACTGAAAGGCGCCGCTGACAGCAACAAAGCCGGGCCATAGGAACGACATCCCAAACATCCACCGCCACGGAATGTGTCAACATCTCGGTGGTGAAATCCCGCAGACTCTTCGCTCGCTGCTCGCATACCCCTGAAGCTTGGCCTTCTGACATCCTATAGCCATGCCGGGCAGGCCCACCTGCTCCACATTTCCTCCTGCGATGGTTGCTGTTTCACCACATTGCTGATTGTGCCCGCCACAGAGAGGGGATCACATCCAGACAGTGTATCCTGTTTACTCACCCGGTGCAATAGCCTGCCCTCTTTTTTTTTTGGTATTTCAGAAGTACATACCACTGTCAACCAGATGACCTAGATGACATCTACTTCCCAGTAGCATTGCTGAGCTATACGAGGGGATCTGAGTATTGAACATGACTCATGGGGAGGAGCCTGGCCCTGAGACACACAAGGATTCAGCTGTTCTAACTTATCTGGAAGGTTTACTGATGCATCCAGTGGTGGCCGGGCCTGGGGCCACGGCAGGCGGGAGGTCTGAGGCTGCTCACAGCAATCAGCAGCAGGGTGACAAGGTAGGCGGGCCCTTCCAACTACCCAACCATGGTCCCACAGCACCCAAAGCTGGAACCAACGGGCCCACGCTGGGCTCTTCGCAACATCTGAAGAAGGCCCGCTTGCTCCGCTCTGGAGCTTGGAATGATCCGGCGGACCAGCGGATGAGTTCACCCCCGATGGAGCTGAATGGCCAGGTGGGAGGTCTGCAAAATGGAGCCCTAGAGGTGTCACCTCATGCTGGAGAGAGCACCCTGTTGGCTTCTCTGCTTCAGTCATTCAGCTCACGGCTTCAGAGTGTTGCCATGTCTCAGCACTCTACTAAGCCTCCCAGTGAGTGTTCCTCTCCATCCAAAGCACCACCTGCAGACAAAGAGCCACTACCTGTTTATGGGACAGCTTCAAGCCGCTTGAAGGGCCTAATGAGGAAGAGCAAACTTCAAAATCATAACAGCACCCCTTACAGCCGCCGGGGACACAGTCAGGACCGGCCACCGGAGTCACCCCGGTCAGCGCACAGCGCAACGCCTCCTGCTGCTCCCACAGCTGCTGAATCGGTGTCCTGTGCAGAGCGCTTGAAGGCGGTGGCTGACATGGTAAAAATCCGTTCTAGTCCAGCACCTTCACCCAAGCCCAGCGTGGCCTGCAGTCAGCTGGCTCTGCTTCTGTCCAGCGAAGCCCATCTCCAGCAGTATTCCAGAGAGCACGCACTCAAAGCCCAGCTCTCTGGAAGATCTGCTAGCGAGCGGCTAGCTGCCATGGCAAACCAGCAGCACGGCCCAGACAAAAGGCCACCAAGTGTAGGGGGGACTCCAGACACACTAAGCTCCCTAGCAAACCAAAATGGAATGACCACGACCACAGTAACGACAACACTCCCTCGAACAGCCCTGTCCAGTCCACAGAGCCCCTCTTTGCTGCGTGGCCACAGCCAAAGCTCCCCACCCACTCCCCCACACGCTCCAAGCCACCCTCACAGCCAGCCTCCCAGGGAGAAGCGAGGCTTTGACACGCGTCCAACGCGCCCACCTCAAACATGCAGCAGCCTGCTGCTGCTGCTACTCAACAACCACAACAACCAGAAGCAGCTGACCAAGAACGGCCACCTGGAGGACATTGGTGGCATTCTGCCACCGAGCGGCTCTTCTTCGGTCACATCGGACAGCGAATGCTCCACCCAAGAGAGGAGCATCACCAAGGATAGCAGCGATGCAGAGAGCTCCTACTCTAGCTGTTCTCCCATTGACCTTTCCATTAGAAGCCGCGTCGGCATACATGACGCAGGGCCCAAAAACACACCCCTACCTGCCTCCTCCTCCTCTTCTTCTTCCACCTCTACCTTTTCTAATTCAGCCACAGTGTTTTCATCGATCCCACCTGCTTTCTCCCCACAAGCTTCTACTCAGCCCTCTGCCATATCTTTTGCACCGTCCTCCGTTGCAGTCTCCTCTGTTTCCACAGCTATTTCCTCCTCCTCCTCCTCATCTTGTATTTCTACCTCCTCCCTGGACAAACTAACAGAATCTTTAATAAACAAGTGGAAGCCAGAGCCATCGGGATCAAATGTGTCCAAGAGCAAGGAGCCTGAAATGAGCCCAGACCTAAAATCCCACCCTAAGGTCACACTCATGCAGCTTCTCCTTGAACGCAGAAATAATGAGATGGTTAATAAAAGCATAGGTAAACAGGATTTACCGCTCGACGTAACTATGGCCACCATGTCCCGGAGCCAGCAAAAGGGGCAGATGCCTTGGGAAGAGACCAGAACAGAAAGCCCAATGGAATTGCAGGCAGCGCCAAACCAGTCCGTCTACTCACTAAGTCGCGACCCGAGTGGCACACTGTCCCCATATTCCTACCCCTCCCCTCAAGTCCAATCCAGCCCACTTGATCTATGTAAGTCTAAAACCTTCCCTGCTGAGAAGGCTTCAGAGCCAGCCTTCAGTGCCAGCAAACTGTTACAGAATCTGGCTCAATGTGGCACCACTTCTTCCTCTCCACCCATCCCCACTGGCAAAGGGCTGGGCCAGGAGGTTGATGCCAGCAGGCCTCTCGCCCTGTTGGAAAGGCTCAACGCTCCAGTCCACAGGACCAGCACCACGCCGCTCTCAGATGGAGCCTCGGGCAGCGGCACGCCCTTCAGTCGGAAGGACCCTTCTCCACCTTCCTCGCAAATTGAAAACCTCCTAGAAAGGCGCACTGTGCTCCAGCTTCTTCTAGGAACCGGCTCAGCTACACCTGCTGCAGCTAGCCGCAAAGACAGGCCCAGTGGGAGTGGCAGAAGGAGTGTGGAGGCAGCAGGGGGATGCTATGAGAAGAACCCCGCTGCCTCCATC
This sequence comes from Atherinosoma microstoma, assembly GCA_037177055.1. Taxonomy (NCBI): domain Eukaryota; kingdom Metazoa; phylum Chordata; class Actinopteri; order Atheriniformes; family Atherinidae; genus Atherinosoma; species Atherinosoma microstoma. Next base: position 755,882 of record JBBBVU010000016.1, on the reverse strand, counting down.
ATCTGTGACAGCTCTAATGGGCCCCCTTTGGACATAAAGGTCAAAACGGAGCTCACGGAAGAAGTCGGACCATCCTCTAAGTCTGAGGACTTGAGTGGCAAAAAGAGACTGAGTGGCTATGAGAAGAATAGCCCCCTCTCAGATTCTCAGCAGGAGTTAAAAACAGAACCTCGGCCTGCAGAGGTCATAGCAAAATATGGCCTCCTGAGCCAGCTGCTTAAACAACAGACTGCTACCTATTATACCAGTGCTGCTATGCAGGCTGAGTCACAGTCCAGGCAGGTTAAAGAGGAACAGAGGGAGTATCCAAGCCCCAGTCCGAAGAGGAGACGTGTATGCTCCGAACAGACTGATAGTTTGAATAATATCTGCTCTCCAAGAGCAGTGGACAGTAGTAACACAAGCATTTTCACCTCTTCTGCTGTTCATGTGGAGCCTGATCAGCAGAGGAGTGTAAAAGAAGAGGAAGCTCCAACGAGGAGCCCGCCAACTGAAACCCTCACCAGAGAGAGTCGGGGCTTCAACGTGCTCAAACAGCTGCTGCTTTCTGACAACTGTCTAAAGGAGCTGTCCCAGCAACCCCGCGGGGCGCCCAGTCCTTCCATACTCCAGGCCAACGGCAAAGCTAACGGTAACATACTCAGCCAGCCTGCCCAGAATCACAACTTCCTCCACCTGCCCAGCTGGCACCCGCATGGTTCCCTCAACTCAGGGCTTCCGAGTAATCTAAGACCACTGCCCACCCCTCCTGCCAGCGACAGCCCCATCCGCACCCCGTGGAGCCGCCACCCATCTCCATGGCCCATTGCTCAAAAACGGGACCCCCCTATTCTAGTTAAACAGGAACCTGAGAGCCCCATTAGGTGGAGTAGTCAGGAGAATGAAGAGGGGGAGGAGGAGGGCTGTGACTCAAATCCAGACTCCCCGCGGCTCTCACGTTCCAACCCCATCCTGTATTACATGTTGCAGAAGGGCAGCATTCAGCTGAGGAAGGAGGTGAGGGATCAGGCAGAGGAGGCCCAGTCTGCGGTCAGAGTTAAAGAAGAGCCAATCAGTGACATGCATGCCTATGAACGCAGTATGAGCTCCACCCCTCAGTCCCCAACCCACAATGACAAGCACAGCCATGAGAGCCAGGGGCTGAGTCAGGCTTCGGAGTAGAAGTTGTATCAACTACAGACAAACACAAAGGAGAATCAAATTCATTGACTTTTTTTTTTATTATTATTTTTGAATGACTTGCCAAATTGGTTCAGTGAAATTAAGATTTTTTTTATTTATTTTTTTTCCTTAATTGAAAAGCATATTTGTATTGCTGTCTCAGTTTTGAATTGTGAGGTCATGGAATGGTACACAAGTGGTCTCTCAGCAAAAATACCCAATTGACACAACCAAAACTACGTAAACGTCACAAATGTAGCCCCTTCCCATCCATGTATGCATCTTGCACAATTAGAAAGTCCTCCTTTACAGTTCCTTCTCATTTAAAACTTCTAATTTATATCAGAATTGTACACATATCACTTTCCTGTGTCCTTTTTGTTGCCTTTCATAAAACATTTAGAGAGAACATTTGAAGGAACATTTATTATTTATGATTCAAAAAATGTTAGTGCTCGGTTTGGTGAACGTTTATTTATTCCTCCCCCATCAGAGCATTTTCAGATAGACAGAGCCCCATCAATTTTAGATAAGATTCCAAATAAAGTCATTCTCAGGCAGCGGCAAAGCTCCATTACAACAGCGTACATGATAGATTAATTCAAAGGAGGACCTTGAAAATCACAGTTCACCCTGATACGTATTCAGTCACCGTCCTGCCGTGATCCGTCTTGCTTTTTCCTCAAGATTCAGGACATGGTTTGAATGACCAGTGGAGAAAAAAATATATATTAAATGGAGGTTCAAACGTTCAAAACTTGCTGTTTTGCTTCTATCTGAGCTCAACCTTTAGGGCCAACATTCGACGGTGCAAATTCAGGGTAATATGTTTGCAGATTGTGCAGTTCTGAGCAGATGGGTCAACAGAGCGTGTGTGGTGATTACAGTTGAGCAACTGTGTGTAAACAGGTTTCTGGAGCAACAGTTAAAAGGCTGCATTGTCTGAGCAACTTATCTTGCCATCCTGGTTTTAAAAAAAAAAAAAGAAAAAGGAAAAAAAACCACACCACTTTTCTTTATGCACACAAAAAAGCTCAGCGTGTGAAGCACATGGCGCTTTCTTTTCATGCCATGTAGACAGACTCCCCGGAGTTTGCTTTATCGAAAAATCGAGTCCTCGGGATCCTTTTTCAGAATGATTTAAAGGCATGTAAAGAAAAAGTGTCAGTATTATTTGTTGAATTTGACAATTTGTGATTTTTTTCTTTTTTTAATTATTATTATTTTTGAACTGTTGTGGTTTCTTTCATTTTTGTGGCAATATCTTCATAAAATGTCAAAAGAATTGCATGATGATAAAAAGAAGGCCACAGGTACTTTTTTCATTTTCAAAAGCAGCTGGATATGTGTACCTGCTCCCCTCCCCCCCCTCCCTCCAACAATAATCAAGACATTTTTGTGTCTTGAGGGATCTCTGGTATCTAGCTCTTTATAATTATTATTCTTATTTTTTATCGTACTGTATTCTCTTCAGTTTGTCACACTGCTTTATCCATTTAGTCTTGTGATCTTTTTTGATACGTATAACTATGACATACATCTCTTCGATTATTAAAACATTTTCACAATGGTTAAATATATTTGTGTAAATAGTACTTTCAGTATGAAAGATGACTATTTTGTAATGTTTAAAAAAAAAAAAAGATAATACCCTAGTTTTTAATGCCCTGATATGTAAATACAAATTATATGCGTTAAAGTGTACATACAAAGGCAGAGGATGCTATGCCCATTTTCTTTCTTTTTGGGGTTGGTTTGTTCTTTGCATGTGTCTCTATGTGGTAAATGATAATCTAATCCTGCGCTGTGTTGTGTAATAATGTCTGACTCTCCTCACTGCTGCCTGTTGCATGCAGACGCATGGGAACTACCTGTGTATCCCTACTGGTGATGGGGGAAAATGTCAAGTCTTAAAAATAGGTCTTTTTTTTATCACAGACAGAGAGAGGTTGGCTTAGAATATGAGCAATCCCTAAATAACCACAGACTGTTGAGCAAGTTGATTTAAAAAAAAAAAAGAAGAAAAAATGTGTGGAAAAAATAAACGTGCATTGAATATTTTTGTGATTCTTCTTTTCTGTTACTGGTTAACAAAGCTCTGAGTGAACATGGGGCTCTAGTGAGGGGAGGGGGATTGACGTACAATCATAGATCTGCATTGTGCATCTAAGAAATACATTTGTAGCAACAAATATATATATAAATATATATATATGAAAAAAAGATGTTTCTTTTTTTTCATGTGAAGACCTGAAACATTTCATTTTTTTTAATGTTTTTTTTTATTTGTTTTGTTTTTTTGGTGTTCATTTGCACTGATATCTCAGAAATAAAGTACTAAAATGCATGAATGAGTATGAATGTGCTCTTTTTCCACTGTTTTCCTTTAGGGGAATTACATTTATAAGATGCTACCTGAGGCATTACATGTGCTTAAATGTTTATAAATTCATGTGAGTGGCCACTTTTATAGAATATTTTATTAAACCAAAGCAACCATTAGGGAAATTGAGGCTCCACCGCAGCCCAACGTCAAACTCTGGCTTCACATTAAAGGATATTATTATTTTAAAAGGACATCAAAGCCAAACAGCACTTTCTGTAATCAAAGACCAGGTCTATTAAAGTAGAGTGAGAGGATGTCCTGTATTTGCCCCAAAACTTCTGCTCCTCAGTTGGCTGCTGTTCACCACAGTGCTGAGTCTTAACAAAGGCAGGAAAGACACTGAAAGGAGGGAGGACCCACGAAGGTCACCAGATGTACGTTGAATACCCGAGGATGTGCCTCACAGAAGTGGAGCGTGTCTCTTTTTATTTAGGATCCATAATAGATGGCATTGTGCAGCTAATACAGAAACTTAATTCTTGACTTCTATATGGAAACTTGTCCATTTACTGATCCCTTTTCTTTGGCGACTCGAGAAAAACAGCCTTTAGCGTGAGACTTCCAAAAGGTGAAGATGAGTTCAAGCTTAACTTCCCTTGCACTCAGTTTGTATATGAAGTCCAGCGAGCGAACAGACGGCTTTTTGTCTGCAGTGCACTTTTGAAATTGCAGCACAGTTCCTCGGCCCTGACTTCCCTTTTATTTAATCCTCCCCATGACTGACTCCGCTCTCTTTAAACTCTCTGTAACCTTTCCCCTCCGCGAACTTCTCAATTTCAAGATTCTTATCAAGTCTGAACCGCCACTAACCTCTTGATATCCTCTGACTGCCGAAGCAGTGGCAAACATAAAGGACGGATCGGCGCAAGTTTAAGCAAAGGTCAAGGTGTAAAACTTAACAATCGTCCGCTTGTCTGTGGGCTTCTCTCTTTGATTTCCTGACCTCAGCGGGAGGCCGAAAGGATGTGAGGCTGCACACATGGCCACCGTTGACTCCACTTTAGGCCAAGGACTAGGAAGTCCCAGAAAAGACATTTCACAGTTATGAGGCCTCCAAAAACTATTTCCTGGCATTACAGTTGCTTATTCTCTGATAAACAACTTAATGACCCGCACTTAATGTGCTCAAGCGAGGGTTTATCTTCATGGGAACACATGAACCCTTTTAAACACCGGCTACTCTTAAGCCCGGCTCGCAGATCTAATTGTTAATGCAAGAATTTCTTGGTAGGTGCTTTGTTTATTCATATGGAGGCCATACGGAGCTTACACTTGTCCCATGTTGTCATGATAATTGGTGTGAAAAATAAACTCACGGCTGTTTGATCACCCTCCTCTCATACAAGTGTTTGAACTCTAAGCACATGATTTGACCTCAAATGTTACGCAAACACACACACTCAAGATCGCATAATGAAATTAGCATTTTATGAGACTCGTGACCCCATTTGGTGGGTAATAAAACCCGAATATGTGCATGAAATGCTACACTTTCTTCCAACAGATAGTACTAAGAATCCTTATGTACTTAGTGTCACAGTGCTGCGCTGGCTGGATGAGAGTTAACCAGAGCTGAGCCTCCAGTCAGAAAACAATAAAGAGGCTGAAGCAAACACCTGGGGAAACTCCTGCACTGTGAAAAGGAGGTCAGAACGGTTTATTTTCCCAACCTTCTACCGCTCCTCCCACTGGGACCTGTGCTTTTGAAGATGTACCTCTTTGTTAAGTCTTTTCCTTAGCCCCGCGTGTCACGACCTTTTGCCCCACCTCTCTTGCCCTGACCTGGCTGATCCTGTTTCCCGGGACAGGATCAACTGTTGGCCTCCAGCTGTGCCAACCCCTCCCCTCCCCAACAACAACTGCAACCACACAAAAAACACTCCTCCCACTCTTTCCTCCTCTTTAGTAATACAGTTGAGCTTTTCTAATGGTTCATGTTAATATGACAAGTGGTAGCACAGCTGAAATCCCCTCTTTTCTTTTGTACCTCCTAGCCTCTTGAACCTCACCGTTATCTGTGGCCTACTAGTCTACATTCAAGATGTAGTAATTATTTATAAATGACTAATAGGTTTGAAGTGCAAAGAGGCTGCAGAAATGCAGATGAAGACGCAATTTACTCCGAGCGTTCAGTTCAAGGAGAGCTGTTTCATAAAGCTGCCTTACTGATGTCCATGCACAAACATGTAAACAGACCCAATGTAATATTCATGAAGAGTGAAAGTCCCTGTAGTCCACAGAGCAGGCTGTCAGCTTGAGGGATCTTGGCTGACACTGAAAGAACATGGATGATATTTGCCGTGTCAGATAAGCACAAGGGTAAATGTTTTACAAACTGGCCAGGGAGAGCCAGCAATGTCAGTCTCCTGTCTGCCAAAGTCTTCTAATACCACTTGTCTTCTCAGGAGTCTTCTCACAGAAGTTCTTCCTCCGCACATCTGGAAGTTTCAGTTGACGAAGACAGGCGTAATCCCTCTCGTGGACAACGATGTTTCCAGAGGTGATTAAGTTTGCTCGTGACCTGACTCTTCATCTTTTATTTTCTCAGCTTAGATGGGAGAGACGGCAAACAGTGAACCGCCATCTCCCACATTCTGCGTTCTCCTTTTGACGTGAAAAATGGCATCGTCAGGAAATATATTTGCGGTTAGTTTCCTGTAATCTGTGACACAGCCTGTTGATCTGCGGGGTCGTGAACTTCTCAAGTCAACATTTTTCAAAATCCCCGGTAGAATGAGAAAGGGCAGTTCAGTGTCAACCAGTCTGGCGTAGACCAGATTGGGATGTGAACTTTGTGCTGCGGGGGCTAAGGACCATTTAGGACAAAGCACGCCAAATTTAACTCGGTTGAGTTTGTGCTCTGATGTTCTACTCGGTCTGAAGTCATACAGCTGCATCTGGCATTCAGAAGAGATGTAGTTACATTTTTTAATACACAAGGCCAATTTATCGTTTGACAGGGTGATACAGTAATCAAACTTTTAGAGAAGGATTGTTTTAATTTACTATTTAATTATTTAGTCTTTTTCACAGATTGACAACTGTATGATGGCTCCAAATTAAAATTCCCGGTGCTGTCGTAAATCTGCACATATTTGAATTATTGACTTTTAATTGAGTTTTTAGCCATGAGTCAGCATGAATCTATTGATAGCAAAATCTGTCTATAATTGAGTCAAAGGAACTATTTAAAAAACAGCTGAATGGCTTACTTTTACAATTTTATACAGACATTTATGTTCCAAGATGAAGACTGTAGTTAACTTCTGTGATAAAGCCCACATGTTTTACCTATTATCTCACAAATGTAAGCATGCATTAGTGATGGTTTTCCCCTCTGTTGCATTTCAAAGTACTATAGACCTGAAACATTTTATACACATTCGTGGTTTCTATTAGTTTTTGCTTTGTGCCAATTTAAAGGATTACAACCATCAATAGTTTGCAAAACTAATGGCACCTTAAGCAGATGTAGGATTTAGGGCTAATTAGCAAATGTTAGCATGCTACCATTCCAAATTACAATGGTAAACACCCCAGCTGCTAAACAACACATTCCTAATGTTGAGCTTTTCTGTATTTCCTTTACCTTTACAAAAGGTTGGGGTTGGGACATGGAAAAGATTAATATAGGCCTATAAATAAATTACATTATTCTTACATCTACGTTAGCTTCTATTTCATGCTAATGACACCCTAAGCTAATTTAGGGTATTGAGCTAATTAGCGACGTTAGCTTGCCAATATGCAAAACTAAGATGGTAGAAATCACAGCTGCTAAAATTGCCTGATGTTGATTTTGAATAAGATTTTTTTTGCATTTATCCCCAAACTATATTACAAAATATGGGGACAGGATGGAAAAAATAAATACATAAATGAATACAGTCCTTCTTACATTTACGTTAACTTCTATTTCGTTGTACTAATGGTACAAAAGCAAAGACATATAAAGTTTTTTTTATCACTTTAATTTGATTTGTTGATACTTTCAGGCCTGCAACACAGTCTTCAAAACTAGGTTCAATGAAACTTTTATCATTTTGTAACATTGCCATTTCTTCCCATAACACTTAAAAGATGTCCCAGCTTTGAGGATGTAAAGTAATAAAGTGTCCCAAGAGTAATTTTGTACCTATTTTCCTGCAAACACATCTTAAAGTGTGCAAATGTTTTATCCACACATTCTCTATGGGGCGGACAGGTCAGGATGTGAGTGTGATGGTCCATCCCAGGTGCGTGTGAGCCCAGAGAGGTCGGTGCTGCCTCTGGACAAGGTCAACATACAGCTTTATTTTTTTTTTTCTTTGCAAAGTAAGGTTTCAAGTAGCATTTGTGAATTGACAAAGGCTTGCCACAGGATGCCCATGTGGTTTTATCAGTTATAACCGCATGAGCATGACAGTTTTTGATGTAGTGCCATTGGATGTTCAACTTAGAACTACGTCTTTGTCCTTTACACTAAAATTACTCCACTTTCTTAGAATCATTAAATAATATTTTGCACTAAAGTGAGAAATATGCCACATTCTTGCTATTATTCTTTGATATTTTCTCCCAACATTTTGCTGGTTTTCTGAACAACTGAGATCCTCTGCCCATCTTCGCTCTTCAAAGATTCAGCATCCTATGGATACAGCAATTGTACCAAATCATGATTATAGTCATCTGTTGACATTATCCATTTGAGATAGCATGATTATTATTCTTTTTTTTCTCATTATTAACCCTTAATACCCTCCAACCGAACTCTGTTTGAAATGGATTGAAGCTTTTACATACACAAGTTGATTTATATTAACAAATTAAGTTAAACTGATTAAATAAATCATTAAATGTCGTGGATTTAAACTGTAATGAAAGAAAATGAAAGTCTGCGAAAGAATCAATTTGTTCCTTCTTTTTAAATCTTTCTTTTATTTGTGAGTTTGTGCCCCCAATTTTTCGGACTTGTGGTTGGACATCCTTCAGTGTACACATGGTCTTCCTTTTGACTGACTGTTGGTGATTATATATCAATAATATGCAAAAAGAACTTGATACCCCTTCCTTCTCCATACCCCACACCAAAATATAGACAAATTCTGATTTCACTTACCTTTCATAGATCATGATGAATATATAATTGATAACAGAGGGCGACATTCTAGTTGGAAGTGTTTATGGCCACCATTATATAGTAAAGATACCAGGAAAGTTGCTGAGATCCTCAAAAACAATGATCTTGTCAGGATGCCCTGCATTGAGTCAAGTCAGGGTTTAACTGCTTCATTTTTTACACTGTCACAAAATCAATGCTCATCGTCCACTATAAGGTAAAAAGAAAAAAAAAAATAGCAAAAGAAAAAGGACACAATCGGGGCTCTTTAGAATTAAATCCATGTTGTTGAACAAATTACACTGACATGCTCACTGACCGCAATCTTCACCGTGCTGTAATGCAGACAGTGTGTTTGGGTTTTCTTTATCATATGTTAACATCTACACCAGAGTGTTGCTACTGCATTTGGTATTAAATGTTGCAATCAGCCACTAAAATCTCTATGCGGCACTGTAATTTCCCCTGCCTGCAAAATACACAGTCTTATCTTGCTTATTTGAAGACCAAAGCCTCATATTTGATCTTATTCTTTAGTCTGGGGACAAAAGTTTTCAGGGTTTTTATTTTGTAACACTTTTTATAGATTCAGTTTTCATTTGATTTAATTTAATCTATTTATTTATATATTTTGGGGCAAACAAATATCCTGTTTGGGGGAAAAAATGAGTTTGGAGTGTTGAAAAAAGCTAGTCTTCACTGCATGAAATACTGATTTATTGATTGCCTCATTGCATTGTAGTCTCTTAAGACTCTTATTTAAAAACTAGTCTTACCAAGGCACCTACTCGAGACAATGCACCGTGGTTCTCATTCACTTTCATCCAGAATTATTCTCTCCTGCCTGTTCTGTTTCAGGACCTCAAGGAGCTGGTGCCTATCCAAAGCATGCATTAGCTGAAATAAAAATATATATATATAAATTACTTGAATTACAACTCAAATCTAAAGCAGAAGAAAGACTCCTTTAATGCATTCAAGGAAAAAAAAAAAAATTCAGCTTCTGTTGCTGTGATACAATAAGTAAAGTCATATTTCACTGTCTTATTAAGAGTGCAGGAAAAGGCTTGAGACGCACCAAGTTTGCTCACAGGACAAGTCAATATCCTGGAGCACTGGATCGTCTAGCATTTGGATTATATTTGAAATGCAATAGATTCAAATCACAATTTGCATTAAGTGCCCCAAAACAAAATCTCATACAATTATAAGGAAAGAAAAATTGCCTGGACCTAAACTAGATTGATTAAGCTGACAACATGCGCTGCATTCATCTTGCTTACACTCACGTTAAAAAGTTTATTTGGTTCTCTTTACCGTTAAAGTTGCATTAAAGTACAGCTGTGATGTCCAATTCATGTATTTGTGTTTCATTCTTGAGTAAGACAAAGAGAAAGTAGATTTGAATATCCTGGTGTGAGCAAAGCTGTCATCAAACAGACCTCTTGCTCACTCTCAGGATCCATTTTGATCTTCAATAAACAAGCCAGAGCTCTTCATATCAGCTCGGATCGGTTCTGCATCGACTGCTGTCTGACTCAGCCAGTCCATCCACCATTTCATTTTCTGATCAGATCCCTGGGTTCTCTGAGCGGTAGCACCATGCATCTGCTCAGACTAGAGGGATGTTGTCAGAAGCTGTTGTGGAAGTTTACAGTAACCTCGACACACTCTGCTGGTCGCTCAGAATTTCAGCATGCTGCACAAAGAAGTATAAAATATTAAAGAGGGTGCAGAGTTAACAATTGAAAACAGACTCTGTGATTTATGATTCTGCTTGATTTACCAAGTGCAATCAAGTTTTGTAAGTTATTTCCTTTTGTGCTGCTGCTGGGTTTCTGCTGTTATAAAAGCTGTGGCTTCAAAGAAGAATACTGCCATCTACTGGGACGAAATCTGAATAACAGGCTGCTTTAAAAACCCCAGGATGGAGGTAATAAGAAAATGTTTATATTTGCTTCATGTTCATGCATATTAGCACCATTCTAATGTAATTTTTTCTTACAATAAAAATGCAAAAACACTTTTTTGTCTTAACACCACTATGGCTACAAAATCACTCTCCCAGTAACAAATTTTTTCTACACACATTAATATTCATACGTGCTAGTTCATTGACACAGTTGACGTTAATAAAGCATTCTGACTGCTTCACTTATAACTATTACAACAATGCTCCTCCTGAACATCTAAAGAATGACCCAGTTTTGTGGCAGAGGACTGCTCTCTTCCATCTTGGACTGGATTGATCACAGCTGACAGATTTAAAAGAGTTATTTTCTCATCCTGAGTAAGTAGGGCAGAATCTGGACAACTGGTATTAGAGGCACACCCCCCCCCCCCCCCCCCCTTTTTTTTTTCCGCCTCCCAGCACCCCCGGGAGTCAACCCACAAAAAACTCGGTGTGTTCCCAGTTTTTGCGCGGGGCCAACA
>JBBBVU010000016.1:731746-744704 GCA_037177055.1 Atherinosoma microstoma | reverse complement strand
AGCTGAAAGATTGAAAAGGGTTATTTTCTCATCCTGAGTAAGTGGGGCAGAATCGGGAAAATTGGGATCAGAGCCCCCCCCCCCCCCCCTCCTCCTTTTTTTTTATACACATGACAATAATCCGTGAAGCTCAGCTAACAAAGCTTTTGGTGTCACATCATGTTGTCAATGATACAGCAGGGTGGAGGGAGGATTGTAGGGTTCTTAATATGAAATACAATAAAGCTGGAAACATGAAGGGCTGTGAATTAGACAAATGATTAGAAGTGCCCTAAGAAAGGGAGTTATCTGGAATGTTTTCATGGAATTAACAGGGTTTAATGTGAAATTGTCAAATATCTCATTGATATTAAGGTTTACTTCCATAATCTTTTAAATAAGATTCATGATGGTCACTTTAAGATTTGCTTTACCAAACGGTAGAGCAGGCAGTCAAAGGGTTAATGGCCAAACCTGTTCAACCCTCTGCAATGCTGAGTAGAACAATGCATGCATGGAAAATAAGTGACAGAATATTTTTTTTTTAAGATAAATATGTTCAATATTAAAAATGTAAATACTTGTGTAACTTTTAGGGTTTGTGCTGTTGTTATAGCACCTCCTGGAGGCCAAATGATAAGAGGTGAAGGAAAGGGTAGTTAATTAGTAGGCAATGTAAAGGTGATCACTAACAAAACTAAAACACCAACACTAATAAATACCAACCAAAATGTTTTTTTTTTCAAGTGGCAAAAGTCTATGCATTGTGGGGGAAAAAAAGCTATTTTGTTCTGAAAAAAATGGATGTCCTTTTTGTAGAATAGAAAAGAGTCCACTTGCCATCTGTTGAAGCTCTGTTTGTTTCCACGACTGAGAATCTTCAAAGACAGCAGGGAATGTTGGCAAAAGTTAAAAAGAGACTTTAGGAGAAGAACCTCAGGGGATTTATTACAGCATGCAAAACACCCCCTGGACAACCTCAGAAAGATAAAGCCCTGGTTTCAGTCCACAAAGGCATTCAAAAAAAAAAAGCCGGTAAGTTCAAGGATTACATGCAGATGTAAAACAACAAGGACAACAACAAAAAATCTGAGGAAGAAGAACAAGTGAACAGCTTGTGTACACCTTCCCGGTTATTTCTCCTATGACAGAAGCAGCGTGATGATTGCATAAATATACAAAAGTCTATAATCAGATTCATTCTGATGCATCATAATTCCCTCATATTTCAAGGTTCAGCAGGACAAGGATCCTAAACGAGCTTTTCAGAGTGGTGAGGCAGAATGTCCGGGAACCGGCCAAGTTGGTCTGCAGATTTGGTTGGTTTGTTTTGGCTGCTGAAGTCTGGACTAAAAGCAGAAAGTAAACAAGCAAAAGCCCAAGGAGGCTGCAGCGGAGGCCTGAGGAGAAGCAACGTCTGCTGATGACTGTGGGTTGAAAGCTTCTGGGAGTCACTGACTGAATTAGGATTTTCCACAAAATATCTTGGAGAACATTTTCAATTCCCTTTAAAGTCCCTTTAAACTCAGAATTGTGTTCAAATGAGGCATATGCACAAGTCACAGTGATGTGCACACACTAGATGTTTTACTCTCAGTTGTTGAAGGATAGGTTGATTCTCTGCTTATTCGTCCTTTTTTTTAATTCAGAACAAAAATGTTCAATTTACACAAACTGTTTGGTAAAATAAGATTATTTAAAAATCAATATGGACCGAATACCACTTGTCAAAATGGAATCATTCATGTCAGGTAATTATTGACATTTTTTTAATGTTAGAAATAGAAAACTAAATGTAATATAATAGCTCTTGCTTTATAAATAAAACTGGTTCCATGGAATTTGTTTTATGATTTGAGAATTTTAAAAAGAATTTGAGAAGTTACCATCATGACCAGTGATACTAAACAAAACATTTTTCCAACAGAGTAAAATCTATAGATATCATAAACAATAAAACGGGACCATTTTCTCCCCATTTATTTTGTATGTGAAGTATATCTTCACAACTACAAGGGTTATGTTTATCATCTTCATCTCAAAAGAAAGCTGAGACATGTAAGATTCCTATAGAAGTGTCAGAATCAAGATATGTGTTAATGTGTCAGAGTAAATACACCTGGAACACAGTAGAAAATTTAAATAGTTATCATCCCCTCCTAAAAGAAAACCACATTACTTTCAGTGAAAACCAGAGGATAGCAGGCCAATTCATCGGAATTAGTAAAAGTAATGTCTGATGAGTAGCTATGCACGAGTAGAAGTTAAAAACAGTGAACCTGAGGAGTTTTATTGATGTTTTAATGAAGGTGTAAAACAGGTAAATATCTGGTGAGCCACATCGGTCAAAAAGAGCCTCTGTGGTAGAAGCCACACTTTGTTCCAACACATTTGCTGCAGCAAAACTAGTCCAATGTGCCGGGGACAAAGGTGAACTGGTAACTCATGCAGAAGTCTTAAATAAAAGGTTTGCACATTTAAAAAGTGATAATGACTGAAGCAATGATGTAACACAACAACAACAACAAAAAAACTACTGAAAAAAGGGTTTACATTCAGCTCAGCATAAATTTGCCCTTCCCAATAAAACTACTGACTTACCATTTTACCGTTTTACCATACAGAGTAAAACGAAATTCAGACCACCAGCCAAAGAGAGGTCATGATGTAGGAGAAAACTGCAAAAGAGGTTGAAGACTTTAGTAATATCAAGTTCATTTAAAAAAAAAAAAAAGCCTACTATTGTTGTAAACTGTAAAAATGTTAATGTCACATCAGATTAATTTATTATGACCATTTTTTTTTTAGTTTGTAAAAAGTATTTAAGAGGAGAATCCTGCCTTTTAGAGATAAATGTTACAGAAGCTATGGCTAATTTATTTTTGGACTTTTCTATTGTAGGGTTGAAATGGCTGTTGAACGTTCTGGAAGTTAGAACGTCACAGTTAGTAATAACGTTCATTACAGGAATATTCGAATGTTATTTTTTATTATTTTAAAAAGAACTGTTACGCGTATGCGGTTCAGATAGACGTGAGTAATCGATCCCTGCTCTCGGGCGGAGATGAGCAATGTTTTCATGCCTACCGACGAGCTGCGCTAGTCACTCTGCCATGGCGTCCGTAATGTCGCTGTTTAAGGAGGGGACATCGTAGCATCTTGTTTTAATTCGTTTTGGTGACAAGTACTGAGCGTGTTTTGCTACTCTTGGTTTGAGTTTAATCAAATTTATCTCTGAACCGGCCATGACCGTGGAGCAGAATGTCCTCCAGCAGCATTCTCAGAAGGTAAGCTTGTAGAAGATAACTTGATGGCAAGCTAACTTTAGCCTAACTGCATAGCTACATAGTTTTAGCACTCAACAAATACGCAAAGTCGTAATGTGGGGTCATTGTTTGATTTGGTTAAGCTTTGTTTTTGTTTGTTTATATAGATTTCGACCGCCCATCTGCAAAGCAAATGCTTTAAACGCCAAAATAATTGTATTTTACTAAGGCCTAACAATACGTTATCCAATATTTTGCTAGCTGTTTGCTAGCTCGCGTTAGCTTACGTTACTACGTAAATCCAAGTTTAACCTTAACCGTAATAGTGTGAGTTGGGTAACGATTAAAATAGTTAGCCATTTAAACGTATTCATATAATGCTTTGCGCGGTAACTATAGCATCTCAGGCCTTTTGTTCCGCCTGTTCATAAAAAAAACAACGCCAAATGATAACAGTTGACGTTAACGCTGGCGTCTTCGTAGAAAGTACATGTTTTATTCGAAGGGCATGATTAGCTAAAGACTTCCCGTAAATGGATATGTTTAGCTTGAATAAATGGTTACGTCGTGTTTTTGTGACCAAATATTCCCCGGGTTGTTCATCACATATCTGATATCTTTGTTTACAAAGCATGGCCAGCGGCGAAGGTGAAAATACACCCGAGCCATGACGCTGGGTGGCGATGGAGTAGTCAGATAGCTAGCCAAGCGTGTAATGGTTCATAGCCGGGAAGGTACATTATTATGTTACATCTCATCATACTCTCGTCTTACGAAACTGCATTTAGAGTCGATTCCTTTGCTTAGGCTCCTAGTTATGGGATTTACCCCGTGGCCACCATGCCCAGCGTTGCATAGCTCTGGTTACTTACGTAACCACTTAACTGATGTTGCTAAAACGTTGGTTGGTTGTTTGCTGCGCTCGTCTGAATAAAAGTAATTGTACGTTTATGATGGTTTTTCCTTTTTTTGCGTCGGTGTAATCACGGTTTACAGCTGTGCACACAGTTCAATACACTTCTTCTGCACCTATTGTGTTATTTTACTATGTTTGAGACAGCGTAAAAGCATCTAGTAGAGCAAGGCGTATGCAGAAATCTGGGGCATGGGCAAAAATAAATAGTTGAGCTTCCATCAATGACTCAAACCTAAAAGTAGCTGTGTAACACAAACCATTCTGACCTTCACAGGGGTTGCAGCTAAACCACGATTAACAATGAGATTTAAAAAGATTTTAGATTTTTTTTTAAATATATATGTTATTATTATTTGTACATTGTTGATTTATTGAACGCCTCTATTTGTAAACTTGTAGGTAACTGGCAACTTTTTTACTTAAAAAAACACACTCTTATAGGGATTATATGTATGCAAAGCTGTTCAAGTCTGATTTGTATTGTTAGGGGACTGGTATTTTTTTGTTATTTGAGGTTGTGTTAGTGTTTAGGGCGTGGTGCTAGTTTTCATGTAGTGACCTGTCATGTTTAAGTACAATCCTGTCTGTGCTTCTATGCCGTCATGCTTCATAGTTATACTTGTTGACATACAAAAAACTGCTCTTAGTAAAACCACCCTGTTACTTAAGCTTTCCAAGTTCCATGTGCTACAATTCACAAGCTTCCACTAAAAATGTGATGACTCCTGTGATCATCAGCCATGCCAGACAAGTCACATGAATGTGGAATATATGTGTTTGTTTGCACGTCTGAGCAAATGCTCCTGTGGTTGACTTGGCCCAAAACTGTCACAAGTGCAGCTTCTCTTGTACTTCACTGACCAGTGAGCCATCCCCATGCCAACAAACCTGCACCTGTCAGTCTCTATGATGCTGACGAGTTACATCGTCAAGTCAGTATCAAGCCCAATATCACAAATCACAAATTTGCCATCCAACACTTTCTATTCCTAACCTCTTAAATGACAAGTAGAAAAACTCACCCAAAATTCTCCAAATCATTTTAAAAACATGCTCATCAGGAAGAAATACAGAGTGGTGATTGCTTCCATTATGTACAGAGTAGACATGCAATAGAGATTGCATGTCTACAATCATTGAGACAGAAAACATGACAGTATAAATAACATCAATATAAAACATCAACAAACAATATAAACCTAATTCCTATCTACCTGATATCATCTAAACAAATGCACTGGCACACTTCAGAAACACAGTCTCTGTAGCATTATACATTCCATAAGTGGGTACATTCTTGTTTTGTTTTCAGCCAGCTCTTAATATTTGTTGTAAAAGTTTTCAAAATCTGTCATCCTTTTTTTATTTAGTTTGGCATTGGGTTCCAGATATGACTACTTTTTATGGAAAAAAAGCGGTCAAAATGTGGTTCTGTGGTATAAGATTTTAAAATTATTATTGACCGAGTTCCTGGTGACTCTGCTGCCGTCTTCTGTTTGGATGAATCCACAAAGACGCTTTGGTGCTGGTTTATTGAAACATTTGGTCATTAATTTCGTCAAGCATAGATAGATGAAGCTTTTGAATCTCATGTTTTTTTTAGTACATGACACTGATGAGACCGAATTGCCTGATCATCGTGTGAGTTCAAAAAATGCTATAAAAGTTGAAATAATATCCTGCAAAGTATTATTTTGTGCACATTGGTTTTTGTTTTAATAGAATTTTTTGGTAACATTAATAATTAGTCACAGTGCCATGTCAGAAGTTAGAATACGAGTCCCCCTTTTAAGCTGGTAAAGAACAACACAGTGTTGTCATTTGCCTGTCTGTTGCTGTAAGCTATGTTGATACATGAGTACTAAGCTCCCTGCTGAGTTGTGCATCTTTGTCTTGTAAACTTGGAGTGCTGTCACAGGCAAATTGGATTTGGTGCATATGTTATTGCTCTAAGGCGTTGACTTTCGTTTCTTTCTCAGCAGTGACTCTATGAAAACATTTGTCCCCAGGGGTTAAATGAAACACACAGAAAATGATGTTGTTGGCAGCAGAGCACGAGTTGGGTCGTAAACCAGGTGCAGAACAGATTGTCACAGTTGAAGATGATGCAGCAGGAGCTGTACCGGTCTCATGTCTATGACTGAGCTTTCAGAATGTAATGGTCGATATTTGTTTTCCAAGACCCATTTAGTAATGATGATGCTGCATTATCTTGTTAAGCTCAGCCTTTATTTAAAAAAACAAAAAAAAGACAAACATTTTGTATAGTTTTTTGTTTATAGTTTTATAATTTGTGAATGTATATATTGTGACAGCACACCGAGTCATAATCATATGAAGATTTGATTATACTATTAATTTCCAAGCCAAATAATGTTAATTTATGTTAATATGTTAATACTCTACACATGCCTCGTGATCGATAATCTCTATATCTTAACACGCAGCATTCCTAGAAGGCATATAACCCATTAGAAACAAAATTCTTTTGAGTTTGAGTTTATTTTTGATAAGGGACAGTGCACACCACTAGACATCATACGTTTAAAATTTGTTGGATTAGCTAATTTTCTTCCTTAGTCCCTTTTGTGTGCAAGACTCCGCTGCAGTACATTACAAAACAAAGCAATAGTGCAATGAAATCAACATAGAATATAAATGCAAATAGAAAATTTCACAAGGGTACAGTTCATCCCAAGAAGAAAAATAATCTTACCAGAGGTTCATGACTGATACACAAACAAAATTTATAATACAGTGCAGCAATTGCTTGGTCAAATTATATTTATGTGTATGAGCAGTTTCAAATATTCTGACAACCAATATTTACAGGAATTTCCACTACAAAGCTAGCCACTGATGGCTGGTTTTTATTTTCTGGTCAACTTGTCATTTTCATTCTGCCTGAGCACCACAGGCTTTGCAAAAACCTATAATTGTTAGTTGGGTAACGTATCTTAAATATCAGCTGATGGTTTCCATCACTGGTTTTACATTGAAACAGGAAACTGTTATTATCAACTACTATGATATCTCATGTATACTTTTATACTTTTATACTTTTAATAGCTGGTTTCTGTGACTAATTTCTGAGTCATTACACTGTTATTTTGCATTTTGTCACGAAATAGTATTTTGGACTACTTCAGACAGAGCGTAGTCTCTAACATTATTATTATTATCATCAATTCATCTTCTGATTCAAGTTCATCACGTGAATATTTACTTCACTATAAGTCATTAAAAAGTCCATTTTCCCAGATCTGAGTTGATGACTTTTTAGTTTGAATAAAGCACAGATAAGATGTGCATCTTAATCACTTGTGCAGAGTATAGAGCAAAATACATATTGGATAGAAGCCTGCATTATATGTTTGGTTGTGGTGCTGCTCTGTGACATCATGTCATACCCACAGACATGACTGCCTTTCATTGCGATTTGTGTAGAGGCTGCAGCAACTGCACATAATGCCTTAAAGTGCATAATGTTTCCATTTGTTTGTGTTGTGTAATCAGGCTTGTGAAAATAATCAGCAGTAGGCTTAAACCATTTTGGCCAATTTGAACAGCTTTTTTGTGTGTTACCTGCTACACCTGTAAAAGCTGCACTGTGTGCATTCTTTCTCACTAAAAGACTTAAAGCTTCTGCTTTGGATGTTGACACAAAGTGCATTCTCATTATTTATCAAGCCGCTGCATTGCAGGCAGTAAGGCAACGCAGTTCAACTGCACTTAACGTTGTTAGTTCATCAGACTTCGGGGAACTCATTAGCAGAGATATGACAGGAGCTTTCTGATTAGATGCTATCTGTTGCTCAGTGCTAGCTAGATATTTACATACATTTTCAACAGCACTTTAACATTATGCTTCAAATAACACCAGGAAAAAGTTTTCTACAAGTGTTTTTATTTCCTCTTAGCTTTGACCTCTGGATGGTGTTTATTCAGATGCAACCAAATGTTCTTTGCTGTGTGACTTTGCCGTGGCTGAGGATATTAATGGTTAATCAATGCTCAGTTAAACTCAGCTGAGATTTCTAATCAATCGAGAATATGTTAACTGACAGGGTGCAAAGTTGGTGTGACATTGTTGGGTCCTGCAAGGTGTCTAACTAATGATTATTTTTTTTATCGATTCATCTTTTGATTATTTTCTCAATCATTATGTCTGTTAAATGTCAGAAAATACTGAGTCGTGCTTGCTATGATTTTAAAAAGCCCAAGATAAGAAATACTAGTTGAAATTTGGATGTGATAAAGCAGCAGAAATCCTCCCATGCCATTCGCTTTTAATAGCAAGTGTTTGGAATATTGACTTGAGATTAACTTAAATTATTAAAATTGTTGACATTGAATCATGAGTCATTTTCCTGCGTCTCAAGATCCCCTGCTCCCATCTGTGTCTACAGGTGTTTGAAGTAAAGGAAACAAAGAACTATCCAAAGCGAGGGGACAAATAGAAAAATTAAGCATTCTCCAGAGCTTTAGTTGCTGGGATTTTTGTATTTCAACTTCAGGTTTATCAGAGCAACTTTATTATGAAGTAAATCTTTTTTTTCTTCTTCAGTACACAAATCTTTGGTCCATGATGTTAATTTCTCTTTAAAAGAAAAAAAAAATTCTACCTGGACTAAATTACTTCCATCTCTTCCATCAGGCTCTGCTCTGAACTGCCTTTTTATTTTCTCTCCTTCAATAGCACCAGCAGACTCTACTAAACCAGTTGAGAGAGGTCACGGGCACCACAGACATTCAGCTGCTCCAGCAGGCCCTGCAGGTACAGCTGTAATACCTGTTAAATGTACTGATCATACATAAACGCATGCAGTAGAGATGGGTGGGAATCTCATCTCTATTTTATTTATTGTTTTATATCTATGTTTAAACATTAAGTCAGTTCAACATTCACCCCAACTCAGTTTTACATTTGATTAAACTGCTTGCTGTATTTCTCTTTTTGCTGCAGGTGAGCAATGGAGACTTGGCTGAGGCTGTTGCCTATCTCACAGAGAAGAACGCCAAGGTTCCTCAGCAGGATGAGACTACCTACTACCAGACATCCCAGGTGGCAAGTGACAGATATATCAGTGTTGGCAGTCAGGCAGATACAAGTGAGCAGCTTCATCATCTGTTCTCATAGTTGTGCATCATACAACTGACAGCACAACAATCACACATAATCACAGCTATGTTTTACTGTGCAACATTACTTGTTAATATAAAGTGTGTATATTTTGTCTGTTTGCTTGCAGATGTAATTGATCTAACTGGGGATGATAAAGATGACCTGCAAAGGGCTATTGCCCTCAGCCTTGAGGAGTCCAACAGGGCTTTCAGGGAGACGGGCATCACAGATGAGGAGCAGGCCATCAGCAGGTCGGCTGAAGAATGTCACTGACTGATTGCAAATACACATTTATAAACAATTATAAAAACTTAACTTATTCCGCACTGTTTTCCGCTTTGCACTTGGCTATAATTATGGCTATAATCACGCAGTTGCCATATGTGATATTTATTCTATTTGATTTGATCTAATAGTTTTGACAGAAATGCAATACTCACATCTTGGAATACTGCAAACATTTCCAGACCATGTTTGAGGTTTAATGTCAACTATTAGGTGAAGCATTTCACTAAGAGGATTTTTGGAAGGCACACCATTTTAACCACAGTGTAAACAAATTTTAGCTATGTTGTCTTATGGGAAAAATTAAAAGAATTATGAATGTGACAATTGCTAATTGCTATGAGCTTCAGCTCGTCTTTACTTTGCTTCTTGTTGAAGAAGGAAAAAAAAAGAAAACTTAAAAGAGCATTAAAATGTCAAATAAAAGTAGTATATGAATTAAATGTAGGTCTGTCAGTTCTAGGATCATCTGTTGGAAAAAGATGTTGAGTGACTTGAGTTGATTCTCTTCTTTCATGGTTTCTAGGGTTTTGGAGGCCAGCATAGCAGAGAACAAGGCAAGTCTCAAGCGTACTCACACAGAAGTTTGGAGCGATTCACCCAACCCACATGACAGAAAGAGGATAGACAACTGCCCCGTGGGTCTGAAAAATGTTGGCAACACCTGCTGGTTTAGTGCTGTCATACAGGTGGGTACAGGGGAGTAGACTTAAAACCCCAACCTTTTATTAGAAGCTTGTTTTTTAAACAAATTTTTTCTTTTAGTGCTTATAATTAACCATTTTTGCAGTTAACATGAATGTAACTGCACTGTAGACTCTTTTTTAAAACAAATTGATGGGTGTTTACATGCAAATTTAGCTGAAATCTCAGCACAGCTAATTTTGTTAGAGAATATGGAGTTATTAAATCAATCTCGAGGGGCAGCTTCAACAACATTTCTATGGGAGGATTTTGGGACTGACTGACTATCAATCTGTTGTTTTGAACAACAAAAATGGAAAGACAAGTAAAAGAAAAGAACAATATTGGAAAAATCTGGTATTTCAGATACAGGTGAGCACAAAGAGAAGAAAGGTTAACGGATGTAAAGGGCGGAAGTGTTTCAACTGATTGGGATGCTCCACTGTTGAATCAAAGCTAATGGAGATGTTAAACACATTAGCTGCACATGTTAATGCTACAGAAGGTGGAATTTGTGAAGACATTTCCTTCCCAAAAACAAACTCCAAAACTAATACTAGGCCTTCATTTTCTTTGATGTCCCATGCAGGGGCATTGGCTATTCCCACATAATGACTGCAAGCCTTAGTAATTTGTTCACATATGCCTTTTTTGGACAAATGAAGATGGAAAGAAATTTATAGGTCCTCTTCTCATACTGGGTTTTGCATTTAAAGTCCACTTTGATGCACCCCTGCATGGCTCCATGTTACTGTAATGATACAGAAACCGACACGTCACACTGCTGCTGTAATCCCACAGAGCAGTGGATTAGAATAACCTCTGCTGGTAAAATGCTTGAAACGCAGGAAAATTTTACCGCAGCTTGGATGCTGGTGGACTTGGTGGTAGAATGTGACCTCAGCTGAAATATGCCAGATGAACACTGGATACACCATCACATGGTGTTTGGCTTGTGTGCGTAATGTTACCCCCAGAAAAGAGGGCACCGCTTTAATCTGCCCCTTCTGCACACAGAACAGTGTAAACAACATTCTTGTTTCCAAAAAAAACATCCAGATTTTGACAACTATTGTTTATTCTTTATTATGAACTGAACAAAATCACCCTGAGTGCAAGTAGTTCTCATTATTGCTGTCTCTGGTGTTTAAAAGCTTAAAGTTGTGGGCCCCAAAGCAGATTGAATTGGATTTTGCAAGTCACTGCAGACTGTCTATCTGTGATTTATTAGGGAATAAGATCCTGCAGTCTTTGTCATCTCATCTATTTCTATACAATTTATCCTTAACTACTGGTTTATGAACTAGGAGAATATTGTCAGGACAATGTTTTATTTTTAAGTTTGCAATTGTCAGTTTTTGATGAAGACATAAGTTTTAGAAGAAGAAAAAAATAAATAAAAAAAAAACAAGATAGTATATAAAATATAAATGCGTTGCAATGATTTGTAAGTAATTTTAACTGCAGCATTTATCTTAAAATAGAAATAAGTCAACAGATCAAATGTTGTAACTTGGAAGTTGTATAGGTCAACATTCTTAAGCTCCAGTCCTCTGTGCCCAATCCCCCATGCAGGTTTTAGATGTTTTCCCCCTACAGCACACTGGATTCAAATGAAATGGATCGCCTTAACAGATTCTCCTCAAATGCAAATTCTCTAAACGATGCGTTCGTTTGAGCCAGGTGAGCTGAAGCAGGAGAACATCTAAATCCTGCTGAGGACTTGAGTCGAAAAGCATTACCAACAAATGTTTAGAAGTATGTGGAACAGTTCATAACTATAGATATGCAAAGAATTTGTGGTCTTACAATTAGGATATCTGGAGAATCTGAAAAAAATCTCTACACCAGGGATAAGAAATGGAACTGGTTTTGAAATTCTAGATGGACCATTAGGCAACACTGCAACAATCAACCAATGCTTCTCCACACATAAGGCTGGTTTATACTCACCGTGTCATGACGGTTACGTCGTAACCACCGTAGGCTATGGGTAAGACCGCAGAGGTTCGACGCGCACCTCTTCGGACCTGACATGCACCCCGGCTACACGAACGCAGCTACGCGGAAGTACTTCTTTGTTATTGGATTGGATCACTTGTTTCCGGATATTTGATTCTGCTGCCACTTAGCTGATTTGCTGCGCAAAATCCTCAGAGAAGCCAAAACAGGACTCGTGTGAAAAATTAGCAGGCTATGCTATGCAGCTCTTTCTGCTAATAGCACTCCATAAAGACTGATCACTACATGTAATTTGTAGAAAGTAAACTTCTTTTGTTGAACCATCAAAAAAAAATTCTGCCCTGATGAGTTTACCAGCCGATACCAGCCCTACTGATACCTGCAGAACCGGGAAAGAATCTGCAACACAATGCTTTTACCCTACGCTCGAGTATAATCACATCAGCTACGCGGGCCCGACCTGGCGTAGACGCCTCGCGAGTATAAACCAAGCTTTCAAGGTTTTTTGTTAGACACAAATGGGGCTTACAGAAAGGGCTGTGATGACTCCTGTGGCAGCAGAAAGGAGGTTGTTTCATTTTTCTCTTGACTCCAAGCTAATTGGATCAGTTTGACAGTCCATCAAAAGGAAGTAAAACTGATCTGAGCTGCTCTTCACAGATGTTGCTGTAACTGTGTGATTTCCCTTCTATATTTTTTAGATTCATGTTCTTCTTTTTTATATATGTATGTATGTATGTA
>JBBBVU010000016.1:718882-731646 GCA_037177055.1 Atherinosoma microstoma | reverse complement strand
TGTGTATATGTGTATATATGTATGTATATATATATATATATATATATATATATATACATATATATATAAAGCTATTCATCAGGGAAAAGAATCAATTTAAAGAATTTGAACTGGGTGGTTGCGTTTACAGACGATTGCTGCTTTAAGTTAATTGTATCTTTAAAAGGTTTTGGGGAGAAAATAGACACAGAGCAACTGAGAAACATGTTTGTGTTCCTAAATATGTGATTATTTTAAGTATCAAACCTTGTGAGTCATTACAGCTTCCACACTTTAAACACTTGAGTTGTACTTTTTAAAAGGGGTTTTAGACATTTTCTGCCTGTTGCTCTGTAACGCCTCTTATACATGAATCAGTATTCAGAATGTTGTATTTTTTTTCTATAAATCAGTGACAGTGTGTCTTCTGGGCTAAAAAAGACCAACAGTATTGCTAATGTGCATTTATCTGTCTTAAACCTCAAGTCTCTGTTCAACTTGTTGGAGTTCCAGAGGCTGGTGCTCAACTACTCTCCACCAGCCAGAGTCCACGACCTGCCTCGTAACCAGAAGGTGAGACCCCTGGGGGAAAGTGAAGCTGCAAATAATAATGTCATGCTTCATATCTTCTAAGGCGGGTTTTTTTTCACTATATTTTGCCTTGTTGACATCTTCTGTTCAAATCATTGTAGCTTTTCATCATGTTTCAGCTAGCTGTGCTTAAGCTCAGAGGGTTTGATCTTAGAAAAGTATGTCACCGTTTATAAGCTGTGTGGTTGTGTCCTTGGGTCATTTGGGCTTATCATTTCGCCTTGATGGTTCTCGTTACGAAAGCCGAGTTGTGTGAAATGTTAGATAAACCTTTAGTGATTAAGACCAACGCATCACAAAAACGTAGTAGAAGTAATTTTAGAAGATTTGTAATTCAGATACTCATATTTTCAACTACAGTCCAAAGTTCTCAGCATCTTTTGTTTCCTATCTTTTCCCCAGAGAGTGTTCAGTGTGGGGTTAGCAGCCTGGTGCTAATCTGGTCTAAGCCTCTGCTTGTAGATGTATGGCTTGGGGCTGTCATCTCTTCATCTCAGAGCCCTCCATTTTAATCATGGTCCTTTTACTTAAGTGTGAGATTGTTGGAGCTTAGATACTAATCTTAACATCAAGAGTACAGAAAAAACAAGTGTTTTCGTTATTCTGTTTCAATGAGGACATTGGTCAGTTTAGAGAAGATTAAAGAAAAAAATCAGCATTTACTGATTTCTGTGTTATTGTTGTTGTTATTTTTTTAAGTCAATAACTCAACTTTAACCTCTTGTATGGTTATCTTCTTGTTGTCGTTTCTTTAGGGGCAGAGAAATAAACATTTCTCTCAGGATTTAAAGACATTTTTTAAACCAAGCTTTGGGTTGCAATAGGCTAAGATCAGTATTGAGAAACAAAAAATTTAATTTTGAATTTTTACGTGTTTTGATCACAACAAAGTAAGAAAACTAATAGCAGAGGCCTGGACTGCAGAAAAATAAATACACAGTTCTACTGGCTCATGAGATGAAAATATACTTTCTGTTGCTGCAATATGCTTTTCGGTTTGGGCAGATTTTTATAAACACAATTTTTTTTTATACCTTATACTCCGACTGCTGAACTCATAGACGTGCATGGTGTTAATGCATTTGAGCAAAGAAGTGCTCATCTCTTTGTTGTGCTATAGTTTTCTGCAGACAGGCTGTCTAATCCCTGATAGTTTGCAGCATTGTCAGCACTACAACTTGACTGCGTTTACTTATGGAGCCTTTAATGGACTGCATTCATACAGCTCTTTGCTGCTCTTGTTGACTTTGTACAGCCTTTTTATATTATAAACCACACACATACTGCGCTTGTCTAATACTGCGTGAATGCATCAATGAGCAGTGGTTTAGTTTACTTTGGTGTGTTGCATCAACATACCTGAAGCATAATGGCTGAATACCTGATACTGGTGGTTGGGTTTTTTTAAACGAATCGTTGCAAACCCTGCTGTTTTACTTTTACTGTAAGTCTGAACTGATTGTGTTTCTCTGACCAGGAGCACAGGTACCTGCCCTTCATGCAGGAGCTGAGGAACCTCTTCTCGCTCATGGTGGGGTCAAAGAGGAAATATGTGGACCCTTCACGGGCGGTGGAAATCCTCAAAGATGCCTTCAAATCCAGTGAGTCCCAGCAGGTAAGCATCTTTCTGTCATCACCTGTTCAACACGACAACATTTGCTTCACTGACAGGTCAGAGATCGTGTCCTGGTGGCTGTGTTAGCGTTGCCCATTAATAAAAAAGATTCACACTTCATGTTGGCTGCAGATATAGATTCTTAGACTCTTAGGCGGTAGAAATTCTGACGTGTTGGTGTGGTCGTGGACAAAATCAGCCGACTGTCACTTGAAGAATATGTCAAGATTTAGAAACCTTGTGTCTTGACATATTTCAAGGTGACTAGTCCATTTGTCTTCACTGCAGCTGCTACAATGATGACGTCACAAGCAACAACAAAAAGAAATTCAAACCAGCAAGATATTGGCTTTTACAAAGTCATCAACAGTTTCAGGCTAAAACGTATTTCTAAGCTGCAGCTGGACTATAAGCTGCCCAGATCTCGAGTTTTTTAAATGATGCCTGAAACCATTTGAGCTTTCCGTCAAAGTTTAAAGCCACGCCTCAACTACTTTGTATTTTTTATCATACTATTTAAACTTTGTTTTCCTATTGAAGCTTAATTTAACCTCTAGTTTTATTGCTAATTTGTTGAAAATTGTTGTTTTCATTTTATTTCCTTAACAGCTTTTTTTGTCTTATAAAGTTGTCTTTATTGTTTAAGCAATAATTTAAATTATTTAGTTGGTATTATGTGTAGATAGTTTATGATACCACTTGAGAGAGGTAAGATACAAATTAAAAGCATTATGTGATTAGCACAATTCATTTTTTGAACATTTCTTTTTTTACTTTGAGAGTTTCCATCTGACCCGAGAGATGTGGACGAACTCAACAGAGACATCATTCCTTCCCCTTGTTACATGGATTTTTTTTGTCCAGTTTACTCCTATTGTAAATATTTAATTTCCTTCATCCCCCATTTGAGCCTCTCCCAGTCAGCCACAGATTCGGCTGCTCAGTCTCGCCTGTTGTTTCCCAGACTCAGCTTTATTGAATCGGACATTTAACCTCTCTAATCTATGGACTATTAATCTTCAACCCCACACCACCCCCTTCTGAACTTCACTTTAATGACTGAACTTTTCATCTTATATTGTGACATACAACACGCTAAGTGTACAAAACTATTCAATTTTTCATCTTACATAAGCATTTGTACCAAGTCGGTGTGTTTGCAGAGGCTAACTGAGGTCAGCCTTCTGGCCTGTGTACTCATCAGTCACATCTCTTCTCCGTGTATTAGTCAGGTTGGAAAAGCACTGACCTGAATTACAGGCTTCCATTGATGTCTATGAGAGAGTGGCCTCAGGGCACTCAGGTTCCCTTTGAAGTTCACCAGAATGTGAAGTCCTCCACCAGGACATGTCATCTCATTTCAAAAGCTGGAGCATAACCACAAAAGACAGAAATAACCCTGATTTAATTGATATGGATTTTCCTTTTTATACTCCTAATTGTGACCTATATTTGGAAGAAGTACTGTACATTTTGACTTGTTTCTGCTTGTTCAACAGCAGGATGTGAGTGAGTTCACCCACAAGCTGTTGGACTGGCTGGAGGATGCCTTCCAGATGAAGGCTGAAGAAGACAGGTAACCTCAGCTGCAGACAAATGAGTTATCTTATATTCTACAGCAGACCATCAAACTTAGATTGTTTACAAGAAAAGTTAACCATTATTTTATTTATTTTTATCTTTTTCCTCAGGGAGGGAGAGAAGCCAAAGAATCCCATGGTGGAGCTTTTCTACGGCCGCTTCCTTGCCGTGGGTGTTTTGGAAGGTGAGATGAAGTGTTGAATTGAAACCAATAAAGAGAAAAGGAGAGGAGTAGCTAGAGAAACCCTGAGAAAGTTGCTGTCGGCATCCACCAAGCACACAAGTCCTTGCCCCTAGTAATGAAAGGTGACCTTGTCTTAATGAGATGTGGTCCATGTAAAACAGCAGAGCGGTTACATTGATCGTAGAAGACCTTGACGGCTGATTGACATTGCGTTTATTATGCATGACAATACTGGCCGAGAGCCACCTAAAGCTGGGCCAGTGGATTCTGCTGCTCATAAAATGTCCTTAATGCCTCATCTGTATGTCCGCTAGCAACTGCTCCCCCTTTTTTTTTATTTTTTTTGGGGGAGGCGGTGGTGTGGTTGTCATCAGTAGTTGGTGCAGAGATCAGTGCTGCTTTTTCAGTAGTAATGATGAGTGAGTGGCTGGGCACATTAATATCAGCTCAGATGGTGAAATGTTTCCTTTAGTTCTCTGCATTTCCAACCCTTTTATACAACTCTCATTCATGACCTTTGTTAATGCTCGTCTATTTGTGTCTCTGCTGCATGTTCAGGTAAAAAATTTGAAAACACAGAGATGTTTGGACAGTATCCACTGCAGGTGAACGGCTTCAAGGACCTCCACGAATGCCTTGAAGCAGCGATGATCGAGGGTGAGATCGAGTCCCTGCACTCGGCAGAGAACTCTGCCAGGTCTGGTCAAGAGGTCAGTACCAAAGCAGGATGCTAATAACATTTTCCTCTTCATGTCTTTGGAAAATGATATGAGGAAAAAATAAGGTCTGTTGCCATCCTTTGCTCTCATCCTGTAATATAATACAATGTGAGATACCAGGGTTTAATTCTTCATATTGTAATGCCAGTACACTCTACATTTCATCTCTCGATCGAAACAACCACAAGTCTTTTATTTGTAAAAAAATTACTTAAATCCTTGTAAGCATTTCAGACTTTAAGAATAAAACTTCCCTAGGTCCCTTAGACATTTCTCATTTCCCAACCCACAATATATTTGAGTTAATGATAGTTGTATTTCAGTAACACTTGTTAAAAACAGACGAAAGCTTACAAAACAACTAAAACCAAAATGAGGGTCTGAGTTAACTCGCAATTTATCACATAATTAAAAAAAATCTTATTTTAAATTTTATTGTATCTATTTTATTTTATTATATTTTCTAACAGGATATTTTTTATGATATAATACTAATGTAAACTGTGAGGTAGCCAACATAGATTTTAAACAGATAATTAATCCTGATTTGTTTATTTTTTTATGTTGTACTTGTCTTTGTGTGAGGTGGACTGTGAGAGTTGGGTTTTCCAAGCTACCTTGAATGCATCGCAGCGCTGCAAGGCATTCTGTCTGTCACCGCATTATGTGGAGAACTTGGTTGATAAAATACCTCAGTCTGGTCCAAAAAACCATCTTACAGAACTTTAAAGTTAAGCTGTCCGTGTAAAAGATCCATTCTGTGTTTGTTTCTTTCCATATCTCTTCCAGGAATTACATCGGCAGTGCGTGCGTTAATCGTGCGTTAAAAAGTTTACCGCCGTTAAAAGGAAGCTGCGTTAACGCGTGAATAAAGCGTTAACTTTGACAGCCCTACATAAAACATATATTTGCTTTAAGAACATACAGTTTCTCTTCTGTTAAGTCTTTGATTTGTAATATTTTCTTTGCATTAATGCATCAAAATACGAGTTTAATTAAATGGGAGTTTAGTGCTGTATAAATTATTTATTGTTATATTGTGACTTGAGTTGGAAATTTGAGTTTATTGGGTGGATCCTCTCCAGGTGACCTTGTTGCCCTTTCGTGACACCTGAGCTATTTTGAATTTGACCTCGACTTAGCTGTAGCCTGTAACCCACTGTCCCACAGCAGCTGGGAACATCTAATTACCAGGCCAGTACGCAGATGGGTATGGCACCCAGCCCTCTTGATAACCACCAGCCAACATCACAAGACATGGAGGGAGAGCACCGTTAGACACAGCTCTGTGCACTACTTATCATGTGAGACGGGTTCTCTCAGCACAGTGATTAGTAAAGACAAAACACACTAAGAGTCACCCGGTGTTTATATTTGATTTGAAATTATTACATAGTTCGAGATAAAAGGAAAATGTGGTGCCTCATCAAACTACATCTACTCATCATGACCTGAGAATGAATTGTACTATCATACATAACTAAAGGTAAAGGAGCTAGCTAAATGTTCCTTCCATTGGTTATACTGAGTGGCATGCAAGCTTTGTATGCACACAGTGAAATGAGTAAAGAACAAGGAAGAAAAACAGAAAATGGAGGTTTTAGATGCAAGTAAAAAAAGAAGCTGCTTGTAAGAAAATCAAAATATGATGTTTCAGATACAACATAAGAATTTTAACCAAAATCTGGTACATTGTCAGCAGTTTTTACAATGCAACACAACACAAGGAAATAGACCTACTTTGTTTTTTAATCAACACCACACAGTCGGCTCTGAATGTTCCAAAGCTTGGAAACAAAAAAAAGAAGCTTTCCTATCTGACATTCTGAGTCACAGATTTATTGCCTGGGCTGATGGCAAAGTATCATAAATGTACAGTGATGTACAGAATAACTTCGGAGGAGTAATCACAGCTTTGAGCAGCTTTTTTGTGTTTAGCCTGCTGATTTGTACTGCATGAAATATAAAGGATGGCATGCACTCTTAAAGGCCTAAGAGTGATCGACTTGTTTTGTCATTTTGAAATGATTAATATCTTATATACACTTATAACCCCGTCAGTTTCTCCCCAGATTTAATTACACCACCCCACCACCTTATCTTCTACATCTTTGAAGTCGCGTCATATTTCCAAACCTCTGTGAGGGGATGAAAAACATTCAGGACAGAAAAAAGTAAACTTTTTTTAAATGTCCTGATTAAAATCGTTTTACCCAGTGGAGTCGCTCCTAATATTCATAAATGACAAATCTCAAATAATGCGTTGACATTAATATAAAAAAGTAAACATTGGATCCGCAGGTTCAATCATCAAAAGATTCCTCTGAATACATACAGAATACCTAAGTTTTACATTTGACTGTACCAGCGGCCTAATGAAATCATCTCAATGTCCGATTTTCTTTCAGCACTGGTTCACAGAACTCCCTCCTGTGTTGACTTTTGAGCTGTCGAGATTTGAGTTCAATCAAGCCCTGGGGCGACCTGAGAAGATCCACAACAAGCTGGAGTTCCCCTCCATGCTCTACATGGACAGGTGATTGAAATATTAACCCAGCTTGATTTAGAACATATTTGCTGTGTGTTTTTAAACTTAAACCTTTGCTGTGATGTGTGTTCCTCAGGTACATGGACAGAAACAGGGAAATAACCAGGATCAAAAGAGAGGAGATCAGAAGGCTGAAAGAGCATCTAACGCTGCTTCAACAGCGACTGGAGAGGTGAGCATGCTCCACGAATACCTTATAATCAAAGTCAGAAGACGTCTTGACAACGGCTATGTGACACCTCTTCTTCTGTTTTCTCTCAGGTATTTGAGTTATGGCTCAGGCCCCAAGAGGTTTCCTCTGGCAGATGTCCTCCAGTATGCCATGGAGTTTGCCTCGAGTAAGCCTGTGTGCACCTCCCCAGTAGATGATATTGACACATCAGCACCCCCTGGTGGCACAACAGGCCAACAGTTGCCACAGCCAAGGCAAGTTGAACTCAATAAGACCAGTGGTGCTTTGCTGACCTCAGCAGCAATAGGCAAATTAGAAATTGTTGTTCTAATGCATCAATCTTTTCAAGTTTTCCCAGAAGCTTCTTGTCTTATACATTTCATATTCCACACACCACATGGTTAAATTACTAACAGACAAACAGACTGGGGTTCTTCATACCTTCTATCACTTAACTAAACTTTATTTTTCACCCTGCAGCACAGCTGAGCAGGACTCCGTACCTCCTTTAGAGAGCTCAGGCCCTGCCTCAGGTCCCGCTGCAGCTTCCACCACAGCTCAGCAGCAGAGAGTACCCATCCATAAGCCCTTCACCCAATCCCGGCTACCTCCCGACCTCCCCATGCACCCTGCCCCACGCCACATTACTGAAGAGGAGTTAAGGGTCCTCGAGGGCTGCTTGCATCGCTGGAGGAGCGAGGTGGAGAATGACACCCGTGGTAGGTGATTTATTCAGCATGATATCAAGTCTCCAACTTTTCAGATTTTACAAACTAATGTATTGTGTTTGACGCTCCTCCCACCAGATCTGCAGGGTAGTATAACCAGAATCCACAGAACCATTGAGTTAATGTATTCTGACAAATCCATGATGCAGGTGAGCAAAGCACTGGTTATCTGTCTTTTATTGGAATACAAACAATGATAGCTCAGCATGTATAATTACCTCTGTGTTTATTCAGGTTCCATACCGGCTTCATGCAGTCCTGGTCCATGAAGGCCAGGCCAATGCTGGTCACTACTGGGCTTACATCTATGACCCTCATCAGCGCTGCTGGATGAAGTACAACGATATCTCTGTTACTAAGTCATCCTGGGAGGAGCTGGTCAGAGACTCTTTTGGAGGCTACCGCAACGCCAGCGCCTACTGTCTCATGTACATTAATGACAAGAAGCCATTTCTCATAGAAGGTAAAAAAAAACAAAAAACAGTCAGGAATGTTGTCCATGTGTAGTTTTGGTACCATGTTTTACAACCGATGAGCCACAGAATCGTTTTAATGACAGGAAAGGGAAATGGGTAAAAACGGAGCAGTATTTTTTTCCCCGCTGCAGCTTTATCTGTTAAGTAATTTCCTTAACTGAGATATAACCACACGTTTCCTTCCGTATTAGACTTTTTTTCATCAATAGCGTTGAGCACAGACAAACATTCGGTAAGGAAAAGCTCTGAACACCCTCTTCTCACAATCTTTTGCTTATGGGAAATAATGTAAATGCAGAATTTTTTATTGTAGAAATGATGCAATTCTCTGCTGCTGCTGTAATCTTTGAATGTATTTTTTCCCCCTCTTTTTTGTTGTTTTGTGTTATCTTATTTTAATGTAATTTGATTTCGTTTTGTCTCATTTTTCTCTGACTGAACAAAAATACAGATTGTAAGCACTGTTTCAGATATTTCGTAAAAGGTTTTATGTATCTTGGTTGACATTTT
Source organism: Atherinosoma microstoma (assembly GCA_037177055.1). Lineage (NCBI taxonomy): Eukaryota > Metazoa > Chordata > Actinopteri > Atheriniformes > Atherinidae > Atherinosoma > Atherinosoma microstoma. Next base: position 722,543 of record JBBBVU010000016.1, on the reverse strand, counting down.
GTTTTGTAAAAAAAAAAATCTATATGTATTGCTCTACTTATAGACCATTTACAACCTGGTGGCATCATGAGCATGAGCACATTTTTTAGTCCTGATGCAGAGTGGGTGGGTTTCAAGATGCATGACCAAATATTTGAAATATATATCCCATACAGCTGAGGGCATTCAATTTACTATTAATACTGGAGTTTAACTTCTTAAGATGTTTTTATTTCATGCATAATGTTTTTCGAGGAAAAAAAAGGTTTTAGTGGACAGTTGCAGAAAACTCAGGTTTAGGAAACTTTTTAAATGAACCCTTATGTTGTAATGGATGAGAAAGCTGTTTGTCTTTAATCTTGTTCAGGGACTGCAGATGAGAAATAGCCATTTGGCTAACTCTGGTACATTTACAGTAATGTCGATTAATGTACAATGTCCCTGTAATAAAATATACCCTTTTTACCAGTTAGATATGAATCCCTTTAAATTAAAGCTGAGAGTCTGTACTCTTACCCCATATTTATTATATAGCCATTGCCGAGTATGGACTCGGCTATACAAATTGAATAAATCTGGCTATACATAAATATAGAACAGATTTACAGACATATTAATTCTGTTTCATGAGCATTCATGTTGTCCCAGCAGATCACATAATGTTCATTATCCCACTGTGTTGCAGAGGAGTTTGATAAAGAAACGGGCCAGATACTCAGCGGCTTGGACAAACTGCCTCCCGACCTGAAGCAGTATGTGAAGGAGGACAACGAGCTGTTCGACAAGGAGATCGAAGAGTGGAACATCCTGCAGGCCCGCAAGGCCCAGCAGGAGAAGCTCGCCCTGGCTACGGCAGCTCATGCCATAGCAGTATCCAGCACTTCTACTTCTTCTTCTTCACCGCAGCCTATGAGTATTGAGTCCAGCCCTCCGGACAACACAGGTCAGGGTTATGACACTTAGGATTTAGTCGCAAGCTTGATTGGGAATCAATACACAGCAGGAAGTTAAATACAGAAAATCACTTGTTCCCCAGAGACTCATTTAGGGCCTTTCAGCTCTCTGACATGTGCCTGTATTTAATGTAGTAAATCACAGGAATCTAGTGTGAACTTTATGATCATCAACCCTGATACTAAATGTGTTGATGTCGTGAAATATGCTTATTATTTGATTAATTATTGAAATAGTAAAACTCATGAAATTCAGTTTTTTGCACCTGTCTTACGGTGGTGTTTGCCTCCTCCAGTGTCCCAACATGACCTAGAGTACATGGAGCAGCCGTCACCCACCAATGACTCCAAGCACTTGCAGGAGGACACAGAGAGGGCGATCTCCAGGGCTGTTGCTGCTGAGCAGGAGGAGAAGAACCCTGAAGCCTTGCTAAACGCTGTACGTAAACCGCTGTCCAGCTCACTCGTGTCATTGCCATCCATCATGCGTCACCTATCGTTGTGCATTATATTCAACAAGCCGTAAAGTTCATAAACAGAACAAAATAAATATATATGTATGTTGCCCTCTGCTAAATAAGTGGAGAGTAACACAACTCTAGATGAGGATTAGTGTTGCCAACTTGAAGCAATGTAAGAGACTCAGGCAATTTATTTGCTGAATGAGCTGAAGGGTTTCTGTTTCTCGATAAGCCAGGTTTTTCTTCTTCTTCCTGATTCTTTTTCTTCTTGGTCGGTGATTGTTTTAGGCATTACCGCCCCAAACCAGCAGTTACTGTAAGGGCTGTCACGTACTCCGCAAGAATGGAGAACTTTGGGGCAAGGCAGCAAGGACAAAGTGATGTCATTTTGTTCTTGCTGCTTGCTCTCGACGTATCAGCCGAGCAGAACTTTGTTCTGATGGGCCATCAGAGAAGAGTTGTGTGATTAGTCGGAACTTTGAAGTGGGCTTGGTCGAGGCGGAAAAGCGTGAAGTGGAAAGTCGTCATTTCTGCTGATGCAAAAGATTCAACAAGGTTGAACGGATAGTTGTAACAGTTGAACAGCTGATCGAGGTGGCGAGAAAGTACCAGAATCTGTACAACACATTCCATATAAAGACACGGAGACCGGCCCGCAGTAATCCCCGCCTCGATCGCTCCTTGTGAAATGTGAAATAACTGGGCAAAAATAAACCTTTTTTCTCATACTTGCCACCTTGAGAACAAGAACAGAGTTCTCTGTTCTTGCGGAGTATGTTACAACTTTCGCTGCACGATGTCGTCCAGGCAGTTTGGTCCGCTTGAAACGAAACAAAAGTACGACATTTCTCTTCATGATCTTAAATCCTCAGCTATGTTCCCACCTCCATGTTCACTGTTGTGTCCTTTGTGTGAGACTGAAGCCGTGTAGTGTCGAGATGAATATTTCTTGTCCTTCCATCAGCCCTTCTTGTTTCATCTGTCACATTTTCTCTACAGTCACTTCCCCCTCCCTCCTCCTTTGAACCGGAGGTCCAGATGAGCACTCCCCCCACCCCTCCTTCTGACCAGGTCACAGAGGATGAGCACCCTGGCCAGCGCACAGTAGAGGTGGCCATTCCTAATGTGGGGACCTTTGTCATTGAGTCAGAGGAGGGGGGTTATGATGACGAGGTAGCTCTGGCCCCCATCAGATCTCCTTTTTCCTCTTTGTGCTGACAGAGAATCTCAGGCTGGCTTGAGATGGTGGCTGCCTGTTCATGTGGCTCTGCACTGGCTTTTTCAGACGGATCAGAACATCCGACACTGTTTGCTGATTAACTCCACGATTGGCAGGCTGAAAATATCATGCAATGAGACTAACCTCTTTGTTGGCCTGCCTGTGAAACATATGTGTGAAATGTCCTAATCTGCATTTTGGGCATTGTGGGAAATGACAGGTTGACATTTAGTAGAAAGCTGATGTCTGCATCTTTGTGAGTCGCATCAAGACTGTTGTGATATATAGAAGTTGTTTTATTGATGATCTGACATTACACACTGATTACGAGGAGTTTTCGTTGAATTATAGTGTTCTCGTTCCTCTTTGGCTTCATACAAACGTTAGTGGTCAGAGTAGCTGAATTAACCAATGAAGCAAATCTCAAGCAGTCTTCTTTAGAAGCCACAACATGGATGATGTTGCTAGTGGTTGTAATTTAAGAGATGGATGATAAATTATCTGAAAATGAGCTCTCGATTGAATTTATGCCAATAATGGTGACAAGCCACAAGATGAAAATGAAGAGATCTTCAGAAATATTTTGTTTTAGGGATATCTGGGATCTTCTAAGTGAGAGTTGTTTCATTTATAGAGCCTGTACTGCACTCTTATCTTTCACACAGCTTTGACATGATAAGCATGAGACATTTTAAGTCGATCCACCTACGGAGACAACTGCGTATCCCTCAGCTCACTGCAGTCCACTAGTTGATGGTAATTAGCTGGTTGCTATTCATCAACGAACCCAAAAAGAAGAGTAAGATGTTGGTTGTCTCATCGCTGGAGTTTTTGGGTTGCTGCTGTCCTGTTCATCTCGCAGAGAACAACATTTCTCACTGCGGTCAAGTGAGCAATTAAGTTCCAGCCACGAATGACACTTGACTGTGTCTCTGTTAGTGTTGTCAGACATACCACCATTCTGGTTCTGGTTCTGGCTCTGGCTCTGGCTCCAGCTCCATTCTGGAGTCTCTGAACCGTGGTCCTTGCTGGCAAACCGGACCTTTATT
>JBBBVU010000016.1:706005-718782 GCA_037177055.1 Atherinosoma microstoma | reverse complement strand
TCTGGCTCTGGCTCTGGCTCCAGCTCCATTCTGGAGTCTCTGAACCGTGGTCCTTGCTGGCAAACCGGACCTTTATTAACTACGGAAGCCCGCCAAGTTTCCAACCAGAAACAAAATGGTGGTGGATGTCCATGTGCTGAAAATGAAGAGATCTCTTTTTTTGATATAGTTTTGATTTTCAGGAATATTCAGGAAGATTTGAGTTTGTTTGGTAGATCAGAAGCACATAATGAGTCACATGGTTTATAATGTTTGCAGGTCGGCCAAATTTGCTTTGTGTTTCCCCGATGTGCGTCTTCAAAACTTGTAAAAATCTCTTTGAATTAACATTTAGGTTTTGTTTTGTTGCTTTTTACCATTTCTATTTCCTTCTCCACATCATCTGAGTGAGAATAGAAAAACAGCAATTAAAACTCTGCTAATTCATACTGAGAACTGAGTTTCATTTCTGGAGAGCTGATACTGCACTCTTATCTGTCTCACTGCTTTCATATGGCTGCCTCGGATTTCACACACTATCCTTATGAGGAGCTGCACTTTGTCATGAAACTTACCGGCTGAGGCTCTCACGGTTGTGCCTCTCTAACCAATGCATGGACTGCTGAATAAAGTTTGGCATGCCCTAACCACGGTATTGCTCTACTGCAGTGCCTAAGAGAACGTTACAGGTTTACCTTGTTCAGTTTTTTCCCACAAGGACCTGTTGTTTTATTTAACATGGTGCCTTTCTCCTGGGTAGACAATGATGACTCCCAACATGCAGGGTATAATTATGGCCATTGGCAAATCCAGCGGCATATATGAAAAGAATGGGCCTGAGGCAGCCTTTTTTAAGGTACATCTGTTCTCCTTTACCTTTCCTCATTCAGCTTTCACTCACTCAGTCCGACTCACCTTCTTATTTATGTGCATTTATTTCTTCTCACTTGACTTATACACAGTAACTGCATTATTAAATTGTTAGATTTTTAGACTTAAAGCAATAAATGCTGCAGAAACGGTTGTTTTGCAGAATTAAAACATTATCTGTCAGAAGGTGCATATCCTCTATTCACCTCATTTGTAAAGTGAAATTCTTCACAGGCTGCTGGAGCTGAATGAGAAGTTTTATCCATCTGTGTGGAGCTTTGATCGGGACTTGCTCCTGCTTTTTTTTTTTTTTTGTCTCTCTCGTCAGGCCATCAAGCTGGAGTACGCTCGTCTTTTGAGATTCGCCCAAGAAGACACGGCACCTGAGAACGACTACCGACTGAAGCACATTATCGTCTATCTCATCCAAAACCAAGCACCCAAGAAGATCCTGGAGAGGACTCTGCTCACGCAGTTCGCCGACAGGAACCTGGCATTCGATGAGAGGTCAGACAGACTCTTAACTATGGAATGAAGTTGAGCCTTTTCATGCAATGGATAGTGTTGTAGTGTGAGTTCCTGGTAACAACCAGCAGAGGGCAGCAGAGTCCCACATTGTCCCCTGTTTGTCTGCAAAGACCAGACATGCTCTCATGCTGCAGATCATTTGTGATTCCTTCTGTCTTTTGCTTAAAGTCTTTAGACTCTTCAGAGACGCATATTTAGTAATGTCGGGTTGTTTTCTTTGCTTCTTTCAACTCTGCCAACAAATATCAAGATCGTCTTTCATATTAACGCTGTGATGTTGGGAGTCATTGGGGAGTAAAATGCGCCTCACTATCCCTTAAAACTTTTCAGCTTTGCTTGTTGGCCTCAATCCATATTCATGAGTGAAAAATTGATTTCTCCCTTCTCTATTTTGAGCAAGATAATTAGATTTATGTGTGCATGTGGCCTCAATAGGAGCCTCGGGAGGAGTGTTTCACTTCTCCTCTCAGCAGTTAAGAGTGATTCATTATGCCATGTTAAGGCCTTGGGGCAGTGTAGACCATTTCTTCTGCTGGAGTATCTCACAATGACTCACCATCTCACCGCTAACGCTGGTTCCTTTTTCCCGTCTCCCCACCTTCCCCGACAGATGTAAGAGCATTATGAATGTGGCACGTGCTAAACTGGACCTAATTAAGCCTGAGGAGGTCAACATGGATGAATATGAGGTGAAAAGCGACATTTTCTTACTTGTATTTATCTAAAATAGTCATGTTTTATTCTGCCTTTTATGCAGCATAAGATATTAGAGTTAAATTTTTTTCTGAAAACATTATAAACACTTAGAAACCAGTTGTTTAGTGAGCATTTTCTGTTCTGTTGTCAGATCTGGCATCAGGACTACAGGAATTTCCGTGAGACAACCATCTTCGCGGTGACCGGCTTGGAGCTCTTTCAGAAATCAAAGTATGGCAACACATTTTCAGATGAAGTCCTAATATCTAATAATGCAAATCACTCGACTCAACATTTAGAAATGTGTATGTTAAACATGTAATTTCCCATCCTTACACATCCTGCAGGGGGCAGCAGCTTACAGTCTCTGCAGCTCCTCAGCTTTGTTGTGCTTCGGGTTCATTGAGTTCTTTTTGTTCTGTGAAATTGTTTATTCTCCCAAGTTCTCAGTATTTCTTTGATATAATTTTATCTTAATGTAATATCTGTTTATCTTTTCCTTTCCAGTTACGTGGAGGCCCTGATGTATCTCGTTTACTCATACCAGTACAACAAGGAGCTTTTGTTGAAAGGGCTGTACCGAGGACACGACGAGGAGCTTCTTGGCTTTTACCGCAGAGAGTGTTTGCTGGTGAGACATCGCTTGCTCATAGAGAGAGATTTTTATTTTTTCAAGTGAGGTTATGTTAAATCCTGTGAGGTGGATTTCTGATATAAAACAAAGTGATTACAAAGAGGGCATTATCTGTGCTGCGGCTCTGTTTTGGAACGGAAACCTTTCTGTTTAGCAGTTGTTCCCTGTGATCCTCGTCTCTTCTTTGTCACTCCCCTTCCTCTGTATCAAACTTCCTCTGCTACAGTGACTCAGCTAAACTGCCCAGATAGACGCCCCCTCCCCCCCCCCTTCAGTACCGAGCAGAGTTACTATAATCAAATTGGTTTTACTGAGATATTGCTTTGGCTTGCTCGCAGCCCACAAAAGATTCCACTGAAGGTTTTTCATCTGATACCGATGGATGAAAATCCTTTTAGCGCTGCGATGTGAGCTCCTTTTCATTTCTCTCCCACAAACCAGGCCGGGCTCTGGTCTTATTGGTTAGAGCTGGGGGTATTTTGGTCTGATCGCAGGTCCTCAGCAGCCCTCTCGCTGCTGCACTCAGTAACCTTACACCAGCATTGTGCTCATAATGTAATCATTGTAGTGGGAATAGGAAGCAGGAGGGCCAGCAAGTGTATACACATTACCATGAGACACAAGCGTGTCCTCAGCTAACCTCAAAGCTCAACCCCGCACAGCTTGATCGGTCATCTTAGATCTCTGGCCAGAACCTCAGGCTCCGTCCACACAGCTGTTTACCTTCAGCTCTTGTTTTAATTGAAAACATTGCTAACATTGACACAGTTAATGCACTTGGAAATTTTTTTGCAAAGCCAAGCCTCGCGGATCCAAACTGGCTCGTAAAAAGAAAAAAACGGGTCGTTCCTCAGAGAGGAGGTCAGCGAGTTTGTCTCTGACGGCAAGGTGGTTTTGATCCAAGAACGGGAAGCGAACTGTGCATCCATATTCATGCACAGACTGTCAGGACCCACTTAAGCTGTAGCTTTAAAGTACTTACCTAATAGAAGAAATGGAAAAACTTCTCTAAAAGACTAATAAGTCTTTTGGAGTAAAAACGAATTACAGAAGAAAACTCATTTTTTAAAGGCTCAAAGTCTGTGTTTTCTTGAATATTATATAAATAAATAAACCAAAGCTGAGCTTAATTTTCTCAGCTTGGAGATGCTGCTGCCAAAAGAGACTCGAGTCACTTGCTGAGGTTTGCAAACTGTAAGAGGTAGAGGAGATTGAGGGCACAGGCGTGAGGCGAAGTCACTGTGGAAAGTCAAAGGAACAGGTGCACACAATGGGAAGTTAGCTGTTGTAGTTGTAGTCTGAATATTAACACAGTCAGCATTTGCTTCTTGTGGAGGCGGTGAAAGGAACCCTGCAGTGTTTGTGACCTCTACTTGTGCTATGAAACAGTTGTTCTAAGAGATGCATCTACCAGTGATGTCAGTTTTAATTTGCTCATCAAATGGTGGTGGGAATATGTCCCGGACTGCTTCAAAGATCCAACTCCTGGAACATATAAAAATGGATATTTTGAGAAATGCACAATTTGACACATTTTTGTGCCACTTCTGGGGCACTAAAAATGTACTTTTTCGGGAAAAAAAACAACCTTTCAGATAATCTGGATGTGATGTTTATGTGTACGCTGCCATCTGTGTGGCTTCTATCAAAGTAGCTGCTTTGTTTACATGGCAGTGGCAGATGAAGCCGAGATTGTGCTAATCTAGTAAACATGACTTTTTCTATGTATGCACGTAATTCACTACTGGTGATAAATTGCAGAACATCTGACCCCAGATTTTCCAGTATTTTTAATTGATCCAAGAAATCATGCATATATCAGAATGATAGAAAAATGCCCTTTTCAGGGAATAAGAAATGGATTAGTAACTTAAAGCTGCGGAGCGATGGAGGTTGATCAAGCCTTGAATCTTAGTGCTACTGATTCCTAAAAGTGTCCCAAACTTTTCTTGACCATTTGCATCCCTTCAGCTTGTATGCCCGTGGGAGAATTATTTGTCTAGTAGTGCAGAAAGTTGTGTGCTACTATAAAAATGACAAGAGGTAAAGGGCATGAGACACTGGATGAAAAACAGACCATCATAACACTTGAGTGTCGGTCTGTCCTACAGAGAAATTATGAAGAATATCTGGGTGTCGGTGGGTAAGGTCTCCTTCACGACCAAAGAGTAAACAGCTTGAGCAATAGGTGGCTAACGGTTCATTTTTGTTTCCATGTAAAACCATGAGTGTAGTCAGCTGATATTTGCTAGAGGTGGCTACTTTGACTCAGAAATGTAGAAAACATTTTGGTTTATAAATGGATTCTATGATTAATTTAACTTCATTATCTATTTGAACAAAGAGGAGTTCATGTATATTAGGGTCGTGGTCACGAGTGGGGGAAGAAAGGAGCGGGAGAACGACTGGCGGATCGGTGTGGCGTCTGCAGCGATGCAGACTTTGTATCGGTCTGTTGTGGTGAAGGAACTGAACCGAAAGGCAAAGCTCTCAATTTACCCGTCGACCCATGTTCCTACTCTCACCCATAATGACGAGCTGTGGGTTGTGTGGCCAAAAGAACAAGATCACGAATACGAGCGGCCGGAATGAGTTTTCTCCGCAGGGTGGCTGGGCTCTCAGAGATAGGGGTGATGAGCTCTGACATTTGGGAGGGGCTGAAAGTAGAGCTGCTGTTCCTCCACATACAGGAGCCAGATGAGGTGGTTCGGGCATTTGGTCAGATGCTTCCTGGGAGCCTCCTTGGGGAGGATTTCTGGGCACATCCCTCCAGGAGGAGACCCCAGGGAAGACCCAGGACACGCTGGAGGGAACGCTACAGGCACTAATGTTTAGTCAGCCTTCTGATTGGCCAACATTGCTTCTGAGGCGGGGGATAAAGCGCCACCTGTTGGTTTGGCGTGCTCCTGATTTAGAAGAATGCTAAATTTGAACACATAAATGTCTTCTGATTAATAGACTGTTTTAGTGTCCATCACAAAGTTGATCCTCATAAATCTACTTTGAAATTCTTAGAAAAGTGGCATTTAGTTCCTTTACCTCCGCAGTTTGATACCTGAACCAATCCCTCTCTGCCTTTTACTCTCAGTTGGAAATTAGGATTGTTCCAGTTTAACATTTGACAAAATGTTAAAAAATAAATTATGCTTCAATATGCAAGTATCTTTAATTCAACCCTTAAAGGTCTATGAAAACACCTGCACAATCAGATCACTTTTGATTTTCAAAGCGCTGTAAGAAATAAAAGGTTGGTCACCTGGAACGTTGCTGTCTACTTCACTCAATGCAGATTTTAAACTCTCTTCCAGGTTTTGTTTGACGTTGATGCACCACATGAAACCCGAGATACAATTGTTCAAATTTGATAGCACAAAAATATTTACTGTATTCTTGTCTAAAGGTGGGGGTGCGATGTGCAGCTGTTGCATTCTTCCCATATACTCATTTTTCATCATGAAAAAAACAGGTTGAATCAGCTGATCCCAATCATTGGGTTTTTTCCATCAGTATTTGACAATTTCTCTGAATTTTTAAAGTAGGTTAAAGCGAACAAAGTAAAGCAAACACATCTGACAACCAAAAAAGGTTCAGACTATCGAGGATTGATGCTGTCATCCAAGATGTATTTACAAAGTTCACACAATGAAAGTTTTACTTGCTAACATTCATCGGTGTCTCTCCTGCACCGCACAGAAATTAAACGAGCAAGCCGCCGCCATGTTTGAGTCGGGGGAAGAACCGGAGGTGACGACTGGCCTCGGCATCATGAACGAGCTGGTGGTGCCCTGCATCCCTCTGCTGCTGGTCCACGACGTAGAGCGGGACCTGCTCGCAGTGGAGGACATGAGGAACCGATGGTGCTCCTACCTGGGCCAAGAGATGGAATGTGAGTCCTGGAGGGAATAATCTGCCCGTTAGATGTTTCTGGACATGATCAGGCCTCAATGCTTCCCAGAAATAACACCTCCTACAGCAACACACATGAAAAGAGATCACACAACATGCTGGAAGTAATTGTGTGGAGATAAGCTTACATGTAGCCTTTTTCTAAACAGAAAATAGGAACGTACTCCTGACAGACTTTATAAGAAGTCTTTTTACGCGGAGAGTTTTTAGATAAAGTTTCTGAAAACACTTTGAGGTTTTAAGTGAGGAGCTCTCAGCTTTTATCAGTCTGTTCCATTATCAGCCCACAGAGAGAGTTCCTGGCCTTTGTTCAGGAAAAGCTGAGTATTATCACCCAGACTCCAGCTCGCTTGACTTTTACAATTGGCTTCAGTTGTGGAACATGCTTTCTAACTAGTCGTGATATCATTTAGAAAATATTGACCTTGTGATTTCAGTGTTTTAGGATGTGTTTTTGTTTCCTCGACCTTGCGATGCCTGCAGAGTTATTTCTTCACCGTCTTTCTGTCTGTCCTCTTCCTGCCGACAGCTAACCTCCAGGAAAAGCTGACAGACTTCCTCCCCAAGTTGCTAGACTGCTCGACAGAAATCAAAAGCTTCCACGACCCTCCCAAGCTGCCCAGCTACTCCACTCTGGAGCTGTGCGAAAGATTCAGCCGGATCATGTCGGCTCTCGGCAGGGTGCCCACCGAGGGAAGATGAGCTCAGAGGAGGCACCTCTCCCTTATCGCAGGCCCTACTCCGGGCAGAAATCCATGGACCTCTCGTAACCCATGCCTTCCTTATCAACCCAGGGGTCACTCGCTTCTAGCTGTTATTCCTCTGTTACTCTTTTGCTGCTATAGGTTTTATCATTATGAATATTTCACTTTTATTTTAAGCAAAACACAGTAGTGAAAGGAGGAGGGGAAAAATGGACGGTTCGGTTGGTCGGTGGATAAACGATGGCAATCCTGCGGCGAGTTGAAAGCGAGCACATTCTGCTTCAGCTTTACAGCAAACAAGAAATTTGAAGAGGTTTTTTTTTTCATAGTTGTTGTTGTTGTTTGATTCAAGCTCCCCCAGCCACGCTCATAATCCTTTCCAAAGCCCCCCCACCCAGCCCTCCCTGTATGCGTGGAAAGGATCACCCTGCTTCCCTGCCTCCAGTTTGGTACAGTATTATCTTGTTTTGTTTTATTTTTCTAAGGAAGTAAGGAAGAGAGCCTTCAGATTTCTAGCGGCTCAGAGGATCTCAGACGGGTCGCATGTCTTTGTGGACTGTGCCAGAACGAGATGTTTTAAGTGCTGTGGTAGGTGGCCATGGACTTCCTGTGGCTTGTTAATAAATCGAGAGAATAAAATTTTATTTATGGCCCTTTTAGGCCAAGTAAACAATCCATTTGCCTCATGTTGGTGTTTCATTTTACACAAAAACAATAAGTGGGTTTTATGTTGCGCTCGGCTGTGACTGACGTCTGACAGGTAAGTAGTTTGATGGAAAACATCAACCAGCGGTGTGAGGTAAGACCAGACTCTCACGTGAATGCTCCTGCTGTGCTGCTGCAGCTATTAAGCGTCTTGTTAGAAGCAGGTTCTCATTAATGTGGTAATACCGACTCGAGCGCAGACATCAGCTGCTGTAAAACAGGACTCTTTAATGAAGCCATTTTATGTCTTAATTTCCTTTGAGTAACACTAATTTCCAGGAACATGCAGCCCTACAAACAGCCCATCAGACGATCGCAGGACATGGTTACTTTACCAAACGTTGCTCCTCATCCTGGTCATCTGATAGTCTGTACCCCCCGTCGTATCACATATCTCAATTAGTCCCATTGATTTAAGATTAAAGAATAACTGAAGGTTTAACAGCTTTAAGAATAAAATATTTATAAATCCAGACATTCACTTAGAACCAGGAACAATAATGTATTGATAGTGTTTTTTGTTTTTTCCCTCTGAAACATTTTGAGTTTTTAGAATTGACATAAAAGTCAAAGCAGAAGGAAGAAAATATATGATAATTATCACAAAATAATAATTTTTAAAAAATCGTTCAGCGACTGATTGTACAATTTGTTTCACCCTATTAACCGAGTGTCTGACACATCAGTCTGAAAGTTGAAGTCTTAAAAGAAAGGATGTTAAGCGAAGACAAGCATCCATGCAAGTTGTATTAATAGTAAAAAAGAAAAGAAAAATAATTAGACATTAAGTTTCCATTTAAAAACCTTATTGAAGTAAATTGAATTCTTGTAATACTCTAGTATTTCTTTCCCATAGTCTGATAAAAATTGTTATTTAAAGCACAAATAACCGTGATGAGTATGAATGAAGTTTGTTTACAGTACTATATATTGATTCAGCGAATGATGTTTTTGCTGTTTTCACAAATTCTGTCAAAACAATGATTCAATTCACAAGACGGCAAGTTGCTGTGAGACATTCTCATTTAACAAATTCACTCTTATTCATATCAAATCGCTAAATATGAAACTAAAGCAGACCACATTCTGTATTTTAGGCTTTAAAATGTTCACATCATGTGAAAGAAAACTCAAGGAATACATTTCTGTTTGTAGGCATTTAAGTGGCACTATTAATTATTGTGTAAATTCCTGCAGCTGTCGTTGCCCCACAGTGTCCCGATGCTGAGAAACTGCACTTCAAGACTAATTTTTTTCCATCCTGGAGCATCACTTTACAGCAGCAATTTACTTACAACATCCCGTCGCACGCAAGCAACTGGTCAACACACTGGCCGTTTTGAACGTGCACCATGGCGGATCCAGCAAAGAATCTCAAGAGGACATTATTGGAGGAAGTGTGGAAAAGAAAGGAAGATCCAGAACAAGACATAAGACGAAAGTTAACATCGCACTGACTTTTACTGGCTGGAGAGAGCTCGGAGAAGAGACGGGATGCAATATGGATGCTGAATTAACCGTCGTAAGGGGGCGCCTCGCTGAAAAAAATCTGCCATAATCCAGTAAAGGGGCTTGAATGGAAACAATTTCACATGTTCATTGATGTTTGATCGATATTTTAATTTTGGCTTGTTGATCACTGAACTGATGTATCGTCGTAGATCCATGTGTTAAGGTCCCAGTAAACTCTTAGCTCTCAACCGGACTCAAATGATCCAAAGGGTTCACTTTCAATCTGTTCCCGTTGAAGCTGCTCTCAGTCACATATTTCCCTGATTCTTCTGTCAGACGACTTAAAACCTCAGAAACTAATTGAAAAGCCGACCATTAAGACTGCATGTCAACTCGTGGTCAGAAAAAGTTCCAACCCCAGCATCATCTGACAAAATCACCTTTAAAGTAACTTCAACATCTGTTTAGTTCATTCAACAATGAGAATGAATCATTTGAATTCAATCTTGCAGCCAAGCAGACCGAAGCTTGAAATGAAATAAAATAAGAAAACTAATTTAAACACACCCGTGTAGTTAATAATTAATGTGGTAACGTCTTAACGGCACCTTTTAAAACCTCTGTCCTTCAATCACCTTGCAGGGTTTCAAAAGCTAGAGAGAGTGTGTTCATCCCCGTTAGATGATACATCTTCGTCTGAACATTTAGTCTGTGTGTGTCCCTGAAGGCTCGCTCCCCCGCGGTGGGCCACATCTACCCAAGGATCAATAATCCATCTCTGTGTTTGAGTATTTAACCATTGTCATAAGACTCAACATGTAATATGAGTTGGAGGTCTGTATGTTGTCCTTGTATCACCCTTGTTTTTCTTCTTTCTTTTTTTTTTTTTTTAAAGCAGCAGGACTTCTCATCAGCTTGGCTGCGTGTTGGGGTGGTTAGTGTGTAACCACCTTTGAGTTGGCCTTTTGATAGGGCCGTCTAAGTAGACCTTGTTGGACTGCAAATGTTTATGGGGCATTAATTATCATTTTTGGCAGTGGCATCCTCTAATTTTGCTCATTATTTCTATTGACTTGAAGTGGGGCATGAAGCCAAGCTCTGCCATGATTATAGAGTGGAAACAGTGGCAGTTTATACAGTCCATGATACTGATGGACAGGCTTAATGAGTGGTTTGAACTGGTTTTCCAACTGCATACAAATTTGAAGCCCCACAGACCCAATTCATGACCTGCAGTTGTTAAGGGGGCAAACAGCTCAGTCAATATAAACACCTCCGCCAAGTCCATCTAATTGTATATGCAATAAATATAGTGCTTAGTTGAAACTGTAATCACATGTGTAATGAAAATAAGTTTGCAGAAAGATTTAAAAAAAGAAATAAATCATAAAAAGCATGGGCTAATGTTTACGTTTTTATGGCCCAGATAATTGAGTTTGGATTGAAAGTATTTTATCAACCCTTACTAGTGGCTCTGCTTACTTTGCACAAATAAATTGATACAAATTTGTCTTTTTTTATTATCATTATTATTAAATTGTAAGTTCACTGAAAAGGAGAAACCAAAAATGGCATTACATTTATATATAAGTGATGAAATGGGGGGGCTGCTTGGCTTTACTGGGTCTGGAGACACAAAGTCAGAAAACTACATTTTGCATTTTTAAGCAGCAGAGCTCCAAAGCACACATTTAACAACAGAAAATAATAGAAAGTGAGGAAAAGATGGGCTGTTTTAATCAGAGCAGCATGGAGTTCTGACTTAAATTCCACTGGAAATTTTTTGGACAGAGCTGAAATCTGCCATTGTTTTAAATAAATGAATAAATTAGAATAAATAAAGAAACTTAAAAGCAAGGAAATGCATAGCAGTTGAAGAGTGATAAAAATGCCAGCAGGCAAAGAGTTCCTGACAGCTACTGCAGGAGATGCATTTAGAGCTGTGGTTCTCAAAATTATACCATGCCCCCACCTTCGGGGGAATAAACATTCCCAGGCCCCCTTGCCCCACCATATACATATGGTTTGATACGGTTTCGGTAAACCTCGATCTCTTTTGTGTTCACACAATTATGGTGCATTCAATTTGTACTCGGAAGTCGTTTGAAATCCCAGTCGGAAAAACAACAAGAATGCCCCAACTGAAGTCGGATATCCGACTTGGGAAATCGGGGTAGACTCACTTGATCCAACTTCACCCATTAATCCGACTTCCGACCTCCAATTCCAAAGATGATGTTCTTGATAAAATGAATTGATCCATTACTGCCACCAGGTGGTCTGGAGTGTGGACCAGAGCCAGAGTTGTCAAAACATTAGTTCATCTGCTACAATGTGCCTCTCCTGTCGTGTTGCTGTGTCCCCCCAGGGGGGCCTGCCCCCCAGTTTGAGAACCACTGATTTAGGGGCTGTTGCAAAATGTTCTGCAGCCTTGAAATTTAGAGGTACCAACAATTCTGTCCAGGACTGGGCTCCTAAACTTCCTGAACGGTGTAACCACTGACAAACACTAAGGACTCAAATAGATTGTGACGCTTTTACTGAAGAAATCACTGACAATGAATTGTTTTGTTTCAGTGAATTATTTCATTCAATTCAATTAGACTTTTTTTTAGAGTACTTATTGTTTTTTAATTATTTTTGTCATCTTTTTTCAATTCATTTTCTATTATTTTATTTTATATCAAAACATTTTTAGAGCTGCAGCCACACTGCAGAGTTTCTCCTCTTATATGGTCTAGTCTAACAATCTGAGTTTCAGCCAACAACACTTGAAGGTTTTTGATAGTCGCATGATTTTTAAACCACATGAGAAATTTGGCTAAATCACTTTAACTTTTAGTCTATTTTAGCTCTATGTTTGGAGAGAATTTGTTTTCATATGGTAGCAAAGCAGTACGGAAGGGACCATGCAGGAATCACTCACTCGGTGTTCGTGCCCAGGAACTTTCTGAGTCCCCGCTCAACAGTCGACATAAAAGTTTGCAATGTTTGAACATCACATGGTTGATCCATCCATGTGTTTCATCACCATGGCATGTCCACTCCTTGGTGGGAGAGTTGTCACCTATTATATCATCTTCATTTTATTTTGGTCCATATTTGTTCTCATCTTGTATATAAACTGTTCTGAAAACATGAACAACACACCATCCTCTCTATCTCGTGTTAGTGCATGGGTGATCTTTACTCAGACTTTAAAAAAAAAAGACTTATTGACATCTATATAAAAAAAATAAAAAAAAACTCTGCTACAACAATAATTTCCCTCAAAGGGATAAATAAAGTATTTTTCATTTCATT
>JBBBVU010000016.1:657090-705905 GCA_037177055.1 Atherinosoma microstoma | reverse complement strand
AAAAAAAACTCTGCTACAACAATAATTTCCCTCAAAGGGATAAATAAAGTATTTTTCATTTCATTCATTCATTTCATAGTCAGGCCATTTAGCTGAGCTAGGAGCTGTTCATGTTTTTTTTTCCTTCTGATGATTTTCTTTAATAAATCTAAAATACCTGACTAACATAACAACTACATGCAGCTGTGATGAAGTGACATTCTCAAATTACCTGAGCTTGATTATAATTCTATTCCTGCTCTTCTGTGGTGAATTAGAGTCCCACATCTGTCATCTTTGATGAAGTACCAGGTCTATTATTACTTTCTAAGCTCACAATCATAACCATGCAAGATGGTATTGATTAAGTCATTGCCATGAGCACTGAAGCCGTGTCAGATCCAAGCAAGAAGCATCCACACTCATGCATAATAAAGCTGTGCTTACTGAGAGTCACACAAAACGTGTCAAATACATAGTCGTGTGGAAGAAACCAAGTCTACAACACTGCTTCCTTAGAAATTAAGAGGGTGATTAACAGCTAGTCGTTGCTAATCAAATGAATTTGATTAATTAATAATCAGCAAGAGCGATCGGTTTAATCAAGTGCACTGATTGGCAAAACTTAATAGCAGAAGTTTTTGGCAATGATCTTAAAGCAGCAACCTTGGAAATACATAAAATTCAATAAAATACAACAAACACCAATAAATATGAAACCACAAGACTTCTGGAACCATGTTCCTTTTGACACAAGACCAAGCGTGAGACTGTCCCCAGTTTGGAGAAAACCAAACCAAACATGTCAGCACAAACACCTCAAAGCCAACAGTAAAGCACAGCGGTGGAGGGATGATGATTTGGGCCTGAAGTTCAGCCACAGTACCTGGACGCCATGTAGTCTGCAGATGACCCAGAGAGAGGCTGTGGGCTTTTCTTTACAGTCGTCCTCAAATTTATTCATCCCCTTCCATTAAAGAAAAGGCAACATTCACAATAGTCACTCAAATAACTGGAGACTGAAAAAAGTAATAATAAATAAAAATTTGCTAAATTATGATTTAGTGAAATAAGACATTGTTTTTAAATTTAATTGAGTAGACAAATTAATAAAAAACAAAGAAAACAGTCCTGGACCAATGAGAGCACTTTGCTGATGAGTAGTATATAGAGCAACGTATATTAGTTTATCATATTTTGTTTACTTGTTTTTTAAAAAATATTTCTGTTGAACCACAATTCAAAAACAATGTCGTGGCTTTCATGAAATTCTAATTTATTGTTACTTTTGTCAATTTCAGCTTGTTTCAGGGACGGCTGTATTTTTTCCTTCTTTAATGGGAGGGAATTAATAATTCTGAGGACGACTGTAGTTAATCATAGAAAGCAGAAACTGCACACTGATTAGAATATAATGAAGAGCAGGCGTGACTCACCAGCTTACAACTTGATGTGGTTTCTCTTGGAGAGCAACCAGCGAGAAGTGGGATCGAGGTATTTCATTTTTCATTGTTTGTCATAATAATACCGATTTTTATTGAGAAATGGTTGAATTTGTTTTAGAAATCCTGCCCATTCCGCTGATTTTAGAAAAATTTAATTCTTCTAATGCTCTTTATTTTTTACAGTTTCTGAGTGAAATGGGTTCAAAAAGGAATTTTATACTAAAAGGGAAAATACTTTAAAAGACAACTTGAAACACCAGTACACTTTACCACGACCTGGCTGGGTTTGCTACACAGTCAATGAGCCAGTGTACATGCACACCAATAATCAGATCCTTTTCTGATTTCTGAAGTCATGTAGCCGGCATAAGAAACTGGATTAACCCACTTAAATTTCTCCCCAATACTCCGATGTCTTTGTGCATGTAGACCCATATATCTGATTTAGCCCTTTTACATCTGTGCATTTGCAAAAAAACAGCAGTTTCCATCAACAAAAAACATGATATGCAGCAGCAGGAAGTATGAATGAAATATTCACGTGTAGTTTATTTTGCAGGTTCCACATTTGCAGCTAACATTTAAACTGTAGATGTTTCCTGAATATTGCATTTCAAACCTTTACGTTGATGCGTCACATCTAATTATTACAATTATCTGTAAACTTGCTGTATTTGGATTTTAACCATCGTGTAATTGGCTTATTGAGCGGACCGTGAACTCTGTATCCCAGAATATTCTCGAGTCAAATGTGAGTCCATATGTCTGGCAGCAAAAGCTGGGCTGAAACAGGAAAATGATCCCAAACACAGCAGCAAATCTACAGCAGACGTAAAGAGAAGGAGCCAAAAATTCCTCCATAACGATGAGAGATGCTGACGTCATGCAGAAAATGATTGTTTCAAGTTATTGTTAGTAAAAGTGGATCTACATGCCGTTAAATCAAAGCTTGAAATAATGACATAATGTTAATCTGAGGTTGTATTGACCTCATTCTAAAACCTGCTGAAAACCATGAGCTTTTCTATATTTTTCAGATACTAAAAACCTTGGATTTTAAACTTATTATACTTCTTTTTGCATATCTATCTATCTATCTATCTATCATTCCCAGCGAATCAGCTTCCCTTCGGCTGTTCTAGTATTTATGTGACTATTGTTTCTCTGGGAATGATTACTGCAGGAGTTTCTGCGGCCTCATTAGGAATAGTCTCTGTGCGCAAAAGGCAAAAAATGTTGTATCCCACATAAATTTCCCCAAATAAATTGCTATCAACTTTATAATGTACCCACTACGGAAAACCACATAGTTCAACCACTTCACTCCCACAGATAGCCATAAATTATCTTTGCCTCAAGAATCTATATTCAGTGATACTGAGCCCTCAGGAGATGACATAGAGAGTTGCTCCTTTCAGCCAGTGGTGAAATCATGATGAGTTAAAAGCAACGTTGAAGAGCAATTATTGGGATGATCTCCAGTTACTGTAATATTATTTTGGACACAAAGTTGTGTGGGACATGGGGGAAGTTACCATGACATCATGCTCCTGCTGACTCCCTCTGAATATAATGATATAAATACTAAATGTTTGAATAGAGCAGCCTTATTCCTAATTCCACATCCTTTTTGAAAACCTGCAGGTCTGATCATCAATCCATTTTCTATAGCTGCTTTATCCTGTTGGGGTTCACTCAAGCTCCCTCTGAGGGTCAATACAGAATCAGAAGTTAATTTTAGACAGAAGGAGGAAGTCATGCATGCAGGAGAACATGAAGTCCACATAAAACAGGCTCCAGCCAAGACTGAACTTTCCTGCTGTGAGTAAACTAGCCAGCGAGCAGCCTTTCACTCGCAGGTCACCATCGCTGCTCAGGTTCAACCAGGAGATGATTTTACTCTGCAGTTTTACTTTCATGTAGAATGCAGCAGAATAACCCAAGAGATGATTTAAAATTCAGAGTGAATTTTAACAAGATGGAAAATCAGAAAAGGATAAAACTCTTTATTTATAAACTCAGAAAGGGATGAAACGCTCTGTTCTGTGAATCAAAACTGTGTCATCTGTCTGGTCCTGTGGATTTGTCACCTAAATCAAACCCACTAGTGGAAGGAGTTGCTCCGTCTATCTCTGGGGGCCAGTTTCAGAAACGGGGCTTAAAGCTAGTCCCAGACTAATAGCGGACTAACTCAGTAACGTGCAGAGACTTGGCTTAAATAACTTGAAGTTTGATGTTATTCTGGGTAAAACTAAACCAGTTGCATGATTGATAATTAGAGCTAATCTAAGACTAAGTTGATTCTTAAACTAATCCTTCAAATGGGAAGGTTTAACTTCTGCATAGACATGTTTGCTGGGAACTATGGACCATCTAGATTATTTAAATGAAGAGTAATATGCAGCACGATGTATTTCTCCTCTCTCAGCAGATCTCCCTGGATAAAACCTGTGATGTCTGTTTATGTCTCTTTCTGTCCTCTCCACCCCAACCGGTCGGGGCAGATGGCCGCCCTCCCTGAGCCGGGTTCTGCCGGAAGTTTTTCCTTTTCCACCGTCGCCTCTAGCATGCTCAGGATGGGGATTGGATCGAAGTCAAGATTCGATGCAGTCTGTTGGTTTCCTTAGCTAGGCTATTTGATGTTAATTGGCTTATATGAAAACTGACTGATGACAACAGATTGGCTAAAATTGAATGTCTGTAAGGTGCCTTGAGATGACATTGTCGTGAATTGGCGCTTTACAAATAAAGCTGAATTGAATAAGATAAAAGCTGAGCACAGAGGCCTGCCACAAGACTGCTTGCAGATGGGAGGAATCCACTGAGTTATAAATAAATCATAAAAAATTAGGCCTTTGTTTCCTGTCACACAATGAAGTGACTTATGATAAAGTTTAATGTCAGTAAGCCATCCTTGAATATGGGCTATAACAGCTCATCTGTGAAAATAATGTTTTGCAAAAGTAATCAAGTCAAGTCGACTTTATTTATAAGCATTTAAAGACAAAAGATGTTGACCAAAGTGCTGTAAAACTTTAAGAGAAATCAATCAATCGATCTTCAGTCATATAGCACTTTTCATACATTGTGCAGCTTAAAGTGCTGTATAAAAACAAAACAAAACAAGTTGTCATGCCAACAAGTCAACCCAACCCACCCACCGACACAATAAGGAAGGGCTATCGTGAAGAAAACCAGAGACCTAAAAATGATATTAAACAAATACAAATATTTAAACCAAACAATGAGAATAAAAATAATTACAAGGAAAATGTCAAATAACGTAAAGAAGTAAATGAATTGTTCTAACAGTGCACTTCTCCAGCCTCCATCAGAACCTCAGGTGATTGAGTTCTGATTAAAAGTTCAGGAGCTGAGAGTTGATTGGCTAATCGAGCTGTAGCAGTGACCATGAAGGTTCCTGAGCCTGACAACAACCTTCATCCTGCCGTGCGGCCGTGTTCAGTGTTTCCAGTGCAAGCCGAAAGCTTCTCAAACACTTCACACGTTTTCTAGGAAAACAGCACATGTCAGCCATGTAGGATCTAAATGATGCTGGATTACTTGGGTTTGTACATTAATATTGTGCTTTGTGCTCATTAAAGGAACATTTTGCTAAACCTTTGGCGAAAGGTTTTAAGAATTGAGACGAAGAGGCAAACACTGGGCAGAACAAGGGTGGATAAACCTCTCGGATGGTCTCCTTGTTGAACGAAAAACTGGATCCAAGTCTGCTGAGGGTGATTTCAGTTCCACCTCTCTGGAAACTCCTTGCTGACTTAAAGTCAATTACAACTGTGTTAAAGCCAAAATTAAATCTTCTCAATTAAAATGTTTTGAGGTTAATTATTGTCTGTTTGTGTTGATGCGACCTGCAAATGTCTAGAAGTTTCTTGCACTATTTTCAGCATGTGCTTGTATGAACTTGTTTCTGAGGTTGTGACAGTTTTCCATTTACAAGGGCTAAACCGAGTGCATTGGGTTTGCATGTAAGGAAATATGCTGCAGGCTATAAAACTGTCATTCCCAATGCAGACCTGCCTGATTGTAGTTTTGGTGCAGTGTACTTACAGGGTGAGTGTGTTCCACTGAGTGGAGGATATCCTTCAGATCTTGTACTTCCTCTTAGACTCTGTAGTGTTGGATACGGTGAAAGGCAGTTACTCCATGGACCACCTGCAGCTCCTGTTTGACTGTACTGAGGGCCAAATCCTCTAGCTTGACTTTAAAGTAGCACTAGAGATGTATAAACCTTAAAACTTTGAGCTTTCTGATTAATATTGATGGCACCCTGATATTTATTATGTATTTTATTCGGCTTGAAGCAGTCCCAGAGTGCCTGGAGGCTGAGAAACAGCGATTCAGAACATTTGTTTTAAGCCCGGTAACAAATTTTTGCTTTACAGTGCCACATCAAATACCAGCAACTAGATTTAAAAAAAAAAAAAAAAAAAGAAGAAAATTCTGTAATAAATACATTTTAACTTAAAGAAACATGGCACCCTTCAACTTCTGCTCCCTAGATTTCTTTCTGAATGTAATAACTAAGGATAGAGTCAGAAATACACCATCATTGGCCTGCTGTGTACAAAGCAGTTGCTCCATTATTACTGGCAGCACTTTACTACTTAACTCTTAACATAAATCTAATGCCTTACCTTCAGCTGACACATTTCCAAAATCATTTTCATAAAGTGACTTAAATGTTTTGTGTTGATAAGGTGTTGCACTTCCCCTAATACGACTGACATTTTAACTGTAAAAGGGAAGCACAGGCATGACAAATACCACCAATAATGGCTCGCTTGTGCTCAAGCGTTTTCCTATTCTCTTACGGTACGACAGCCAGAAAATAATAAAAGTTCCTCAGAAAGGAATACAGAAAATAAGCTTAAAATCAGTTTTCTTTTTTAAATAAATCAGCAATATAGCACAATGAGAGAAATATAACAGGAGTAAAAGAAGAAGAACGGAACAAAAAATAAACTCAGAGTTTGACTTCTTCAGCGGCTTTTAATTTTCTTTTACTCGACAAGGATCACACAGAAAAAGGCATAGAAGTGAAAAAGAATGACCATAACAAAGCTCATAAAATGCTAAAATGAATTAAAACATATATTTTGATATTTAGGGCTCAAAGGTTTCTGCTATTATAAACACAAGAATCTCTAAAATCATATCATCATATAAAATAGATTATATATTATATATATTACATTACATTGACCATTTGGCTCAGAGATGTGCCAGAAACTGGTTGGTATACATACACATCAGTACACCACTGATATGTTTATTATTCCTTTGAATCTGTATTATATAGAATATCATTCTAATTTCTGACACAAATAACAGAGTTTAAGCACAAAAGTAAGATTCATGATTAAAAATCAGTGACATAGAAAAATGGTCAGGTTCCGATTTTTTTTATTTATTTTTTTATTTGGCCATTAAGAAAAACTGGATTGACTAAGTTAGAAAAAAACAGACAGTAACACCATCAAAGTCTGGTAAGAGTTTGGTAAGAGTATAATAAACAGATTAGTACTTTATTAACATATTTGGCTCGTTTGTCGTGTAGATAGAGAAGTGTAACTTTAAAATAAAAAAACAACCACTGAGTGGATTTAATTGAAGAACGAACATCAGCATGGAAATTACTTCAAAGTATTTTACACATAAGAAACAATGTCATCTGTATAAAAGATGACAGGCCCCAGGATCGAGCCTTGTGCACCTTTCGCAATTTGTGCAAGTTCACACTAAATATATACAAAACACATACTGCTCTCAATCTATGAAGCAACAATTTACAATGTAGTCATTTTCATAAGAACATATCCTGTGAAGCCTTTATATGAGGCAGAGATTGATCCATTAAATCAATTTATTATAGAAAAAAGATCCACAATTTTTCTCTCTGGACTCTCACTAACATTTAGAATGGGGTTAGAGCAGGTAAGTTTGAACAAGTAGAAAAAGATCATTTGGAAAACCTTGAAGAATCTCCATCCTCATGGCAAGGAGGAGCAGGTGAATGGAAACATTAACAGGGGCAGCAATAAGTACGACTGTAGCCTGTACCTCAAACTTCAGGCTTTAGTCCTCTTCTAAAAAGTGAAATAATATTTTAAAAAAGTAAATAGGAGTCTTAAGTTTATTTCCTCAACATGGCCACACTATTGTGAAAGTGTTGCTTGTTGAGTAGAAATGAAGATGACAAATGAGAAGAACTTGCATGTGACTTGTTTAAGTTAGCTGTTAGCTTTCTGTTGTCTCCTCCACCTGCTCTCCTCCACAGCCAATCACTTTGACAGCCACATTGCTGATTCTACAAGTTGAATCTACCAAGAAATTAGGCCAATAGACCAACAAATGTGAATGTGTACCTAAAATACAGGAGAGATGGATGTTCTGCAACGCTGCAGAGGAGCCCAACGGCTGATTGTCAGCTTGGTTTATAAGAGGCCCTTAGCTCTTCAAGAGGCAGGAACAACAAATACATGGACTCAACCCCCTTGACCTAAGGCCTCAGCTTCTGAACAAGCAGGATTCAAAATAAGCTTGTTCAGTTTCGGTCCTTACCACCTTCACAAAACTGAACACGTGCTGTTGACAGCAACTCTGATTAGAGTCTGAAAACCCTGTATGTTGCAGGTCTGGAGGCATTCACACTGTTCTTCATGCTGCAGGTTAAAATAAATGGTCTGCAACTAACAGCTTTGCATGCAATAAAAAAAACCAAGAGAGTAGCAGCATGACCCTTTCATCTTCACACACATGCACACACTTTTCACCCTGCTGATCAGCTGCAGAAGGACGACCACTAAAGCACTTGAGGCTGATAGATGATAAAAGTAAACACGTGATTTTAAGTTTGCGGCGAGCGAATGTTACACAATCTTTTCTTCCCATCTCAACAAAGTTAAAAGCCCTTGGGGCTGACTAAGCATTTTGTAATCATACTGTAGAAATGTGCAATAAATAAATAAACAAATGTGCAGAGGGAGCTCAGCCCTCTGCAGCTGCAGGGGCTGATTCAGAGCCCAGACCATTCTGAGTCAAAGCTGCTGGCAATTTGCAGCCGTCACTTGAATAGAAAGCAGGAGAGAGCATTCTTCACATACCCATTCTGAGCACATATTTAACATCTTTGTCCATGTGGGTATTTAACCCCTCCCCCTTGAACTGAATATCAATTAACAAGCACCTTTTTATAGCCAGGTTTGAGAATAGCTGATGGTAAAGAATGGATTTCAAATTGCTGCCTGTTCATTTAGCATTTAATGGTGCTTTCTGGGAGCCCTGCCCTCGTTGGCCTGTGTTTTATGCTCAGATAAAAGTTGCGCCGGGAGAAAAATGCCATCTGGGCTCCGTGCCAGCGGCTGCTGTTTCATAGCAGCGACTGCCACACACTGAGATGTGATGAGAAACTTGGTGGGAGAGGTGGGAGGGGAAAGACCGAGGTGAGGAGAGGGGAGAGCCTCTCAAGGTGCCACTTCCATGGAGACGCAGCTGGGCCAAAAAAGACTTCCATCAGTGGACAAACAAAAGGTGAGGAGGCTGTCTGACTGCTTCATTACTTGAAGCCCAGCAGCCACCAACAAAGTGCTGAGACTGCTTCTCTGGGCTCTCGGTGCAGGCGGCGCTAATCAACATCTCCCGGTAATGAGTGATGTTGAGCATAAATCCTTTTCTCAAGGGGTTTGATGTGTTGCTCTTGGCTCTGTTGCCTAGGTAATAAGCATCTCAGAATATGCAGCAGGCTGCAGTCTGTTTACGCTTTTCCTCAACGCTTCTTTTTTTTTATTATTAGTAAATTAACCTCAAACTGTGCATGCTTTCCATTGCTGTGTCTTGTTTTTCTTGGAAACACAATCTATGTTCTTGACATTTATGAGTCTGTCAGCTCATGCTTATGCTCGAAAAATCCATTTACACAAGAGCGTGGGCATGACAAGTATCTTCAAGCAGAGTTGCACTGTGTTTTCTCTGTATTTGATCAGCACATGTGGACAGGACACAACGTGTGTTTGCAAAAGGAAAAAGTGGAAATCACAACATGGCCCCAAGAGATGTTGGAAAACAAGTATGGAGATGAGACAGCAAAAGACATCTTTGTGCAAGATGCATGAGTAGAAACATCTCTGCAAAAGATGAGTCATGACTGTATATATACACAGCTTATGCCAACATTCAAACAAGATGGGTTTTTAAAGCAGTGTGAAAATTATAAACACAGTTTATATTTTCTAAAATCCAATTTCCTCAGAGATTTTTGTTGAAAGATGACACTGAAAGCATCATGACTGTAAAGAAATCTGTTATATTGCACTTTTTTCTGCATTATTTAATAGTTTTTTATGTCATTGACAGACTGCAAATTTACATCCCTAATGTAAAATAACGGTAAAAACCTTTAATTTCATTTTAGATAAAAGCACTTAAATAATACATTTTCAAATTGATCACAATTCCACTTAAATATCGTTTTAAAAGACATAGTTTAACAGCTAAATTCAAATTTCATTCTGTTAATCCTCTGTTATTTTACTGTGAATTTATTTGTACTGTTATACACTACAAATAATTATTCAATTATTGAAGAGAATTGTTATATGTGCTAACTACTAAATGTTAAAAAGCCAAAATAAAGCAAAAGATTCCATGGAAAAGCAGGGGCAGACCTACCAGGGGGAAAGGGGGGCAAATTTCCCCTTACTTTAAAACCTTGCCCACCCACCACACCTGCCAACTTCTCTTCTTAAATTATACTTGTAAAAACACATCATCTGTAAGTCCAAAAGCCTCTCATAGCATTGAAATAAAAGATTAATTCACAAAAATATAATAATTGATTGAACTTTTGATCCACCCAAGGTAATGCCACCCTGTCTTGCCCTCTTGCCCCTCCTTTGCCGACCCATGTAAAATGTTCGAGATCTGCCACTGTGTAAAAGTAAAGGTATAAACAGTGTTTTTATTATGGAATTTGACTATATATACCCTTTTTTTGTATCATTTCACAGTATTTTTCTGGCGCCCTAGTTGCTGCAATATCACCATTTCTTTAAAAGTTCTTTTTACAGTATAAGAAAGTCACAACTTTTCTTTTCTTTTGTTGAGTAAAACAACACCAAACTGCTGCAGGTTAAGCAGCATTACAGCTTTTTTAATTAGTCTCCATAAAGTAACTCCTAAGTGCTATTGAATATTTTGCTTTCAGCAGCAGCCAATGAGAAATGAAGTCTGAATGCGGAGTGAAGGAAACCAAGCAGCAGCAGTCAAAGCACTCCCATGGAAAGCACTCCAGACATTCAACATTCAATTTCCCATTTAGGCAAAGTCACAATCAGCAAAAAGCGCGTCTTGGCTCCTGGTGAAGTAAACGGACTGATCATTTAATATATGATAAATTCACTGGAACCCAGGATCATAAATCATTACCTTAAGCCCCTTCAGTCCACAGTTCTCTGCTTTAATTTGCCCTCCCTCCCCCGAACTTCGTGGCCCAGATCACTGAGGAACTTACCGAGAGCATTGTTCCTCCTGCCAGCTCACTTGGCATATCTAGTTTTATTTAGAACCCTGCGGCCGCTTGGCAGGAGGAGGGAATAAGCAGTGTTAAAGGTATTTATGAGGCTGTCCTTAAAGAACCTCTCTTTATATCAGCGGTTTGACTAATGCTTGTGACAGGAAACTTCACGTTGGCAGCAGCTATGAAGAAGTTGTCTGCATGACTGATACTTATTGTGATAGCTGCCAAGCCAACATGCATTTACTGCAGGAGCTTTTAAACAGACTGATTGCCATGACAGACACAAAGTTTTGGGAACTATCTCAAGGACCAGGCTGTTAATTATTACAGATTCCCTAAGAAAGTAGTAATTAAGACTAAATCCATATTCTTGCATGGGTGTCGGCAGCATTATCGAACCATTAGGCGGAACATTCCTGTCGTGGCAATAATTTTTATTCTAGCATGACTTTTTGTTGCTTTTAACTTGAAACATTCTTGTTACACTTCTTTTGTTTCTTAATGCAGACAGAAAGATTGCATATGAAAAAAATCCAGCCTAATCCTTTGGGAGTCAGCATGACAGCCTGAGCGTGCCAAGAAACCTGTTACATGATACTAAACTGAATGAATAACAATCAAAATAACATTGTCCTAGTGCCCAGTGTCAGTCAAGCTTGTTTGCTTTTAGTTGTTAAAATCAAATTGTGCACATTCCTGTGTTGACATTTGTTCATGTGAAAAAAGAGAACACCCTCTTTTATATTTTAGGCTTACATGTTTCATGATTTAAAAAAATTCCCTGGTCTTTAGTGAGTCTTATCAATACCTCATATGTGCAGGCCATACCATATTGCACCATGTCATTATCATCATTAGTAGTAGTATTAGTATCATTTTTATTATCTTGGCATAAGCTAAAGTAATCATGTCTTCATCTGTGAACTTAGAGAAACAATGGTTGCTGTCCATCAAGCTAGGAAGACTTCCGAGGTCATATTTAAGCTATATTTATTTATACTTATTTACTTATTTATCGCATTCACTTTGTTTTATGTAATTGTAAATAAGTAGGCTATATGTTAAGAGGTTAAACACAATTGTCAGTCTTCTGAGGGGTGGATGTTCCAGCACGTTTTCTCCAAAGTTAGACCATGTAACGCTCAAAGAAACTGCAAAAAAAAAAATATCCCCAAGAGCTTCATGTCAGACTCAACAGGTCTCAATTAGCATATTAAGAGTTAAAATTCACAACAGTACAATTCGAAAAAAGACTAAAAGTATGACTTATTTGGAAGAGTTGCAGGAGAAGGTTTCCTCTCTTAAAAGTGTATGCAACATGTCTTAGCTTTGCTAAGTTGCATCTAAACAAATTACAGGAAGCCATGAGCAATTTTCTTTGGAGAGATGTCCTCGACTCAGCTCAGGATGTGCAGCTTGTGTCTGGTCAGCTTTACTTATGAAGCATGTTTTTAGCAAGGGTGCCACCTAAAGTGATTAACACAAAGGTTGAAATGACATTAAAACAAAAGTGCATGCATCAAGAATATTAGCACTTTTATACAAAGAAATCAAGCATATCAAAACAAGTAGTACACGTACAGATTGTCCAGTAGTATTGCATACCCAGGATGGGAGCTGATCACAGAGCGAATGAGCATTACCAACTTATCAAGGATGGGGGAGGGTGATGATTTGGGCCCTTTTCCCGCCCGCCACAGGATCTAGACACCTTGCAGTCATTAATCTAACTGTGAAACACTCTGTATGCTACAGTATTCTAGGGTCAAATGTGAGACCAGGGCACCGTTTTCAGCATCAGGGACTGGGAAACTGGTCAGAGCTGAGGGAATGATGGATCGTGCTACAGACAAGGAAATTCTTGAGGAAATCCTGTTGCAGTCTTTTAGATATTTGAGGCTGGGATGGATGTTCACCTTTCAGCAGGACAATGACCTTAAGCAAACTGCTAAAGCAACACTCGAGTGGTTCAAGAGGAAACATTTAAATGCGTTGGACCAGCCAAGTCAAATTGCAGACCTCATTCCAACTGGGAATCTGTGGCATGACTTAAAGCTGTTGAAGATGGCTGTACACCAGCAGAACCCATCAGACGTGATGGGGCTAGAGCAATTCTGTTTTAAAGAATGGGCAAAAATTCCAGTGGCTGTATGTACCGAGCAAGGCTGGATGAGACATACGCTATGAAGCTTGCAACTGTAATTTCTACAAACACTTTCTCAATTTGTACCTAAAGAAACACTTTCAAATTTCAAAACATTTTTAAAGGACAAACTTAAAACATGTTATTAATAATTCATGACTAAATTCATGGGAAAACGTGTTAAAAACATGATACATGTCCTCTCCTGGTGTTTTTGCAGAACAGAGACGTGTTTATTGCTATCAACATGTTAAACAAAATCAACAAGTTGTGGATTTTCACTACCCCCCATTTAAGAAACTCAGTACCGACTTCGGGCTGGTGACGACATATGCACACATTATTTTTTGTATGGTTTTTAGAACAGTATTTATTTACTTTTGATTTTATTTTTGTTTTATTTCACTTCACAATGTAGACATTTTTATTTTTTTTAATGTTTTCTTATTTCTTATTCACTTTTAAATAAAATTCCTACCAAATCTCCTTTCAAATTGCAAGTTGTCCCACACACCAAAAAAGGAAAATATGAGGTGTTGTTGTTCACTTGAGGTTGTGTTTACCTCATTTTTAGACCTGTTAAGGATCAGATTATTTATTGATTTTACATAAAATCCCCTCAAACTCCATTTAACAGAAAATAGATGGAAAAATGACATTTGTTGCTGTTCACCTGAGGTTGTATCGTCTCATTCTGAGACCTATCAGATTATTTCATTCTTTCTTACATGTACCCCCACCCCATCTTCAGGTTGTAATGTTTTTTAAAAAAAAATTTATGTCAAATATGACGTGTGTTGGTTGAGGTTGTAATTTCTCATTTTAAGACCTGTTAAGGATTGAATTATTTATTTAGTTATCTCAGTAATTTGAATAAAACGACTTTCCATATAATAGTCCATATTTAGTCGGTGGCCGTCTTTCACTCCTTCTAGCCGCCGTTACATCCTCACGTGCTTCTTTTTGCTTTTACGTGTCACGCGCCGGACGGTAAAGTACGTGCTTACTATTTTAATTTGACTAATATGTCAGTGGTAGAAATTACTGTCTGCCCAGCTATTTTTGCATATGTCTATGAGTACCTTTAATATCTCTTTCAGTTGTGTTGGATTTTCTGTCAAGTAAATGTAATGTTTTATTATTCATTTTTCACCTCCATTGACCCCGTTAGCTAATTACAATTAGCAAGTAAGCTAGCTAGCTAACGTGGTTGTTATAAGCAGACTCATGGTTTAGGAACTTTTATACGCAGCAGGTATGTTATATGCTTACTCTTTTGGTCAAAATGATAAACTAACAATATTGAATTGAATGAAGGTGCAATAACATAAATTAACACATTTGGGTCAGTTGTGCATGTTACTGCCACTGCAGGTGTTCTGTTAGTTTAGCATACCTTGTCAGATAATAGCATATCCTTGGTTACTGCGCATGCCTAGCACAGAAAACTGCAAATTAACTCTAATAAACAATTTTGTGTATTATATTACAAATTAATTGCACATTGCTCAAGTACATCTTTTCTATGACTACAGCTTGAAGGGGGAATGCACTTAAAAACCCAGATGTATGGTATGAAACTGTACTTATAATGCAGTTTTCCTCTGGTAATCTTTTTACAAGTGAGGTTGTAATGTTGTTTAAACACATATTGTAACATCGACTTATTTGCACTCAGCTCCTTCGCCTAAACTGCACATGATTAACTTTGAAACTACTATTGCAAAATTAAATATGGGATGCTATTTTGACAGGGTATGCCAAATCGCCAGAACACCCCTGTTTTGATACAGACATTGTTTCCTGGGAAATTGCCATTGTAACATATCCAACAAGGTCTGGGATCCCTCCTCTTCTTTATCTGGATTTGACGAGCTTCTGAAAGCACAGGGTAAGTCCATATAATAAATACAGGTCTTATACATTGTTTTTTAAATAAAAATATGCTTTTTTTTTTTTGGTCATAACCTTAACTTCTCTTAAAACCGCTGTAGCTATTGGCTCATTTGATTATTCATATTGTTTGCTGCACCTCAGACAGTAGGATGAATATGTCCTATGAGTGGGATGAATAATTGTTTTTTTTTAATCTTTAAGCAGTTTTCCTACTTTACAATCATTCTAGCAGCATCTGATAAAGAAATAATCACTCATGTCATTGCCAAGAGCACATAAGTGATGTGATTGCAGTCAGTTTCTTGTCATATTAACTACCTAATGGGATAATATTCATATCAGCTCAATACACTTTTGACAGATGAGAGCAAAAACTCAAAATACAAAAGTCAGGCTTGTCTTGCCCTAATCAGTGGGAGTGACTTCTTGATATTGAATTAGAGGGCTTAACCTAACCTTAATTTGTGAGGAATTTCCACTGATTTAGACCGTGTCCAATTAGTTTAATTCAAATTTTATATGTAAGCGTATTGACAATATCAACGTTATTTACACAGTGTCACACAGGGTAGGATATGAGTAATGAATTAACCAAATTGAGATGCAATATATTAAGGCACATGTTTCACTTGTATTCTCTCAAATATGAGAGAGCCCAGCAGTGTGTGGTGCATCTCTGCAGAGAACTGTGTCTCATAAATCACATGAACAAGCACACTTTTAATTCTCAGCATATTTTTCAGTGTCTTGACTGTAACAAGTCAATAGACAGCATCAACATTTTTAATCAAATGCCCGTCAGACTTTTAGGAGTTTTGTGATATTTATAAGTGTGTCTAGAGTAACAGTATTGTGAGAAAAAAAAAAAGGGAGGAAAAAAAATGTAGGGACAAATAACAGACTGGTGGTCAGTTGTCTGCACATTCCTCTGACTGGTTATGAATAGTTTTGTTGTGTGTGTGGTATTAAAACTTGAGATTTTCCCATGAAGAGCAGAGGGGTTGTCAAAAGTTTAAAGCTCTATAATCTAAATCTTAAAGAGAAACTGTAATGTCAAAAATGAAATAACCCAGTACCTTCAGACTTTTCCAGTCCACTTCAGTACAGCATACTATATTTGTTATCTATTTAAACAAAAAAAACACCTATTTACAGTGCATAAGATTTAAATTTTTAACTCCATTGAAGAATGTGTGAATAGCATGTCTGTTTATTGCCTGTGGAGGGCAGCAGCAGGCTGAAGATCTATCTCTGCTGCCTGCAGTTTAAAAAGTAGAATAAGAAGAGGAAGGCGAACAACAACACTTCAGCTGGTGAGGGGAGTACCAAGGCTTTACCTTCCATTCACCTGTTTATACGCAACACAGCCTAAGTTTGATTCACAGTAAGCTTACTCTTGAACACATTGAGATTTAACTGTAGATGATGTGTAACAATGTAATTGCAGTTTAAAAAAATGAATCATAATCATAAAAGGAGAGCACTTTATAGAAATATTCTAATTTTCTTTTAGTTTGTGTATGAAGGAAGTGGATAATGAAAACTCTAAAGTATTGTGCTTAATACTACAAGTTCTATCGGAAACTTTGCTCACAGGATCACTGGAGGTATAATTTTGTTTAAAGTTGCATTTTAATACTATAAAATAGGCTTACTTGGGCAGAGCATCATGTCTGATAGTTCAATTTACACACTTTCCTTTTCTCTTTACAAATAGTGCTTTAGTTTAGCATAAATGAGTGAATTTATCCAAATTTTCCTGGATTCAGTGCCGTTTTCAAGGCAGATCTTATGATTTTTTTTTAGCCCAACAGCTAAAAACTTTAATGATGTTTCCATTTTCTTGTATTTAGCTTGGAAGGTATCGCAGGGATAGGTATCGCCTAAAGAATTAGGAAACATTGAAATTGATTATAGTTAGCAGTAAATGTTTTTACACCAGATTTTTCTCTGTTTCTTTGTATGATTTGGTTTAAACATCATGTGTAGAAAGCAGAAGTAATGAAATAGGCTTGCATGGCATGATATTAGGGGAGATTTTATCTGTGAGGATATGGCCGTGATTATAGAAATACCTGGAGCTGTTTTTAAGCAGTGACGAAGAGTTACACGCACGTCTTTTGTAAATTCTGGCATATGAAAATTTGAAATGAATCTGGAGATTTGAAAGAGCTAGCTTTTTTTTTTATTATTGACTTCCAGCTAGAAATGATGAGCTGCCATAAATAAATATACTTTTAAAGATCCTTACATCTGGAGTGAACATGATGCATTTTAAAAGATTTTTGCTATTATTGATGGCTTTGTTGTGTTTTATTTAAGCATTATAATTCAAACATTCACTGCTGCTTCATGGATGTCAGGTTGATGAGTAGGAGTTGCTGTCAGCAGAACAATGCTGGAAAAACACCTTCGTTTTTATGGATGAATGAAGTCAGATGAGGCAGCAGAAGTCAAAACAGCGTTAGGTCCACAGTGAAAACTGATAACTTTTTGTTTTTGTTATTGTTTGTTTACTTAATTTTTCAAAGCAGGTGACTTGCACACATGATCCAAAATATTAAAGTCAATCTTTACATTAAAGAAATTAAGATAGTAATACACATAAATACTTTAATATGGAACTTAATGTGAAATGTAACATGCTCTTTTTTAAACTGTGTGTAAAAGAAACTTTCTAACACACCTGTGACGTCATTTACATTAAAATCAAGGTCATAGTTTTGCCACAGAGTTAGACAGTTAGATGGAAGAAGACACTGAGTTATATGGCATTCAGTGATATTTTAGACATTTTAAATTGTATTATGTTTACTGAAAAATGCTTATATTAACAACCTGCAGATTCACTTGGTCATTGTGACAGATTTTTGACTTAACCTTTGTTTAACCAGGAAAATCCTCATTGAGATTAAAAATCTCTTTTCCTAGAGTTTCCTGGCCAAGACAGCAGCTGCACAGTTAAAAAATGTACAACTAAAGATAAACTTGCAATGTGGGAAATTTAAGTGTTTTAGATTTTTTTGTTTTCTGGGCAATTAACTGATAAATAGACTTTTTCTTTCCATTCTTTAAACTCTTTTTATATATTTTGATAATTCCTCATTGGGGTAAAAGTTAACATTAAATACATAGCAACAAGAAATTGTATTTATATTTTTATTTTTACATAGATGTTTTCTTTCATCCATCATTACAGCAACCTCCTCACTGTGCACTTCAAATCTCTTTAGAAACCTAAAAATATTAAACATGAGCATTATGTAATCATTTAAGTGTCCACTTTGGCAAAGCATCTCCATTTATTTGAACCTTTAATCCTCATTATGTCTTAATTTATGAAATAAGGACAGCTGAGTCCTGGAAATGTATATAATTTATTTTAACAGGATATTCCGGTCTGCTGTGGACCGGTGGCTGAAGTCCAAGTCAAAGACAGAAATAGGAATCAGGTAAGTGATCTGATTCATTGATTTGCTTTTTACTGTCATATCACTAAGTAATGAAGTGAATGCTTGAAGGTGTTTTGGTAATAATGCTGTTATACAATACAAAAGCTTAAGTATGAAATGACACATTTATAAGGGATGTCCTGATAAGGATGCTTTGTCCCGGATGCCCTTCCGACTCGTTTATGATTCAGTATCAGCCTTTATAAAGCCTCGATCCAACATTTTTACAAAGTACACACCGTAAGAACATTAAAATGATTCAAATCAAAGTCATATTTATGCTTAACACCTCAGTAGCTTTAAACTGCAGCAAGGACAAAAAACTTTAGTCATACTGTTTCTAATTGCTTTTATTATTATTTTTATAAACATGATAGAAATAAGGCATGCAATTCTTTTTGCAAATCCACAAATTGCAATCTAATTTTCTTTGGGGTTTTTTGTGAAAGTTTTGTGAAGAGTCGGCTCTGACGAGAGGCTCCTTGCTCGGTCTCACCAGCATCTGAACAAACAAAATAGCACTTGAACACACCGTAAAGATGAGTTCCAACTGTATAAAAGAAATTAATTTGCTATAAAAGCATGTAATTGTTTCTTAATGTTTTTTTATACAACGGTTGCAACTTCTTTTTATGTTCTGTTCAAGTGCTTTTTTGTTTGTTCAGATATCGGCAATGAGCTTGATTCACTTGACTCATGATTATTAGTTTGTCTTCAGTTTTTTGAAAATGACAGTGATGTACTATGTGACATATTGACATTAGCCGTTAGCTTTCTATCATCACTGCTGCCCATCTTCTGCATTCGTTTGTTACACCAAACAGCTAGTCAGACTGAACATGGACAAGACGCAGATCCTATGAGTTAATTTGGCTTAAAAAACATGGCTGACCAAGTGTAATGATGCTGGTGGAGGCAAACAAACCAAAAATTCAAGAGAGTTTGGTGTTAGGTATCTGATTATCAGCTTGGTGCATAACTTTAATAAGTTATTTTCAAAGAAGACAAAATTTAAACATTGCATTGTAAACAAATA
Organism: Atherinosoma microstoma; assembly: GCA_037177055.1. Classification (NCBI taxonomy): domain Eukaryota; kingdom Metazoa; phylum Chordata; class Actinopteri; order Atheriniformes; family Atherinidae; genus Atherinosoma; species Atherinosoma microstoma. The sequence continues at coordinate 686,416 of JBBBVU010000016.1, read as the reverse complement.
AAGAATTATTTTTCCTAGACAGATCTCATTACATTTATTGTAACATTGTAAAACTAAAACAAAAAAATCTAAAGTAAGCATAATGAAAAGTTTTTTTCTTTTTCCAATGAAATTGAAAGCACCTTATTCATGCTAGCTTCTACTTTACTGGAACATCACATGGTTTCCAAGGCTCCATATTGGTCTTCCGCTGATTTAGTGCAATTAGTGAGCTACAATAGTTTTATTCATGTGAGGAAAATACATGCTGAATATATTTTGGACAACATAAATATATCTACAGAAGCTTTTGTAATATGTACAGTATCCTTCGCCATGGGCAAATTACCTTAATTTGACCTCTCCGTTGTGGCTGATGTAAAAATACAGAGATAGGAAATTAAGTGTACTTGGTGACCCCAACACTAACCAAATGTAGAAAACTGTAAGCAATATGTGCTTGATTAATTCAAACTTGCAAATGAAAATAACATGATATGCAAAATCAAATAAAGCTGAAAATATACAGCGATATACTGAATTACATTAAATTGAAATTAACTTGATTTCATTAAAGTGAGGTAATGTTTTGAATAAATGTAAAAGAGAACTGTAGACAAGCCCACAGTTTTGCCTCAGTATAACTGTTAGTGAACATGTCTTTGCTGAAAAGGTATGCACTTGTGGGGGAGTCTGCGCATGAAAGGAGGGTAGGAAACAGAAAGGCAGAGCAGGAGGGACCCGTATTAGCAGGGACACTTGAATGAATTTGAAGAATAGGTTTTTACATGCAGAACAGCCACAATGCTCGGCCCGGACTGGCAGACAGTACCAACTCTGATTCAAATGATGCAAACCTGCAGGATTGGTTGGATTTAAGCACGTGTGTATGCGTGTATACATTTAACTTTTATTCATCTAAAATGTGAAGAAAGAAAGAAAAAAAGATGCTTTAAAAAAAAAAAAAAGTACAGTGATTTAAACTCCGAGCATTTTTAATTTAAATGTGAATTTTTTACACAGTTCTACATAGAATTAAAAAAATAGCATCTGAATTATTAAACCACTGCAAAGGAATAACTTAATTAGACTTATTTCATGATGTAAAAGCAAAGAGTAAAGTTTAGTTGATGTAATATTACCTCCTCGGTTAAAACAGTTAAATAACTTTACTGTTTTGGGATAGAAGGCGTCTATTGTGAGCATGTAACACCAGCCTGCGTTACAACGATTGTGACCGTGGTTTCAGTGTCCGACAGAATTATCTCTGTCAAGTGGCTGTCCGGGCACGGATATATGATCTCATGAGGTGCAACCCCCCCCCCCCCACTTCATACACACATATGAGTGTACAAAGACACGACTAAAACTCCACACCATTCAGCACACACACACACACACACGTTACACCTGACCTGGAGGTCAAGGTGCAGTGACTCCGAGGTTTGTCTAACTGGGCCTCTTGAAAGTCTCGCTTTGCATTCCAGCACCCGGAGGAGGGGGTTGCTGCAGCCAGGCTTATTACTGGAGCGAGAGACCGAGAGAAAGAGTGATAGGGAGTGAGAGAACAGGGAGGGAGGGAGGGAGGGAGAGGTGGGGGTTGAAAGAAGCTGGAAGGTATTATGGACTGTTTCCTTGCCTTCCTAGAAGCTCAGCGCTAGTTCCCTCCCACTCAGCCGGCAGAGTTCTCCAACAAAGCAAAGTAAAGGAAACGGCGAAAAACTTGAACCTGCGATTCTCCAGCTGCCTCGGCCTCCTGACCAAGCTCACTTGTTTTCTTTCCCCACCGTTGCTCGCGCATGTTTCTGGCGCTCTCGTCCCCCCGCTCCTCTCTCTGTGCCTCTTGTCTCCGGGCTGAGTGTAAGAAGATCACTTTGTTTCCGTTGCCTTTTTCTGCGGTGCTGCACACACACATGGAGGAGAGGATTGAATTTGAGGAGATACTGACGGGGGCGCACAGCTGCAAGAGTACCCTCCATCTCCACACCAGGACCCCCCGCCCCCCCCCTTCCACAACACACTTTCCCTCCCTCACTCTCCCGCTCTCTCCGTGTGTTCGACTCTCGCTCTGTCGCACTCTCTCTGCCTTCTGCCTCCCGGAGGGGTAGGGGGTGCCATATGGGAGCTCAGAAAAATTTAAGTGGATCGGAGATAGACAAGAGAGGAATCTTTCATTCTTGGGCTCGGATGTCGGGATCTATACGGTAAGTGCTTCTCTGTTTCTTTACACTTTTTAGAAGTTCCGTCTCTAAGAATCCCCGTACGCCTGAATGCAACGTGCTTCTCAGTTCAGTCTTTATTGCTGGACTCACATTTCTGCTTTCAGATATAAATGTTGAACCTTCTTTTCGTTTCATGTTGGAATTATTTAGGGAGCAAGAAGAAGGATTTCAATTGAAGTTTTGAGGTTCAAGGTGGAGTGATGCAGGGGGGATGGAAGGGAGGCCTCGGTGGGGGGGGGAGGGAATTCGAAGGGGTCAAAGAGAACGGCACTTGGCCGAGGAAGCTTTCTGAAAAGTTCTTTTTCAGTTGTGGCATCGTCACTGTGAAACATGTGCCTCTGATTTTTTTCCCCTGAGCTGAAGTGAAGGAGATCTGTTGTGAGAGACGTTTATTTAAATGATGAAATTTATCAGCTGCTTCAGCGGTTTCATCTCCTAACGAGACCTCGGAATTTTTAAGATGCCGTGGAGTTCAGTTAGAAGACACAGAAGAGTATCTGAGACAGAAAAATGTTTCGTTTCTTCTATAGAAATACCTAAACACTTAAGCATACAGGAATGTGTTGTTATGAGTTTTGATACAGAAATCAGTGTCAAAGTTTGCCTTTTGTAGAGTAAGCCTCGATCCAGGTTTCCTGGGCCTTGAATAAAATGCTTCAGAAATCTAGATTTTTAAAATGACGTCTTTATTGAAATGACAGTTGTTGCAGATTATTAACAGTTGACTTGCCTTCCTAGAGAGTTGAAACACATCATGGTTGATTTTCCTGCTTTTGCACTGCAATACACTACTGCAGGCTCTCTGAATAACCCCTTTGTGTGGGGAAAAAAAAAAGAAAGAATACCTCTGGAGCTCCGAATTTGCATATAAATGTTTGTTTATATGTGTATTTATCTTACATTGTCCAAAAACAATTTATGATGATGAGTTCAGGCCGTTAAAATTCCAATTGAATTTTACAATATGGAGTTAAGAATATATTTTTACATGGAAAATTGTATTTACTGTAACACATTTGAGATAATAAAGCGGTATTAACTGATCACTCTAATCTCCAAACTTGTTATCCAGTGGATCAGAAAAATGCAAATCCTCTTGTTTTTCAATTAAATCAGAAATGTTATTTTTTAGAACAAAATGTTCTTTAGGTTAATGGTAAACCCTGTAACATTACAAATGGCCTTTTTACTTTAAAGTGAGCTGATTGAAGTGAGTGAACTCTTTCTGGGCAGCTACTGAACTTCAGAGCCGTGATTTATGCGTCTCACCTTGACGGTTCATTGGCTGTTCGAGGGGTTTTGACCTCACTCCCTTGTCTCGTAGAAGAAATCAAAACCCATCTCTGTCTGACTCATTCTGTACCTCCCTCGTTCCCTGTGTTCATTAAACATCTCAGCAACATGGGAATGGAGTATCTTGACTTGCAGTAATGGACTTATTTTTTCCCATGAAAGGTGCTTTGAAAACCCAAGATTGTGAAAGCTTGAGTTTATTTTTGGTCTGCTGTCTGTTTAACTTATAGAATGCAAGGAATCTTGTGCTGGATTTCAGACGCTGCTGCAGCTCTTTTATAAATACACATAAACTGTGTCTGCTGCAGAATCTAGTTCTCTATTTTGGGCATGTAGGTCATAGACAAATGAAGCAGGAGAACCGTACGCTGTCGTAACAAGGGTTTGAGAAGTTTTCTTGACAGAATTTGCTGTGACTATACATTGTGTGTTTTCTGCTCAGCTCTCAGAAATAGATGTTTTTCTCATTTTTTTACCTGCTGCTCTAAAGCTCCTTTGATTATTTTTATAAGCTGATCGTAGGTTTTTATCTGTCATTTTAAGTACAAAATTGCTGTTCCCATTTAAAAAAGCAAACATGGCATGGAATTCACAGAGGCGCAGTTGTCTGTAGATGATCGTAACTATTTGTTGTCCTTTACACCAGATGAAGACATGTCTTTAGATAACCTACCTGACCCCCACCGCCAATTTTAGCCTCTACCTCATGCCTCCTCCGGTTATAAATTAGCTCACTTTTTGTGTGCAAGCAGTGAAAAGGAAAAGCTCACTTAGTAGCAGTGATTTATTAGCTGTTAGCCTGCTGCTGACATGTGAATGACACAGGTGCCATTGAGGATGAAAACAGAAACTCAGAAAGCAGGCAGGATCTGACTGCTCCAGGAAATAGGTGGTGGTTTCCTTTTCTGGCTCTCTACCAAGAGAGAAACTGTATGATTTACATTTTAGTCTTCCTGCTGAGGAATTTTTCAGCCATTCTCTGAGCACATTTATGGTGCCACGCTGTATTTCATGTAACATCAACCATCATTTTTTATAGATTTAAGTTATGCATCTGGACCACTTCCAGCTCAGTGGGATTTTTTCTCACAGTTAAAATCCAGGAGGATCTGTGAAGACTTACAAGGAAGCAAGAAACAGGAATGTTAAGTTAAATCGGGTCACTTTGGTGTTGATTATGTGATTCTCGCCTTTCAACCCCTGTTCAAAATGAAAAGAGATACGATACTGTTCTGTTGCTGGGAATTTTGAGCACTCTCAAAATTAGATTAAATTTACGTTCATCTTGTGACATTTTCAGTCGATCCATCTACAGAGCCAGCTGTGCGTCCTTCAACACTCTCCAATCCACTAGTTGGCGGTAATGCACCTCTATCATGAAAACCCAAAAAGGGGGGGGGGGGGGACCCCAAAACACAAAGACCTGCTCGTGGATTGAGGAAGGAAACAGAACAGAAACGTCGGAGAGAATGAGTGTGAGCATTGAGACAGAAACTGAACTCCTGTAATTTTCACAAACGGTCAAAGTAGTTGACAAAAAAGACCCCACTATGTCAGTAATATGGAACTGGTTTGGATTCAGTAAGAATGGTGAAGAGTACATTAATACCATGTGAAAACGTTGTGGTTGGTTGGTAAACACCATAAACGGGAGGCATGACTAATTTGTTTGATCACCTAAAAAGGTATCACCCCAGCACGATTTTCCTTGTGGTCATTATTAGTACACTTATGAAATTGACTACATTAACAAACTCTATATCGTGACCAAGATGGATTAATATAGAAAATAATATTGTGATAATATTTTTTGATATATCACCAGCCCTACTATGCTATAAACATGTTGAAAGTAATTTATAATTCATTGGGTTATCCTTCCCTGTAAATCAAGTTGTGCGTACTTCCATTACAACCATAATGTAAGTAAGATAACTTTGTTAGGATGTTTGTATGACAGTCCCAATCTGGGTATTGTCTTACTCGGGTTGTGATCAGATTACTAGAGTGCATGTAAAAGCATTGAGTGGCACCCATTGGCCTCTCCATGGCACTCTAAAACAAAAATAAGCAGACAACGCTGGTTTTCCTTAAAGAACAAGTACTATAAGAAACAAAACTTAGACCTTACCGGTCTGAACTGTAACTAGAAGGCTACAAACATGAGTAGGTGAAGGGTTTTGCCCCTTGTCAGCTTTACCTGACTAATGTGGGCATTCATTTGACTGTGAATCCACGCTGATTGAGGAAGAAATTTGATCAGAACAGTTACAAAATAAATATACAACTCTTCCTGCTGCAAGAGCTCATCACCGTGGAAACCAGGAAAACGGAAGCCTCATAACCCCATCTTGTCTTGCCACCATCGACAGATCTGACCGACATAATCACGACTTTCATGTTGGGTACTCTTAGGTTTATTTATTCAGCTGGGACATTGGTTCCTTTATTCTCCCGACGGCATCCTGCTGAAAGCGGAGTCCTCCCACTGTAATCATCCATATGATTCTGCCCAAGCAAGAGGCTCAGCCCACAGTTTCGAATGCAAACTATTAAACTGACTGTCCAGCTTTGTCCTCCTTGAGCCAGAGGAAGCTGCTGTGTGTGGAGCCACCTTGATGTATCCACCACTGAACCAACAGTTTAAATTCAGATGTGAAGAGATTTTCTGAGGATAGAGAATTTATTTTTCACTCATCATTCTGTTGGCATGTGTGCATGGAGCAAACCGTGATTTTGATTTGCTACTGTTTGATATTAATTCATGTGGTTAAAAAAATCCCAACTCCATTGGCCATTACTTCTAACTTCCTTTGATGAATAGTGTAAATTGATGCAAAAATGGTCATTCAGCAGTGAGACAATGACAGATGATAATCATCATAAGTCAGTCATGATTGAATTATTAATGACTTGAGCTAAGTCTTGAGCATTGCCAGTGGAAAACAGCCAGCACAGATGTTAAGTGTTCTCTCTTTGCTGCAATGAATTAATACCCATGCCTGTATTTTGAATTAAGCCTATTATTATCATATGAATAAGAAAAGTAGAACAACATGCTTTGCTTTTAGCTTATAAAGACATTAAAAACACATTGCAAAGGCACCAAAGTTACAGCACAAACACACACAGAGCATTACATTCTAGCACAAATGGCCCCCAATGAGTCGGTCATAAAGGGGATGATGTCATGTCTGATGGAGACTGTGTGTCTCTTTACCAGTGATCTATTTCTTACCCAGCTGTCCTTTCCAATACAAAGCAGAAAAAAAATGCAGAACAAAAGAAAAGAAAATATTATCCTTTCCCGCCTTTGAAACATCTTTATGATTACAGCTGAGGGTGCTGATGAGGGTGAACATTAACACAGCTACCACAAAAGAATAACAGCAAACAGTTCAAGCCTTATGTCTTCGCAATGTTGGAGAAAGGATCCTACCTCAAATTCCTCGAACACTCCAAGCTTGTCTCTCTTTGCTGCAGGAGGGAAAGAAAAAAGAAGGGGAGCATTTGTCACCGCTACGAAGTTAAATTCTCCCTTTCATGTCCGCCTACATTTACACTGCACATAGCAATGGTCTCCTGTTGCCGAAGTGATCAGGTCAAGCACAGCCAATGTCCAAGTATCATCCCAGAGATTGGTGCAACAGGCTGAGAGCAAAGTTTAGACATTTAAACAAATTCAGTTTCAAATAGGGCTGAGCTTTTTATACTCGGAATGATCCTGTTTACATTATATTCTACCTTACTTATTATCCCACTTTTGTGTTTCAGCAATTTTAGAGATGTGTGTTTTGGACAGCTGCCTGTTTCTTAGGTCAAGAGATCATTATCAATTTGTCTGCTTCTCTTCGAGCCAACAGGAGTTCGTCCTCCTTGTTTGGAAGCCGAGGGGTTTCAGGGCTTCTTTGTCAAGTCACTCGGACGCATGTGTGGTTTTTTTGTGTGTATGCGTGTGTCCGTCCCAGTGTTTCTAGCCACGTGATTCTCTTTGTACCTTTTTAAACAGCTCTGCTTCATAAACGACCCCAGCCTTTTGTGGCCACGCAAACACAACTGTTGTGGGGCATCGGGGGGTGTGGGGAAGGAAGAGTAAAAAAAAAAAAAGGGGGGGGGGGCACACAACACTCAGGGGCACACTGGGAAATGGTTTCCATACATTTAGCATTTCCTCTTTGAGGGCAGTCCGGTGTGGTGCTGCAAGGTTGACGCGTCAAAGCTGTGCCGCAAGGGGTGGGGGGTTGGAGGTGTTGGATAAAGCAGACACAATGGGCTAAGTCAAACATTAGGAGTGAGACAAAGGACACTCCACTCAGGTCACTGGGGGCCAACTCTTCCCATTATCTAAGGGAAGTGATCTTAACTGGGGGAGTTTTTAAACCCATCAGCAAATTAGTGGCTGTGCCAAGCTGCCGCTGTGTGTTTGGGTCATGATCAAAGCCTCGGCAGTGCGTCTGTTTATTGAGGATGGCCACAGAGCATAGGACAACAGTCACAACACCACACAACATGGGGCTGGGTCAGCGCTGAGCATGCTATCATGACCATGTTATCATTGTCACAACCACCGTATTTACTCATGGGAAGCACAGGATAACTTCTTTCACATCTGCACTAAAAACAGCACAATTACCATATGTCAGAGGGCTGTCTGAGGGTTCCTACACCATATGCATCCATATGTTTTTTCAGATGAGCCAAAAAAGAAAAATGATATGACCATACAGACTTAGTGCCAAAGCGTTAATATAAAGGAATCAGTTTTTGTTTCAAGAATGTTAGGTAATCTTTTTAAATGATTAAACAAACTTGGAATTTAGCTTACTCATGTAAAAATACATCTTTATGCTGTAGCTGAATATAATAAAAAGGATGGCCTTTTTAAAAGCTAAAATAAAATGGAAATAGAAAATAAATAAAAAATGTTTTAGAGTAAAAAATTGCTCCAAAAAACAATAGATACAAAAGAAAAAAAGAAAAAACAAATATTTCCATTACACAGAGAATATGTGCCATTTTGCTTTTAAGATTCATTTGAAAATTTAATCCATAATAAAAAGAAAATGAACTTATTTACTAAATGATTTAAGGGACTGCAAGTTTCAGCTCAACTAACCACTCAAGGCCAGGTTTTTTTTGGGTTTTTTTATGAGCTAAGCAGCCTGTCAAGTTGTTCCCCAATTTATTACTTTAAAACAAGGTGTCAATTACGTGGTAATTACACGCTTTTAAAGCTGCTGCTTAACTGCTTGACATCATCAACATTTATGTTGTTTCTCAGTAAACATTTAATTTACTTTGGGAACTGTTCAGCCACTTAAAACAGTCCAATCAAAACAATTAACCTTTTGCGTAACAGAAAAGAAAGCTCGCTGAAGAGACCAGTAAACAAATGCAGCAAGGCAAATAAACACAACTCTATTTTAAGAATCTTCAAAATGGCTCAAGTGAATGTCAATACTCGCATGTGGTCGTCCAACTGTGTGTGTCTTTTTCATATGAAACCTTATGCGTGTTTGTGTGACTGAAGGGCCATTATGGGACAGGCTTTTAAGGGAGATCTGGGAAGTGGAAACCTAATACTGCCTGACTGCTGCTCTTGTGTACATGATCCCCACAGCTGCTGGAGAGAGCAGCGTCGGAGAGAAAAAGGGAAGAAGAAGGGAGGAGGGGGCAGAAGAGAGCACGGTGCGCTCAGTAATTAGTTGTCTGGTTTTGTATTGACCAGTCTGGTGCTTAAGCCTTGGGGACTGTTAAATTTGCCATTGAAACTGAAAGGATTATGCACCCAAAAGAAATTAAACGGGAGCAATGAATAGATTGTGGACCACATGGTGGACTGCTGTTTTTTTTTTTTCTTTCTTCTTGCAGCTTCTTTCCTTCCTTCACCAGCCTTCATTCGTCTAACACAAGCCTTTATGGTTTTTTTCTTCCTTACAAGCTGATTTTCACGTTAGAGAGGAATTAGAAAAATTCTCTGCAAGGCCAAGACGGTTTTATGCTGTGATAATTACTCACCATTTTTAGACTGGCTCATTAAAAGGCAAACAATACTCCCAACTATCGAATCTTGAAACTTTGCATGGGTCAAGTTAACCAAGAGCAGAGAAAATCCCAAAACATTTCCACGTGCTAGCTCCAACCGAGGAGCGCGATGATGCGAGAGTGTAATGAGATCTCTTTGAAGGCAGACGCGGTGATTGCAAGGGGGAATTGATGTCTCCCGGCCGAGCCGCCCAGAGGGTAGAGAGATTTGTGTGTCTTGTTTACTCCCACTGGGGTTGGTCTTCTTTATTATGGTGGGCGCACTCAGGAGGAAGCATCTTCCACGTGCCTGCAGACGTTTATGGCCCAGAGACTGGATGCTTTTTAGATCAACATCCAGCCTGGGAAAATCCTCTTTCAATAAGTGGATGCTGACGGTTTTTCTCTCTCTTTCTCTCTCTCTTTTTTTTGAAAAAAAGAAAAGAAAAAAAAGCTTCTGATCAAATGTTACAACTTCCCTGCAAACCTGCAGCATCTAATGCAGCCCAACACTTGTAGGGATATTTTGAAGAGGTGGCAGGATCAGCGGTCAACATTAGCCTCCATCTGCATCGCTCATTTGAACCTGCTGAACTGTGAGCCTTGAATGTATCTTGTGGATGTTATAGGGGTGATGTCATGTTCTCCCTCACTGTTTGTGTAGCTGGCAGAGGCTGGCGGGTTGCTGGAAAGGGTCACACTATGACTCAGTGACGACCAAATCAGCCCAGTGTGATGCTATACAAAAGTCTTTTTTTTTTTGTTCCTTATGCTACAAACGTTTTGTTTTTGGTAAGTTTCTAGTTTTTTGTCTGATTCTGCTTTGCCAAAGTCATTTGTTCAGTTCCACCCAGGTTAGCATGTTTTTAGTCTGTTTTTTTGGACTTGTAAGTAGCAAAGGAAGACACTTAATCTGGTCACAATAACTTTTGCTTATTGAACAGGTGTCTGGCTCTGGGTTGATGATGACCCAAGCACACTCATGCGCATATGGAAAAGAAATGAGAAGAAAGCAAAGTATTGTTTTTTCAGGTTTAACGTCATACAGCTGAGTTTTTCTTATAGTAGATATAGCAGTGCAAGAAGAACGAGGCGATTCCAGCACAGCCGCTTAGTCAAACTTTGTTAGAGCTCATCAACTTGTGTCGTTGCAGGAGGTCTCACAGTGACTGTTCCTAACAAGTATCACCTGTGTTTTAAAGGGGCAACCAGGGGAGGCAAAATTCCTGCTGTGTGATTGGCTCCTTCTAAGTAAAAACATGTACATACACATCTGGCTGTGCACTAGTGATTAGCACTGACAGATATTTCTAAGCGGCATAATTCACTGGGCCTGACACCCCAGCAGTTGTGTAATGAAGCCCAGGGTTCTCCCCCACAATGGGACAAAATTAGGGAGAAAGGGGGGGGGATGAAGGGAAACTGTGGAGAGAGTTGTGCCTCTGCCAGAAACTTTGGTCTGAATCTCACTCACTGAATTTATATTAATACAATTAACTCAAACACGAGAGGGTTAAAATTTAATTACTCTGCAATGTTGTTGCAAAATAGTGGGCTGTTTGCCCTTTTCCGTGGTGCAGTTAGTTTTTCTTTTTTGTTTTCTTTTTCCCATGAGTTATTTATTATCACTTTACTGGAGCAAGCAATGGATGCCATCTTGAAAATAGATTGAGCTTATTCCTTTTACTTTGCCTAAACATAGTAATTGGTAACAGAGTTTAAAGTAAAACAATTTACAGGTAATGATGTAAAGACATCTCTCTCACTATGGAAACTGCTTCAGAAAACAACCATTTTCCTTTTTTTCCTCTCAAATGTATTAATTTGTTCTTCGTTATATCATTATTGTTTTTTAGGAAAACAAACATAACATTGTTATTATTACTTTAAGAAATTTATGCTTAATTTGCATTGCAGATAAAACAAAAACATACTCCTCAGTCAGACCACTTGTAGAGTTTTGTTTCTACCACATTTGTGTCTTTCTCCATCAAAACATTCCTTAAAGTAGGACACACGGCAAACACGAACACAGTATGTAGCCCCTCATATAATAACTGTACAGGTACAAACTCACGAAAACATTGGAATATTAGAATAAATCACCTGTTAGTTTAAACAAAAAGCATAAATCTGCGGTAAAATGAAGTTAAATATCACTTTTGCTTCCTAAATCCACAAAAACTAAAGTGGTTAAGGATTTTTTTAGGGATTGTTGTTATAAAATGTTTTAAAATTCTTTCAATTAATAAGCTAAATGAACAAAATATTATGTTTTTTTTTACCTTATTAGGTATGCATGTTTTTACTTTCATTGTTAATCGGTATTAGCTATCAAATGGATCTGATAATGAGAAGATCCAACAATAGAATCAGGAAATGTTTTAATTATGTTAGTTTCAAAAAGAAAAAAAAAGGGGGAAACAAAGTCTGTTAAACTGCAGAATTATCCTTGTTCTTTCATGCTTCATTACGTTGGTTTAATTTTCCTCATTGTGTTTCTCCGTAATTATGTAAATGACTTCAGGAACATTTCAGAAAAATGGTTTGTGACGTATGTTGAGATCATATAAAATCTATCCTTCGATCCCTTTGATCATCATCCTTGCCTGCAAAGGAGAGGAAATAATTTTCTGTATTTGTTTGAGGCCTGTATGCAGTAAAAGCAATAGATCTGGAAAGGTGTGTTTGCAGCTCAGTGTGTGTGTGTGTGTGTGTGTGTGTGTGTGTGTGTGTGTGTGTGTGTGTGCAGCAGTGGCTTCTCCTCAGAATGCAGCGCCAGGCTTTGGGCTACTGGTGCTCATCTGCAGTTATAAGCCTGACTGTCTGAGCCCCCCCCCACCCCTATTTAGGGGGTCTGTGTCTCCCCTCCCCTCATCCCTCCCTGTAATAGATGGTCCCCTTGCTCTCGGTCTGAGCCCACCTTTAAACAGCCAAAGGGCACTGAGGTTTGTCTCCGACCCAACGATGGACTGCAACAAAGAGAGCGTGTGACATTGTCTGCGTGTGCACGGAGGCCCACATCTGTCTGAACCACATGTATAAACACGTGATGGTGTTGTGTTGATGCAGCTGGCTTCAACCTGGGCCTGCCAGGTAGCAGAGAGAGGATACAGGACAACCAGGGTATGCAGATCTGCACTATTTGTTCCTCTTTTTTTCCAATCCACTGCTTTTCTCCATCATGGCTTCATGCTTCGCGGGTTCCTTGATGTATACGCCTCTGCATCACGTTCATTGCCGTTTTCATGCTTCCTGCTGTTTGCCTTTCAGGACAAACCCTTTGTCCGGCTGATCCCTTTATACAAAGTGGCTAGGACGAAGCCAGCATGGAGGGATTCTTGTGTGCGTGTGTCGGTTCATCATGAGGCATCTTAAAATATGTGTATGCATTTGTATTTTGATTCATAGGCTGCTAGGTTGAAAGCACTGACTTCTGCCGGGCTCGTGTGGGGAAGAAAAAGATAATTTATGTGCTTGTGAAAGCTGCTTTTGCACTCTTTGTAGTTTTATTTTTTTTTTTAAATCTGCTCATGGTGGAGATATTTTAGTTATTTATCATGAGGAAGGATGCAGAGTCCTATGTTTTCTCATCTTGTAGGGGCAGTGGGACAAGGATCTTGCTTGTTGGTTTTAGGTTTTTTTTTCTTTTTCTTTTAGCATATTCCACATTCATATGGAAATGGGGGCCAGAGGAGGGACAGAATCCCACATCAGCTTGATCTGTTCATGAATAGCTGCTAGTGTTTGGACTGACCCAGAGCTGACTTACGGCACCGGCCAACCTCTGCCATCTGACCACAAAGACGAGGGCCAAGCACATTTTTAGCTGAAACGCACAAATATATCTTCATGTACATACACTGAAGATGATGCTCATCGTCACATTCAGTGCACTAAGACAGACCTGGGCACTTGGGAACACGAAGCACAGGTTTATTTTCTATAACTGTCTGCCACATGCACAGACAGCCATGCTAAATCCCTGGGTGATGGCAGTGTTGCTCCACGTTCTTTTTTTAAAATCTCCCAAACCCCTTCCTTTATTTCATTAACCCTCACTGATACAGAGATAATAACTAAAGGATGGTGCTCTTTTAGTATTAAATACCAGGACAGATTTTAAAGTTTAATTTTTGTGGATTTGTTTTCTTTTATAGAAAATAGCTGGTCAAGATTGAAAGTTTTCCTTATTCATTTCCATTTTACAATTTAGAAAAAAAAATCTGTCATGGATTTCTATATTTTATTCGATTTCATATAGTTAAAATATAAATATACATGTTGATATTTTCAGAAACAACTTTAAAAATATATATTTTTAGAAGCTTTTTGTTATTTGTGGGTTTCAATGTGCAGATTAACACTACGAAACTACGGTATTTCAAATCAGTTTCTTCTGAATTAAGATAATCTGCTTTGACTGTGAAGTCTGCGAATTAATATTGTATTTGAGGAGCCCCGTTTCTAATATAATTTGAGTGTGTTTCCTTCCCGGGTATCTCCGACACAATGGGCCTCACAGACCGAACCGCTGCTGCTGGATCCAACAGCAGGGATCCATCAAACAAGATTGGTCTCGGTGGATATTCTGGTTTTGTCCTTCAGGATTAGAGGCCCACCACCCATACCAAACTCTAGTCTGAGTTATTCCATCTTTAACACGTATAGACTGTTAGTAGAAGTGTGCTTATAAAGGTTTAGTTAATTTAATAACATATCAGACATATTATTTTTTGTTTTTAAATTTATCTGCAATTTGATATGTTTATTAATTTATTTTGCAGAAATTATATAGATAAATAAAATAATCTTTTTGTTTTATTTCATGGTTGTTAAAGTATTTTAAAATTCCAGATTTTGGTTTATTTTACAAATATGACAAGAGCTGCTCTTAAATATATCTAAAAACAACATTTATCTGCTTTTATGTTTTCTAATTTATATTTGAAAATGTAGAAAAATATTAGATATTTAAAATGTCATTTTATTCTATTTCATGGTGTGGGATTTCTTCTATTAGCAGCAATTATTGTGTTGTATGAAACAATGTTGCAGCTTAACTTCTAAACCCAAGTGTCCAGTCTGAGGCTGTAAAAAGAGCAATGTGTCGAAGGAGGGCCTCAATGTGTGTGTGCTGTTTTGTCTCTCCATTTACACCCATTCAAGAGACAAAGAATTAGAGAAGCAGACGATGGGCTTGTTAACACACGCAGGCATTAGTGAATTAGTGTGTGTCGTATTGAGGGAGGGGACACTCCTCTAATGTTATGACGGGACTCTTTCACCGACCATACACTCCAGCACCACAAGTGTCCAGCTACTGAATAGAGAGGATTTGTTGTCCTGCACCTAATTAAGCAGCACTTTGAGAGGTGGGCCCTTTTGTTTCCTGCCCACCTTTGGGAAGCTTTATGTTTGACTTTGGTGACAGTGATGATGGCGGCTAGAGACCCAGCAACACTCTAACAAACCTAGAAGCCGCCTTACAGACACAATGATCATAGCATTACACGGCTTGTGACCAAATCAGAATTTCTTTTCATGAATAGTTACAAGTTTTAGTGTCATTATTTAGTTATGTTAAGATGAGATTGTGCTCACAATCATGATCAGATTTACTCATTGAAATGTTGATTTGACTTCGAAGTCATGTCGTTAAAAACAGTTGTATTGGCAGGCTTCAGGGGTTTAAGGAAATTATGATGCCCCTTTGCTTTGTGCAGCAGACTATGAGCTTGACCTGAGGGAGGGAGACACATGCCTATGTGTCTCTGAAAGGGGACAACAGAGTTAGTTCAAGTCAGCCTGCTCTGTTTATATGGAAATAAACCACGTCTGCATTTGCCTTTTTCATTATAGCTCAGATTGTCCTCCTGACTCTACAGAATTAAATGAATGAAAAATACTCCATTCATCCCAGGCGGAAATTATAACGCTGAAAAGAAGAGACGCATATCGGTGCAATTTGCACAGCCTGAAATTAATTTAGATTTTTAGAGTGTTTATTTAGTTTAATTTGAAGATTTCTAAATGGATTTTTTTGTTAAAAAGCTGAGCATCTTCAGGGTTTTTCATGCTTTAAGTTTTAGTCTCTCTTTATGCTCTAAATCTTCTTTGAGATTTTTTCTAATTTCCAACAGCAGTAATGATAATGCGTCTTTATCCTGCGCCGTGTAGTGAGTTTGCTGGCTGCCCAGTACCCGTCCGGAAGCGACAGGACCAGTGCAGGCTGTGAGAGTTAAAACTTCTCATCCTTTGCAAACTCACTTGTATTTGCTTTGCTTTGCTGCCTCGTAATGATGCGTGAGTGCTGCTGACAGGGGGTTGTGTCTTTGCGGCAGTGAGAGGAGACGAGCTGGAGCAGCACTTGGCATTTAGCTGCCACCGTTTCCAGGCAGGCTGACGGTGTTGATGGGTTGCTGGTTGACATTTCCCCCAATGAGTTACATCGGTAGTGCTCGTCTCTGTACGCCCGTGGCGAAGGGACGGTCATAGAGCAAAGAAATAAAATTTTATCTTAAGTTAAGATCAAACTCTACTTGTCATTTAGTTGCTTTTTAGTTTTGGATTAGCAGTGCAGGATCTCTAAATCCCCTCTTGTACAGTAGTCAGAGTTAATTGGAGATAATGGGAAAAACACACATCACTGAAGAAATAAAATTTTTATTTCCGTATTTATTTCATCCTGTGGTATTTCATGGCACATTTAGGAAATGACCACAATTTAAATTGGCTAAAATAGTATAAAATTATTCCACTTACAGCTGAAGACATTAAAAAATTTTCCCCCTATTATGCACAAAGAACATTCTTCTACAATTTTATTTTGTTTTGGCTCGCTGTCAAATATTGGCCTGTGTTTGTGAGTAATATAAGACAGGAAGGCTGTCTTTGTGGTGGATGTGGCCGAGTCGACCCTGTTGGAGCGTTGTATGTTGGTTCAGTCGAGGGATCTTTGCCCCCTCAACCCCGCAGCCCCCTTTCTCCGTCATTGTTCCTGTTCAGATCAGCTGGCTGTGTTTTCAACAAGCCACTCATGTTGTTAGTATATCACAGGTCTGTTTTTTTTTATCATAACTACAAGGACTGATAACAGCATTGTTTTTTGGGACGTGTCATTTATTTTACAGCTGTGTATATTTTATCTTTACTTCAATATATTTCCTTTAAAGCTGCAAGCATTGTAATTGAAAGAACAATTGTAGACATTTAGTTTTAAATGTGAAAGGCTGAATGATAACCTTTTCATGATTTGGCTGCTTATAATTTACCGATGACATTACATTATGGGGCTGATAATGTTTATATTTGGATTAACATCTGTCAGAATCATTTACATCTGTGAGGATTAGTTTTTACACTGTAAATTTAAACAAATTAAATACAAATGATAATCATTACAAAACGGTTTAGCTGCTTGTTTGCAACATTTCTTTTTCCATTTGCCTAATTGTATATTTTTTAAATCATTGAAAACTAAATTTTATGTCAAATCAGAAGCAGACCTCCTCTGTAGCCTGTTGGTTTAACGCTGTCTGGATGTGGTTATTGGTAGCAGTGGTATTTTTATGGACGCAGACCTGTAGTTGGCAGCCTTGATTGTAGTGCGAACACAATGCCTTTGCATTTTTACCTCGCTGGTTTCTTTGCTTTCCTTCCTCTGCCTTTGAATTTGCTCATTTTCTGCCCTGTTTTGCCCCCCTACCCCTCCTCCTATGTCCCCTTTGATTGGCCCCTGCAACAGCAACCTGTCACATGGAGCATGGAAGCTAAAACTGCACCTCTTTACAGGCTTTATTTTCTATATTTGATGCGGAGAAATACTCGAGAACCTTTTGCTTTTTATGAAATTTAATTCTCTTTATTACCTGTTTGCAACACACACAGCTGCAGCATTTAACCACTTAAAATACAAGTAAATCAAACCATTTATAAATAAGGATTTAGTAAATTTTCTCTTCAAAATGTGATTTGTGGGACATTTATATATTTTTTTTTTCTCATTTTAATTATAACTGAGTTAGAGAAAGTGGAGGATGACAAGTCATTAAACTGTGCTGGCAGTTAAACAAGAAAATGAGTTCTGCTTAATAAATCAGAGCGAACAAATAGTCACCTCATCTGACTGAGCAATATTGATATGTTGACATTGATCGTCTCACCTTTAACTAAAGCTGTCATCTAATCTCTTGCCTCGTCAAATGCGTACACACTCATCCATAACCTCTTAATGCAAGAGGTTAATATGTGAACACACTCGCATTATTTTCATAGAAACTGATATCATTTTATCTGCCTTATAGTAATTATTATAGTTTAGTAAACACTGTCAGTTCTCCTTTTCAGGTCTTCACAATATCACCGTGTTTTGACTTTGAAATAAATGAATTCTTCTTTTTATTTTAATAATCCAGTATTATGCATTAACTTGATTTTTTTTGTGTTTTTATGATTAGAAATAATTCATAGTAAAGCCAAACAATTAAAATGACAAAGCAGTTTAGGGTTATTCCCTCGAAACGGCACCTTTAAAGCTCAATTTTTACTTCATTTTTTAATGATATATAGAAATAAAATAGAAGTATTTAATACAGATTTATTTTCCAGTTTGTGTCAAACATTTATTTATGTAATTATAAAAGATTCAGTTTAAATCTACAGATAATATTTTTGACTTCTTGCTCTTTTACATGATTTGATACCATATACGTGAAAAATGAAACAATTCTATAAAGTAAATTTCCCTCCTATTTTGTCACTTAAAATCAACTGGTATCAATTTATTTATCAGTAAAGTGTTATTAAATCAACTTTTATTTTTTATTAATCACCAAAGGAAATTATGACACCACTTTATGATTTAAACTTGGCACAAGATTATGAAAAGAAGTTTAGTTTTGGTTAAAAAAAACAAAAAACAAAACACATTCTTACAAGTAGTGAGAAAAGAAATCACAGCTCTGGGCCCACAAACACAGACCTGAGGAGAGGGAGGGCAAAAATGCTTGCTAAGCTATCCGTTTCACACACGCAGGGACAGAAGGTTCGATATTCATGCGATCGATGAATGAAAAGGCACAATGGCAAAATCGGACGGGCTCCTTTTCAAATACACGTCTCCAATGTCCCCCCCGCCACCCCTCCAGAGTCTGCAGTCGCTGGGCGGCTGGTGTGGCAGGCAGAGAGAGAAAGAGAGAGAGGAGAGCAAGGGTTACATCAAGGCTGCTCCCTGGACCGTGCAAACAAGTCTAGACCAGTGACCTGTTCAATGGCTCCTTTTGAGGAGTGGGGCAAGTTCGGTCAGAGCGAGGAGAAAGGCAGGCACAGCCTCTTTTCACTGCCCAAGCAGCTCACAGCCCGCGATCGACAGGAGGTAAGGAGGGCCGGGAGGGCAGGCATCTGCTTCCATGGTTACGGGCCGGGTATGGGGACCCTACTATTGAGGAAGCTCCGTTCTCATGCTCCCACAGAGGCAATGTCACGCATTTTAAAAATGCGTCAGACTGGGGCGAGGACCACATCCACCAGCGGCAGAGTCGCTCTTTGAGAGGGGGAAATAAAATGATAGCACATCAGTTTTAGGAGAGGGGGAAAAAAAAAAAAGAAAAAGAAAAGGGGGACGCTCGGGACGGGGGGTGGCTGCATGTGCTTGAGAAAGAAAGAGATGCGTCACATGATCATGGCAAGTCCTAATTCAAAGTAAGATGTTTTTGAGCAATATGCTGTGTTTTTTTTTAAGCGTTTACCCGTTTACACTTTTGCGGTGAATTTGTTTTGTTTAGCAGCGAATTTGTTTTGTTCTGTGGAAGTCAGTGGCATGGATGATTTATACTTGGGGGGAGCAAAGGTCAAGGTTTATGTGGTGAACTCCTTTGTTTAGAGGCAGATATCATGTTAATGAGGATTCTCTCCAAACAGAAAGTATCTTTTTTTTAAACATAAAAAAATGAAAAGAAGGGTAATAAACTGTTTTAATTAACTGTTTACTAAAGTAAAAAAAATCAGTGTGTATTTTGAAAGATCAGCTGTAGTTGAATTTCCATTTTTGTGGCAATAAGATGCACGTGAAGCTTTTGGATTGAAGATCAGGCAAATGTGAGGAGTCACATCTGTCTGTTTGTTTGTTGATTTGTTTGTGTTTGGGTACAAGCTGCATACATGTGAACATGTGTGTGTGTGTGTGTTGAGCTGAATGGATGCGCTGGGCTTTTCTTCACGAAGGAGGGGTGTGCTGGAACGTTGAATTTGGTCGTGCAGCTGACGCTTTACCCCCTAACACACTCCAAACAGAGCGGACAGATGGCCGGCCCTCAGGAAGGGCTCGGGGCGTTTGGATTTGCTCTAAGACCGTGGGAAAGTCTTTGGCTGACTTCACCTGCTCAGGGAGCTGAGGTGACTGGATTTAATGGCAGTGAAAGAAGTGAAAAATTAAAACCAACAGGAGCAGCGGCGTAAAAAGCGGGGAGCATTTTTCTTATATTGTTTAGGAGGAAACAATGTAACATAGACCCATAAAACATTTATCATTTGAGTTTACATTTTTTTTAAGGACATTAAACCTTTATTTTTAGTAATGTGTGTGTGGAAAAGGAGATGAGGTGGATGAGTTCATACATTTTCTCTTTTTTTTTTTGCATATGCCTTTGTAATTATAATTGGTAACAGTTGATCCTCAGTTTATTGGGACATTAGACAAGATGTTTGGCCGTCTCACCCTCTGCATTTGATTATCTCTGTCTCAGAGAGACGGCCATGTGCTTGCTTTGATTTATTATTATTAAAAGAAGAATAGGGCCGTTTGTCAGGCTTTCATCTGATTGATGCCAAGTTGCATACAAGCTTCAAATTCAAATTCCTGCAAGAAACCAAGGGGCTGTACATTTAATGGGTCATTAATTATGCATTTGAAGTGAGATGGATTACCTGTATTGAAATATTGTCTTTAGCTCATTTCATTTCTGAGTGTGGATGTTGGAATTTATGAAGACGCCACTTGAAAGTGTGCTGACAAGTTTGAAACTTCATTTCAAGCCACACGAATGGATTATCAAAAGCAAAAATCACAGTCATAACCAGGATAATGGTCAAAGTGTCATGAAGCCCAGACAGGTAGCTCTTTATATAGCACTCAAGGAATCCCCTCTGTCATCTGAGAGCTACAAAAGAAAAAGAAAAAAACATATCCAGCACCATCAGCTGCACTGTACTGTTAACATATCAGTTTGTTTCCTGCACGAGCTGTGATCTTTATATCTTACACAGGAAGTTGTAACCACCTCAGCACAGTTTTCCTGAATATTTTCAGAATGACGTGTGTGTGTGTGTGTGTTTTAAGTTTGCGCCAATATTAACATTATAACTGTTAAATTCCTGGCAGCAACTTAGAAATAATTACATGTTTTTAACACCCGTTCGGGTTTCTCCAAATGTTGATTTATAACCACAAGAATCCTTGGTTGCTGTTACTGTGAGTGCTGCGCTCTCAATGAAATGCTCCATTGCAGTTTGACTACAAAAAAAGTAGAGAGTGCATAAGAGTTCAATTTGGGTACGAGTCAAGTGCTCTCCATCCGAAAAGGGTGTGTGTGCATTGTTGGGTGGAGGGGGCTGTGGAGGACTAATCAAATGTGGTTATGTGCTAAGCTATGTACTCAGTGTTGGAACAGAGATGTGCGCTTGACTTTGCAGTGGGCAGGGGAGCCAAGAATGTTCTACACGATGCAGGTTAGTTGGAGGTCTTCACAGATTTATACATAAATCTTAAAAACTTAAATAAACGTTTTTTCCCCTTCTAATTGTAAATGTTGTGAACTAGTCTCGGGTCTCATGTCTGAAAGCAGAAACGGTAATATAAGAGCTGTTTAGCTGTGATGGAGCTGGCTTCTGACAGTAGGCGAGCTCTAATTGGGTTACTGGAGCTCGTTCCCTATTCACTCATACACACTATATAAATATACACTTAGAGACATTTTCTGCTCTGGCCTCGCTGACCTGTTCACATCATGGTTTATTTTTATAGTGGTAATTTGCCATTGGCTCCATGGTTTGGTTTCAGAGGCCCACATCATTAATCATGGAGGGCATTACTGCAGTATAATTACACTTAGTCTCTGTGAGCATGCAACATTTCCTCACATGTGTGTTCTCTATCTCTGCCTTTAACACACTCAATCAACATAGTCACCTTCAAAGCATCCTCACCACAATGGCAAAGGAAAGAGGAAAAGATCTGTTCTAAATATTGTAAAAACTATCATTTTTAACCATATTGTGGGGAATGACAGATATGTACGACTGCAATGTCGATCCAAAGCATCTTCTTAAAGAATGTTGTTTAGAAGAACTTAAGATATGAAGTGACTGTAAGTGAAACTTCAAACAACCCATGAAACAATTAAATGTGTGTTTTGGAAGTGTGTGTGGGGGGGGCAATGGGTGCATTGGAATCAGTGACAATGCTGTGTAACCCCTTTAAGATCATTATTCCACACAAAATGCACCCCCGGGGTGTGTGACACATTTCTGAATGGGTTCTTCCGCGGGATTTAACGGGTTAACAGCAGACAAAGGGAGCTGGGACCATGTAGGCCAGCAGGGGAGACCCCATTGGAAACACCAGGCTGCCTTATAATCCCCGCGCTGTCCCATCCCGTTTGCTTTGCCTGCAATCACAGATGACTGACAAGCACTCTGTAAGTCTACATGGCTTTGGGGTGAGAGGAGCCACATGTTTTCTACTAGCGCACATCTCCGCAGAATTTCATTTACCAACTCATTTGCACACACACACAAACACATCTTCAGGCATTGTGAAGATGTTTTAGGCTTTTGTTAGAAGCTGGCAAGAAGAATGATAATTGAAGACAAATGGTTTAATTCCAAATGGATGGAGATGAACTCTGGACAGTTGCCTGACTGGACTTTCTTAACCAGATGTATGTGATTTCATGCTGTCAGCTTCAATCCATCATGCATATCTTGAACTATCATATAGTGCACTGTGGTACTCCATGAATATACGGATCAGTGTGTATTTTGGAGTTTAGAAGCCAAGCTGAATAAATCCAGTTCAATACAGAGTTGTAGTTGTCAGTTCCAGTGATGTTTGCAGCACATCTTTTATCTGTGTTACACTTGGCCAGCTACAATCTGGCTGCTATTTTGTTGCATGAAATATTATACCCTTTTCACAGAATGTGCAATTGCATTCTTTTGAAAAGATAAATTGATACAGTGTTTTTCTCTTTGATCAGAGCCCTAAACTGTTTTCACACAGTATGTTTAATTGATGTCGTTTAAAGGCGTGCTTTACAATGCTATAGTTTCATAAAAAGATATTCACTTTTTTTAATTACAGAAAAGATAATGAAAATTTGTAGTAGTCCAGTCACATTTTAATAGCTAGTACATAAATACACATTTTTAATGATTGCATAAGCACACATCTTTAACTGAGATTGGAAATGATAGTAACCAAAACTAACAGGCGTTAATTAACTTCTAAATAACCATTTAAAATGAAACATGAGCAGACATATATCCTCATTGTCCATGTTGTTTATGTTACACAACAATTGTCTTAATAAGCTAGATAGTTAAATTGGCTGGTTTATGGCTTGACTTCCACCTTAGATAAGTCTCAGGTGCTATAGAAATTCAGAATTTCTTTGCAATTAATTCTTAAGAATTGGCTTGTATGATCATAGTTGTTGGAAATTGCTCTAATATGGATTTGTTTTAATTGGATTACAATGAATTGGCTTGAATCGGATTATGTCTGGGCTGCACAGTGGTGTGGTGGTTAGCACCGCAGCCTCACAGCAATTAGGTTGCTGGTTCAATCCCCGGGCGGAGTTTAAGCCAGAGGGGGTTGCTGGTTCGAGCTGGGGAGGGGTTTGAAACAGTGGCCTTTCTGTGCTGAGTTTGCATGTTCTCCCTTTATATGCATGGGTTCTCACCGGGTACTCCGGCTTCCTCCCACTGTCCAAAGACGTGCATGATAGGTTAATTGGTCTCTAAATTCTCCCTAGGAGTGAGTGTGAGTGGTTGTCTGTCTCTCTGTGTCGGCCCTGCGATGGACAGGCGACCTGTCCAGGGTGTACCCTGCCTCTCGCCTGATACTTGCTGGGATAGGCTCCAGACCCGCGACCCTGAATTGGATTAAACGGTACAGAAAATGGATGGATGTTTGGATGGATGATGTCTGTAAAGTGCCTTTAGAGGGCTTTTTTGTGAATTGGTGCTATACAAATAAAGTTGAATTGAATTGAATAAATGTATTGGAAAATATTTAGCAAGCTCCCTTTTAAAAGAAACAAACACTTTCTCTTCGTTTTCTTTTACAGTTTAAATGTGCTTCATCTCATGTCATCTTTTATCTTTCTTGGCTTGTTTGTGGAGCTTTCTGAATTGCCGGGGAATTCTACAGAAATAAACATCAGTGCGAATAAATGAAGTGGTATTTTATAAGATCAGAGCTTTTATTCTTGGTTGCATGTAAAGTTTTGTGTTTGAATTTGCCGTGGCCTCACTGGTAACCCGTATGATACACTTCAAACATCTTCTAGATTCAAAGCATGATTGTGGACCCATCCAGATGGTGCTCAAGAAGTCAATTACATTGGTTTCATTGAAGGCAGTACTCATTTACCTGCTGATGTACCAGCAAGTCAGCTGTTTTATTAGCTTCAATTTAAGTTGCAGAGACTTCCCACTATCTAGCGCCAAACTGTGAGCAAATGGCTCAAATAAGCATTTAAAAATCATCAAATATGAATTAATCTCCTCTTGCTTATGACTTTTAGCTTATTGACTGGTACCTCCTAATTGAGTCTGATTATTTTGCAGGGGCCTAATTACAGCCTTGAATCTGCAGTCATTTTTCCATAGTCCTCTACTAATTCACTCATTTCTAGGGTTCTTCTTCACATTGTCAGACAATTGCTTTGATAATGAGAGGTTGTGAAAGATTATCTTTTGAACGGCATTTGGTGATGACACAGAGAAAAGGTATCGTAATGATAACGGCCTTCTCAGCCTCCCAAATGAAAAGTCATCCTTAATGTAAACGATGGTGAGAGGTAGCCTTTAGAAATGTATTTGTCCATTATAATGCTCTCAAGTTTAGTTTCTTTTTTAATTCAGCAGATGTGAAAGATGAAGAAAAACCTGTTGTCATTTCATGATACAATTGTTATGGTGTATAATTATAGCAGAGAACTGGATTTTCTCTTGAGATTAGATTTAAAAAGAATAGTGATGAATTAAACCAGAAACCAGATTTATAGCTTGATTTCACCATTAAGTGTTTTAAATCCAGCTTTTCTGAACCCATTGGAGTTTTAGCTAACCTGAACTAGTATTAATGTTATTGGTATTTATTTTAAATGCAGTAATAGCAATAATAAACTCCTAACATTATTCTCCAAATGATTTATTTTTGAAATAGCAATAAGCAAAAGCTTTTCTTTCCGTAAGAATCTCCTTATAGTGTGACAACATAAGCGATAGGAAATGGTAAATTAAAAAAACATGGTTCTACTCAGTGATAATCAAAGAATACATTTACCTGTTTCAAGAAGTTAACTTGAAGATTCTTGGCTTTTATATGATTAAAACTGCCTTAATATATTATTTCTATCCATTTATTCATCTACAAAACCACTCATAACCAAAACATCTAATTTATTACTAATTTCTGAACAGTATATGTGTGGGATTTTTTTTTTCTTTATCACATTTGACTCAGTAGCAGCATATATTTATAATGTGTACTCCTAATCCCATTGCAATGTAAATGCTAAACTGGGCCTTTTATTTCCATACTGTTTCTGCCGTAGTGCCTGAGCAGTCTGATAAGATACAGTGGTAATTAAAGCACAAGACCAGGTCACGAGGTGATCCGAAAACACAATAACGGCTTCCAGGACGAAGGTGCCACACAGTCCGATCCATTTTAATTGCTGTTTGAATTAATTTGAAAATGCTCAGGTCAATTAAGAAGATGCATTCTTCTGGCTGTGTGTAATGTCATATTCATCGATCCACAGAGGTTACTTTATGCACTCATGTGTAGGATGCATTTATGCTTCTGAAACTCCGCCGTTTGAAATTCATTAGGTATCGATCCCTTTTAGGAACGGTAAAAGCACAGTCTGATGGCAGCCTTGTCTGAAGCCAGGTGAGCAATTCATTACCATTCACAGACAGGTCCCCTTTTACTTCGTTATTTATATGAGACGACATTCGATAACCCAACAAAGATCGTTCATATTCGTCCCATAGAGAGACTTGAAATTCAAATGCAGTCATATTTGCTCCAGATTACACCTTTTTTCATACCAGTAGTAAAAGAATAATTTTACTGTGGAAATTTCAACAGAAATACTTCTCTCTGATTGGTGCATTTTCTTTTTTTTGGGTGTTCTATTTTGGAGTTTGCATGAGGTTTGGTTGCCTCTTCACAGCCTCTTCTTCTCCCCCTCCACTGTTACAATCTCAATCTTGCCCTCCATCGTTCCTACACGTGCACTGATTGGCTGCCGGTGAGTCAGCTGCAGCCAATAAGCCGTGGTGAAAATCCCAGTGTTTAGTCTGGTGCTAGGCAGCAGGATCAACAGACAGGTGGGTCAGGCAAAGTCATCACCAATTGCTGGCAGCTTGGTGAAGCTCTGTTAGCTTTTAAAGCAACATTACATTTAATTAAAAGTCCCTTAGTGATATTTTATGTTATCTTAAAGAGTTAAATCAGTGTTTGTGAGCATCTGTACCTCTCCTTTAATGCCAGAATGCTGAAAAGCATCACTGTTAGAAAACTCAGAGGTACTTCTGGTTTTAAATAGTTTGTTTGGGATTTTGTAGCCACTTATATATGGTTAAATTTAGATATTTGTATGCTAGTGGAAAAAGATTTCCATGATTTATATTTACGGTACAACAATAGATGTATGTGGCTGGACAACTGGTTTTCCATCTTTTTGTTCATTTTGACAAATGGTGTTTGTTCTGAGAGACATTTTTTTCCTTTGGAAATCCTTGCGGCTGGACAGCGAGGAACAGAGGCCAGACAGGGGGACTTCTGACTGAGCCTCTCAGCTGGGAAAACAAAGAAAAAATACAGACTGTGAACAGCCTCGACTCTCTCTCTTTACCATTGTCTCTTCATTTTGCTTTAAAACTCAGGTGATAGTCATTCAGAATATTCTGTGCAGAATATAAGCCATTTCATTATTTTCAGGTTTTTATTGTGTTATTCTAGTCTCGGCAAGTCCAGTCAGACAATATAAAATGGCTGAATGGGTGTGTGTCTCATCAGTCTGAACTGTACGAACTTGCATCTGGATTAACCTGCTGGCTGTTTTCTTCACCAGAAATAATTCTGTCTTTGGTGGACCTCAGGAGAATAAAATAGCTCAGCTGATCTTATTTCAGTGTTTCGGCTGCAAGAATGCTCGGGTGTTGTATCAAAAATATGTCAGACTCTAAAGATCGGATATTAAACATGTTTTTATGTTACTTTCTAAAGGAGAATTTACCTTTTCTTTACTCCGTATCTCAGATGTCTAATTTGGAGGTTTTTGTTGACTGATATATTGTTTTTAACTACACAGGGTATAATAAGACATTTTAATTATTGGAAGTCTTTCGTTGTTTCACATCTAAAATGTTGTCTCATCTGTCTGTCTCTCCCTCCCCCACTGACAAAAGATGTATTGCATTTTATGGATTATCAGGTTGAGAAGTCAGTCTGATTTTTCCACCCCTGTCTGGGTCGAAATGGTACATGCCATCCCCATGGGACATCCTTTACCCCCCAGTTTCATTTGAACTTTGACCCTGGCCTCCTGCCTTCCAGGATACGAAATGACCTTCTCGGTGCGAGTGTTTTGAAACTGTTTTGGCTCAGTCCTTGGTGTAGACTAAGACAGATGAGAGGCTCAGATGGCTGCATGGCCATCTTGTTTGGAGGTCTGAAAGTTGTGTTTCAGCTGTGATTAAGTGGCATGTGTGTGCGTGTGTGTCTGTGTGTGTGTGTCTGTGTGGACAGCGAGGAAGTCTGAATCGGCACTTTATTTTCCTTAATGTAATTCATTTTCAGAGACAGGGTTGGGTGAAAATAGAAGGGGTTTGATAGTTAATCATTATCTTCTCATCCATTCACAACAGATGTAAATAAACAGATGTGTCAATCACAGAGAGTGATAGGAATGGCTCATCAGTGGGCAGTTTGGTGCAAGGAGCCCGTGCGTCCTCTGATGCCAGAGTTTCCTGCACCAGTGATCAGCAATAAATAGAAAACAGTTTTATGTGGAGATCCTGGATTGCAGAGAAGTACAGACATTTGTGTGATTAGTTTGTGTTCCAGCAGCAGAGAAGTGTTGACTGTATATGATTTAATCAATATAACCACAACAGATTTTCCACTTTGGTGCTTTGCATCAACACAACACTTCTGAAGTTAGTGGTCACAGGTTTAATACAAGTCTGCAGTACTTCTTTTAGAAAGATGTAGAAATATAAGCAGGTGACAGTGAATACTGTGTTCCAGTCACATCACGTTCACAAATTGATTACTGTCTTTAATTATTTCGGAAGTCAGAATACTAATTTTAGGGATTTTCAGAGAAATTTTTGTCCATTTTTGCTAAGTCCAGGATGGGAGCTGCTAAGCAGTCTGTGGGCCTCCTCTGATTTCTTTTCAGTAGCAAACAGATCTGGACTGCAGGCAGGTCAGTCAGGCACACATACGCAGCCATGCTGTTGTAAGTCATGCAGAACAAGGTCTGCCGTTGTCCTGCTGAAAAAACAATGGACCTCCCAAGAAAAGACCTTGCTTTGATGGTAGCTTGTCTCTCTAAAACTTCATTATACGCCTCTGCATCAATGTGCAAGTCATTCATGCCATGGAAACCAATGCACCCCCATACCATCACATGTGTTTTTCACTTGGGCGGTTCTGCCATCTTTGGCTTGGACTTTGGATAAAAGATCCAACTAATGTGAATTGCTTAAAATGGTAACAAGCAAGTTTTTGCATTATCACCACCAAACCAGAAAACTAAGTGAGATTCACTTGAAAAAGCACTATTCCTACACTATAGATCAAAACTTTTTACACCTGGCATCCGTTTTTATTAAAAGCAGCTGAAACATGGACTCATCTGACAACAGAACATGTGTCCAATGACTTTGCCTCCATCTGAGATGATTGTGTCCAGTAAACTTTGTAGTGTTTCTGTGCAGAGGTTATAAATGGCTTCCTCCTCCTGTAACACAGTTTCAGGTGAAATTTCTGGATCCATTGGTGGACTGAGTTGAGTGACAATAGTTTTTTTAAGGCACTCCTGATTCCATGTTGGTTTCCTATGCAGTGCTGACCTAGGGCTCAAAGTCAAGGTGTATCTGAAAGTAGTTTCACAAATTCTTTCATTGCATATGTTGAAATATAAAGTTTTGTTTTGCAGTTTTGTAATATTACGTTTTCCCTTTGTTTGCGACTGATGAATGATTCTCTGATTGAGTCTGGTACAAAGTGGGGAGACCCACCCATCCTTGCTTGGATAGACTAAGCCTTTGGTAGATGCTCCTTTTATTCTCTTGCTTTTAAACCAGACTGAGTTATTTGCATTACTCTACTGATTAAGGCCCGGTCACACTGCGTTTTGCGGGCGTATCGCGGCTGAATCACGGGCAGAAATGTCTGCCCGTGAAGCAGACGCTGTTGGACGCTTTGAGAACGCGATACAGACGCGATACAGCCGTGCTTTACCCGTCGTTACACGCGGTAAGAAATTCACACGCAGTTG
>JBBBVU010000016.1:635321-657074 GCA_037177055.1 Atherinosoma microstoma | reverse complement strand
GGCAAAAAAAAATCGCAAAATTTTACCCGTGATTCAGCCGCGATACGCCCGCAAAACGCAGTGTGACCGGGCCTTTATTTGTTTTATGTTTGTCTTATTATAGTCTTTTATTCCTCTTCCTCTTATATCTGTTTTATTGTTTAATCCTCCTTTATCTCTACATTTTATTTCTGTTTTATTACTCTCAGTTTGGTCAACATTTGTTGTTTTTAAACGTGTTTATTGATAAAGTTGACTTGATTTGACTTGACTTATACCCAATCCTGACACCCTCACCGTGTATATTCTGTTTTTGTTTGTTTTTCTTTGCCTCTTTCAGAATTTTCTTTGAGGATGTTGTTGGTGTCAGATTCTAGATTTGTTTAAAATATCTAAAGTTGGTGAAGTTGGTCAGAGAATGCACAAAAGATGATTTCCTTTGTTTTTTGGTTTGTTAAAAGATTTCAAACTAATTAACAAACAATTTATTAAAGGTTTTGTTATGTTAAAAAAAGATTCCTAACTGGTTTGTGAATGTTTTATGTGAGACTTTTTGTTTTCAGGCTGCAGTCTGACAGAGATTTCTATGCAAATATAATTTAAACCCAAAGTATTTGTTTAATTTGCATCAAGGTTATTAGATGAGGAAGTTTGTCCCTCTAACAATATATATCTGCACATTTTTATGGTAAAGATATAAAGCTCATGAAACTCACCGGAAAATGACACCTGTTGAATTCTTTGCCATAGTTCTCCACGTTTAATAACAAAATTATTTTCTTATACTCATAAACGGAGTCGGGTAAGTGCAGCAGCAGCAGCTCAGCAGTTCGGTGTGGAACTGTGTGAGAAAACCGACGTGTGAGATGCTCTAAGCGCTGAACTTTAATCTTGTCTCTGGCGGATACCTGGCTCTTTAGTGAGTCAAAGGTCCGTGACATATGCTTGTGTTATTGTAACCAACCAGACTGACTCTTTGGCTACTCTTCTTGCTGAACTGCAGAAGTAATCCGCATGGGGAAAACACATTTGTCTGCAGTTGATGCATTAGAGGTTCATACTCTGTATTCTGGTCTGTGAGCCTGAGGTTGGCTGCTTGAAAACAATGTCCTTGCCATACTTATTCACTCTGACGAAAGCAACGATTCAAAAGGAATGTAAATGCATTGCTTATGAATAAATAATTTAATTGGATAATTATAAATCTAATCTTTTTTGTGCTTCCTGAAAGGGCTCACAACGAAAAAAATAAATAAATTGGATTTTAAAGGAAAAACATGTTAATTTAATTTCCGTCGGCTCCAGGTATGTGATTCAAGAGGTACAGTACAGAGATTGTCATTAGTTTGTGATGCATCTACTCTAATGTATTTACTCTGTCAAAAACATTTTGGCGTCCGCGCTGAAATCTTAAGCAACCAGCACGCCCAGAGAGTTGACTTTGGAAGGCACCGAGCATTCCTGCTCAGCACCGCATTAGTCCTACTTCTCTCCAGCTCAGGGTGCTGGGCAGCCTGCCAGGTAGAGGTTGCCATGACACCACCCTTTGCACTGCTTCCCCCAGAAGGTGCCAGATTTTGGGAGTAGGGCAGGCGGGGCTAACGTTTTGATTTAGACAAAAGATGTCTTTACAATGTCAGCAGAATACTTAGAGGGAATGCTGTGGCTGTCTCGGTAGGAAATCATGTGATCTTTTCAGCCAGGGTTTTGTAATAGCGGCAGGCTAGAGGGAGACGGACGGACTAAGAGGGAAAAAGGGGAAAACTTTGAATGATGATGCCTGAAAAATGATTTCTATTCAGTTTTGTTCTTCTTTTAATCTGGTTTTTGCCTAAGAAGATGGCGGACTGCGCGTTGTTAAACTGGTGTGACGCTTACAGCTCATTGTTTACACCTAGGCTGAAAGTGTTCATACAGAAACGTAGCAATAAAAATCTAAGAGTATTGCACCGCAGCTATGGAACAAAAAAATTCAGTTCAGACTTTCCTTTGTTGCTCTGCCACGGCAGGAATATTCAGCTGTTTGTGGCTCTCTGGCACTGGCACAGTTAATGGTAGCTGACTGTAGCATGCTTGATTACACTGGCATCCCTCTCAAGCTCTGCTCTCTGCTATCTGTGGTCTTAGCTAAACTGAGCTAACCTCTTACCACAGCCTGCTGCTGGCCTGGAAGAGGGCTACTATAGTAAACCTGCAGGCTGGTTTAGAGTAGCAGAGCAACAACAGTTATGCTTTGAACTATTGTTGACTTAATTCGATTTACCAAGACGGTTATATGGTTGGTACAGCTTCGTTGTTTGTTTGTAGGATCATGCAGAAATGTGTAGATGTATTAGCTTTAACTAGACTTAGAAGCAGTTAACTTCATGGTCATGGATCCGAATCCACTTCTTTTTTTTTAGTCTTAGGAGTAGTATGCAATTTTGGACTGCTCTTGTTTCATTTTTGGTAACTCCTGAAACGTGTGACGCTCCCAAACCGAGACGCAGCAACCTGAGACAGCACAGTAATTTCTGTTAAAATGTTTTTATTTTCCTTTTCTCTCTCTCATGTGGATCTGATGACAGAATAGTTCCTGGCAGGTTTTGTAACGTAATATGATTTTTTTTCCTTCTCACTACGATACTACTCACTGAGTTCTCAAGCGCCGTAGCATCTGATTTACCGTTAAAAGCAAATGTAATTCCTCTGCAACAGGCCCTAACAGTTACATACCATCATGTGGTATCTAAGAACAACTTTCTTTTTCCTGTTTTTAAGGAGGAGAACTAAAAGTTGACCCACCAAAAAGTCATCCCCGCTACCTCTCCACCCTGATCGAGACACATCTAAGGGTGAGTTTTAACAATCCTCTCACCATCTGTTTGATGAACTTTGATTGTTTGGGGTGAATCTTAACTAAGTCTGTTGCTGCCAGCTGCAGTGGATTCTCTGTCACTGTCCTGATCCGTATAAACACGAAAGAGCGACCTCGCTGCCGACTACTGTTGCACACTTAAGTTTCTTGTCACATTAGTCAACAGTGCTTTATACTATCTTAGTGTTTCACACAGTTATTTTGATACTTTGGCCATGACCATTTGGCACAAACCCGTAGATCCGATCTTGTGGCAAATCTGACATCACAAGCTCGCTTCTGTGGGTCTTTGTCACTGTGGTGTGAACGTCATTAGCCTTTTAAAAAAAATTGTTTTCCTTAAGTTCTTTTTGTGTACGTATAAAAAGCTCTTGATAGTACACATAATAAATGATGATATAAAATTGAGCAAGAATTTGATTATCTGCATTATGTTTCTTTTGTTTATTTTAAGTTTCTTAAATACACTGCCTGGTCAAAAAAAAAGATTTAACCAAAACGAATGATCGAGGGTTGCCTCAGTTGGTCAGCATCGTTATGCAACCAAAAACCTGAATATGTCGAATGCCCAGATTTTTCTGTCAGTAGATGTTTTTCCTTCTCTGATGTTACATATATATTCTAAGATGCCAGAGCCCAATTATCAAAGACTAGTTTAGAGAGCGTGACGCATCATTTTCACAAATGGATTGGCCAGATTGTAAAGAATATTTTGGATGTGCCGGTGAAGACTTCACAGCGGTCTGACTCTCCCATCATCGGTGCATGATCGGGGTAAAAAAATTCATCCAACTGCAGATGGAAACGAATATTTTGACTTTGCATAAGTTTATTGAAACAATGCCACGAAGAGCTTAATCAAAACTAAAGGTGGTCCAACAAAATGTTTGAGTGTGATTGTCTTTTTTTGGCCAGGCAGTGCTGGATGATAGCGATGAACCTTTGTATTAGATAAGAAGGGAAAGGGTTGTCTAACTTTCTCTCTGCTATATGTAGAGAAAAGGAACCCTGGTTGAAAATGTGTGCATCCGGGTTGAGGTAGTAGGTTGTATGGTTTAGAATTATACCCTGGGAGTTAACTGTACAACCTTCTAGCTTTCCTTGGAGTACACGTATGACATCAATAAGTACAGAAAATTGCTCGACTCAAAATATTCAGTCTGAATGTTGCCTCTTCACGGTTCATTATAGTATAATTTTTTGCTCACCTGTGGTTCTCATTTCATAGTTTGACCTTTAGGATTGCTGAGTATCAAAAACTTCAATTAGAGCTAGCTATATATATGCTAAATCATAAATATAATGCATTGTGGTTAATAAAACACAGAAAAAATACATGAACAATCTGTTTTCTTTCTTCCGCCACTATAACAACGTTCTGTTTAGTCACATTTTTGCACCAGTAGTGAGAAACTCTTTTGCAGTTGTAAATATAATTACTGAAACAAGGTGCTAAAGTGATTCTTTTTTTTTTCTTTTCTCTAAGGTCTTTATGTGAGGTGGAAACTGTTTCACACAAAGATGGTCTCACTTCATAAGCTGTTGCTTCAGGTTTGCGGCCTGGTGTCACACCTCGGTCTGCTTCATCTGCATGTTGCCGCAGCATCCTCTCGTCAGTTGTGTGATAGCCGCATGCCAAACATTACCAAGCACAGGTGGTTCACTATAAACACAAACTACGACGTGTGATAATCAGAATAAATTCACCTTGTACTGTTTCGTAGATTCTTCCTGGCGACTGCCATGCGCTGTAGTTTGACAGCTTCTCTATTTGCACACAACATTAGGATATTTTTCAGCCGTTGACTTACTTTTCTCTGAGATTTAAAAGTTTAGAAGATTATTGCACCTGACTCTAGCTAAAGCTGTTGGCCTCATATTGCCCGAGCAAACCTCTGTAAGGTCCCAGATTTCCCAGCGTGGGAAAAGCTGAATGTTTATAGATTGTCTTCAAGCCTTGTGATATATTGTCCACAGTTCCACACAATGACCGTTTGTGATATGAGGTCGAGTTTCAGGTTGAAGCTTGCCTCGGCGACACTGAAGTCTCTGTTTACCACGGACTTGTCCACAGAACGACTGCATCAGACTTCTTCTCTGCCTGGCACTCGGCCACGGCTTGTAAAATGACTCCGAAGCAGCACACAGGAGAAAAATGGCCTGGCAGATCAGTTTGAGATTGTTACTCTTCAGGGTGACTTGATTTGAAATGCATCTTGTGCAGGAGGGACTGTTGTAATTTCTGCTGTAGCTCTTTATCATTGTGACAGTGTATTTTCACTTTGATGGATGACACTGCTTTTTGTCTAGAGCTGAGTGGACCACCTTTCCGCTGCCTTTGTCATTTAACCGATTAGTGCTCTGGTTTTTGGTTTGAGGCGGTTGAGATTGCATCATTTTTTTGGTGCTGTTTTAAGTTCAGAATTTCCACTAAACCGGCTGCGTGTGTGTTGAAATTTTGACCGCGTAATGATGCACAGTACCCTCTTCCGACTTGTGGTAATGTTGAAATTTTGAAGAGTACCTTTGGCTGAAGAATGGCGTCTTTCCCGTCAGTGCAGGAATGAAATGAGATTAAAAAGAAACGATTCTTAAATCATCAATGAAATCTGGTGAGATACTAAGACCTCTCACAGGCGATCCTTCTCGGCTTCACATCACAGCCTTTGTCATTAAACAGGTTTCTGTGTGGGAATATGATCCCGGTAAATTCCCAGAAACCCAAGAACTCCTTTCAACTTGTATTTTTCAACCCCACTGTCAGGAAGAGCCGCCTCCTCAGTCAGTTAAACATCACCAAGGTTCAAGTTTCTGCTGTTTGACCCACTCACAGGAAGAACTAGTCAGAATAAAGGATGAAAAGTGGGCACTGTGCAGAAGGGCGAAGAGGGAATATCATGAAAAGCAACTCGGAACGAAGAATCTTTTAAACAGGAGCTTTGTTATTCATCAACAAGTGTTATTTTTCAGAAAGGGCCGTCTTTCCTCTTCTTTTGCAGAGCACGGAGAATCAGGATGTGCCTCTGCGAGTGTTTATTTTAGAACCTGCAATTTTTTTTTTCATCTTTCCTCACCTCTGAACCTCAATCGTTCCTCCAGATGTGTAGAGGAAAGCCTTTTCTTCGGCAATTCATGCTGTCTCAGCACTCCCTCATCCAGCTGCTCCAGCAGTCATCGGTTCTAGCCAGGCCTTCATTTATAGGATGGTTGAACAAATAAATTATAGGATTAGATCTTGCTGGCTTCTTTTATACCACTACCAGTAATATATATGTATGTTCCACATATTTATTCCGTCCTTACTGCTACAACAGCCCCCGTGAGGAGTTTCTCGGCCATGAATCTCAAGGCTCTTCACATTAATTTAAGAATAATAAAATAAGGAACAATAAAGATTCTCTCCGTTAACTTTCTGTGCTGTAATTCATATAACGTGTAGAACTTAACCGAGTTCACAGCAACACGTTTATACCCT
Source organism: Atherinosoma microstoma (assembly GCA_037177055.1). Classification (NCBI taxonomy): domain Eukaryota; kingdom Metazoa; phylum Chordata; class Actinopteri; order Atheriniformes; family Atherinidae; genus Atherinosoma; species Atherinosoma microstoma. Next base: position 650,763 of record JBBBVU010000016.1, on the reverse strand, counting down.
GTTATCTGTAAAAGAAGATGACCATAAGCCCGACACTGTGCATATTTTGGATAAGCAGTAACACAGCTGCTTTATTTCAACACTTGACATTATTTTCTCAAGAAAAAAAAGACACAGAACCCTCATTGTACTCGCTTTGCATTAGTTGGCCTTGAAATTTATCAACTTTTAATACTACAAGAAAAAAGGGAAGTTTATTGTCTTCTATTGTGTGTATGACTAAACTGAAAAAGACTGGGAAGAGGTGGCATTATTGCTGCTTTAGAGCCCTTTTTAGCTCTATATGAACATATATCTCTCAAACAACAACATTTTTTTACTCTTCTACTGTAATTTTGTTTAGAAAAAAGTAGTTTTTGCAAAAATGACCCAATACACATGCAATTTACCATGTGATACTCAAGACCCATCTAAATGGATTACAGGAAGTGACTCAAAGACACAAATCCTGGTAAATTCAGCCAATTGCCTCTTGCATCCGCAAGCCTTTTTAGAGCAGCAATTGGCTACTTCTTCCTGACGTCACCGCCGGGTGGAGACCTTAGTAACAAATTGTCTGAGACCAGAACAGTGTCACTTTTGGCCAGAGTGGTACTTTAGCTCCCCGACTCATAAAAATCTCGCTTTCCTATAAAAACGAGCCGCCTCCAGCACTTTTTCTTTCCAAGGAAACGTATTCCCCTTAATGTGGTCGGGTTAATGGCAAATGAATAATCATAACACACCGATGGCAGACGGAGGTGTCATCGATCTGTCTGGAGTCAGCCCCTCTCCGCCTGCTGCATCAGCCACTCTCCCCCTATTGATACGCTCTTGCCCCTTGACCCCTGGGACAGATCAATGCCATTGATCGGAGAAGGGCAGGGACAAGGGCAGGATCTGCTGACTGGCCCGACAGCTAGTGTGACAAGACATGATCGTCATTAATGTCCCGCTGGCTGGCTGGCTGGCTGGCTGGCGAGGCGCTGTGCATCACATATTCCCTGCCGCCTGCTCTCCTCCCCCCTCCAGCCTCCTCATTCCTCCTCAGCTCTTCTCCTCCACTCCTCTCTAGTCTGTGCTGATTGCGCTGACTGAGATGAGTCCATTGTTTGGATACCTGTCTAATGCTGGCCCTGCTTCTGTGACACAGATATGCGTCTCCAGGCTGAGTGGAGATAGTTTTGAGCTCATATTGTCTAAAAACAGATGGTTTCATGCAGATGCATGCTGCACAATGTCTCTCGGCTCACAAGTCACAACGAAAGCGGTCCTATTTTTGGGCGCTTTGAAAAATTTCCGTCTTGATGGTGTTCAAAGCGAGTAAATTACAATATTCTTCAACTCTGCCAAAAACAACTTTGCTCCATATCGTCGGAAAGGAGGCAAATCTCACCCTAATAAGATGTCGACAAGCCCCGATTCCCACGGGCTGAAAACAAAACCCCCCAAAAAAGGCATCATTGATACATAACTATTGGGCTGTGTGTCTCCTTTGTATTTTGTTCACTCATGTGGGCTCGTTTCATCACTGATGGGTTACATTTCCAGTCTGCAGCAGAAACAAAACGGCCGATGTTTGTGTGTTTGCGTCTGTGTTGTGAGGAGGGGTGACGGGCGGGATGCGGCGACGATTCCAGACTCTGCAGTGACACGGCTGTAATGGAGCTGATTGATCACCTATATTGCCGCCTGCTGGCCCCGCTGGCTTAAGCATAAGGCGAACTCCCAGCCCCCCTAAGTCTCTGCGTCACAACCAGCATCACCGAGCCAATCTGTGAAGACCAACCATCCCCCATAGACTTCAACCTGGCCACGGTTTTGACATTGGCTGCAGGGTTTTCCTTCTTCCCGTCTTGGGCTCCTGGCCGCACTTTTGTACGTTTTCTGGAGGAAGCAGGGCCAGCGACGCGTTCACCATCTTTGATGAAATTACATTTTCCAATTGTGCTTTTTTTTTGTGCTGCAGCAGAGTTAAAAAGCTACTGCTTTCCATTTGAATTAAAGGGCATAATCAATCAATGATAACATTTGCAGATCTCTCCCCCTGCCCCCTCTGCGTGACACAGGGTCATAACCCTAATCTATCCAGGGTGCTGAAGGTGATTAAGTTCTGAGATTAGAACAAGCTGTCAAGGGCAGATCTTATTCAGACAGAAGGACAATTAGGGAAATATCCTCTTTTTTTAATTTAAGACTATACTAGGAAAAAAAAAAAGCACAAGCTTGCCAAATAATGCAGCTGGGTTTGTTTTTGTCTACTTTTTTGCAAAACCACAAGATCCCGTAGAAATATTTAGAAACAAGTTGGCTTTTGACTACAAATTTTATGGATAAATATTGTATATATGCTCAGTTTCTGTCCGTCCCTGTTCGGGCTGAAACTGTGTTGCATTTTCATTGTTTATCTGCAGATGATGTAGGACACCAAACAGTCCTCAACAGAATACTTGAACAGCTGCTTTCAGGTCTCCATCACAATATTGTGCATGTGCCGTCCACATCGGTGTCTGTGTGCAGCTTTAGTGTCACTGAGCGCCTCTCCTTTCGCAGTGGGTATCTATGTTCGTGTTTGTGCGTTGTTGTCTGCATGCATGTGTGCGGTGTTGTGCTGTTTGCTTCAGATTACTGGCATTTTTTGCATTAGCGGCCACCTTGGTTTCGTTTGCATACGTTTGCACGTGACATTGCGGTCCACTTTACAGACAGCGGGATGGCCACCTCCACGCTACCTTCCTCCTCCGCGGCCACGCAGCTCGCTGCAGTGTGTGTGTGTGCTGCTGGAAAAGAGAAGAAATTGATCAGCACGGGGAGGAACGTGTTCACCAGCGAACGCAGGGTGGAGGGTGTGTGTGTGTGGATGTGTGTGGATGTGTGTGTGTGTGTGTGAAAGAGAGAGAGAGAGAGAGAGAGAGAGTGAGGGAGAGGGCTGTCGCTGCAGACTCCTGCTGCAGTATCTCACTTTGGCCAAGCAGCTGCAGACAGGGAGAAACAGACAAGCGAAACAAGCAGACAGGTACAGACCTGGTGTGATGGGAGGGGAAGGGTGGGGGTGGGTGGAGATAGTGATAGAGGGCGGTAGAGGCAGGGCTTGGGGTGCAAGGGTCAGGTGGGGGAGGGGGTTAGGGGAGCGCAAGGTAGCGGGGTTGTGGCGGCGACGGCGGTAGCTGGAGGCAGCAGATGTTTAAGGCTATTGTTGTTGTTGTTGTTGTTTGTTTGGTGGCAGCGCATCATGTCGGACCTGAGATGTTGCGGCGGGGGGGGGGAATAGAAGTAGAGAGTGTAGATGACAGTGTCACGACACGGCTGATGTCCCAACGTCTGGAGCTGGAAGGAGGAGGAGTTATGGTGTTGGGGGGTTAAGATGCTGAGATGGAGCTGACAGTGCAAATGGGATGGAGCAGTAGTTTGTGCTGGGAGGGTGGAAGGGAAGGGAGGGGAGGGGGGTGGGGGGGCGTCCCACCTCACTGACCTGCGTCTGGCTGCAGCTTCCCGCGGATACCTCAGCTTCAGCAGTGCCCCCCTTCTACCCCCCTTTCCTCTCAGCATCTCTTTCTTTTACATTTTTTCTTTTTTTCTTTTTTTTCTCGTCTTCTACCGCTGCCCTTTTTCTCCCCCCTCTTCTTCCTCCTCATCCTCAGCTCAGAGCCGGATAACAAAAGCCATAGTCGGCAGACAGAAGAGCGAGCGTGCGAGGCATCGCGTCAGGTGGTGCGTTCGTTTCCGGAAGCCTCCACTTTGCCCGGCGTTCCCCAGAGAGAAGGAGACAATCAGAGACATATATCCCGCAGTTTTTTTTTTTTCCTCTTTCTTTTTTTTCTCCTTTTTTTTTGGGACTGAGGGGGAGGAGTTGTGAGGTTGGTGGTGGGATGGGATGGGAGGGGAGGGTGTGTAGGTGGGGGAAGAGACGGGGTGTGGGGGGTAGCCAGTGGTGTGTTTGGGGACATGATGGTTTGAAGAAAAAAAAAAGACATTTTCAATAGGAATTTGTTGTTGTTTACCACAGTTTGCATTTGATGCCAAATTAACGTCTGGATTATTTGGCTCCGTCTTTGCTGCGTCTTATTTAAATACAAGCTGTTTAATGTCTGACGGAAGCTCGTAGCCTTTGACACTGACAACTTAGTGTGTGCCAAGCTCGCCGCCATGGCTGCATTTGGCTGGTAGAGTGATAGGAAGTGAAGTGGGAGGGGAAAGGGGGTTAAGTTTTGGAGACAGTTTGCAAACCTGTGCTGGAAAGCTGGGTTTTTAAAAAGCTTCTGTGTATGTGGATTTTTTTTACCTGCATTGTCCTTAAAGCTGAGCCTCAGAGCTGTGGGTTTTATTGAATATCTGGTTGTGTCTATTCTTACTCGCCTCTCCTCTGATGGGAAGCCAGAGGCTGGGGCTGCTGCGTGGCTCTCTGCATCCATCAGTCGCTGTAAACGGACAGTCGGTCCTGGTCCAGCCATCCTGGTAGGGGAGCAATGTAGACTGATGATCAGCTGACGCTCTTTAGGACAAAGAGGCGATGTTGGCTGCTTGGCTGGGGGGGGGAGCTTTTTTTTTTTCTTTTTTTTTTCTAGCACAAAGGCTAGTTAGCACAGTACAGGCAGTGCAGGCTTTTCTGTTCGTCTGAGCCTCTTCTGCGTCTGTCTGGGTACCACGATGAAGATCATTTAAGTCTGTCCGTCTCCAAAGAATCTACCACTTTGTCTTTTTATACGTGCACTTATTTGCTGCTGCTGCTGCTGCTGTTGTGTGTAATGTCTGAAAATCTTCCTACCTTTGCATGTTGTGTGCACAGGAATCAAGCTGAGCCTTTTGAGCAAAAGAAGTCATCTGCAGTGGAGGAAAGGAGGGAGCATGGGAACGTTTTTCTCTGTCCAGAGGATAAAGGCGTTTGGGTTTTTTTGATTGCAGGCAGATACATTTTTGACTGTGGGTGCCTCTGGGCTAAAATAGGGGTGCTTTTTAAGTGGCAGTGGTTTTGGAGGAGACAGTGTGTGTGTGCATTTGTAAGTGAAAAAGAGAAAAAAGGGAGGAAGGTGTCAGTGCCACTCACTGCCCTGCAGCTGGCTGCGTCTCCTCAGTAGACTCTGTCGTACTTCACCTGCTCCCTGAGACCCTAACTTGTGAGCTCTCCTGATAAAAAATCACGGGTTAGGCTCTTGGGACGCGGGCGGAGGGCACAATCAACTTTCTACCAATGTTCCAAGGGTGGAGTCGGAATAAAGCGGCCACCGATTTACCTTTTTAAGAAATGTATAGATGGCAGGGACGGTGTGAAAAAAGGAAGAAGAGCTGACGCATTAAAAAAGATTCAGCAGAGTGATTTGTATTTATCAGCTCATAAAGCATTAAACACACTGCAGCATTTCTGAAATGTGCACAATTTGTTCTCCAAAAAATTCATTAAGAACGCGATTTGTGATCGCAGCAGCCTCGTCACCGTAAAAACTGAAAAGACCCTCAGACGCTTCTCAGCTCCATCAACTAACGCTGTAATCTCCTCTTTGTGTCAGCATGTTTGTTTGAATACTGTTCTAATAACACATGATCTGATTAGAAACGGCAGGACGGCGTCCAGTCCGAACCAGCGCAGCTTAACTCCTGTCACCGGCTCACCAGGGCCAATGCATCAGTAGCTATGAATTTGGAACGTCCAGTGTCATTCAGATGCTGCGGGAGGAAGCTGACAGTAATGCCTCATCTGCTGCTGCTGCTGTTTCCATCACTGTCAAGCTAAACATGCAACACACATTCAACTGTTTAATTCGAAGCAGTCCCTCTATCTTAATCCCTTTCCAGCACATTTATATATATATTTTGTTTTAAAAAGTCAATTATGGTTTATGTTTTGCTCCATTTCTAAGGGGGTATTCCAATCTATAATTGTGATTTTCCAAGTTTACGTAGCAGCAGGGTACAAAAGCCGAAACCATCCTTTATTAAAGAGTATCATAAATACAAAGAGGAATTAATTCACATATATTCTCTGAAACTGAATTAAACTGTCACAGAGTGATTTATGGCCTTATGTACTCGCCTAACTTACAATAAAAATCAGAAGGCAGAAGAAAAGTATCATAAATTCTCTTTAATCATAATAATAATCAATGAGTAAACTTTCAAGTTGTTGAATCGGTTCCTTTGGAATTTTTATATGTGCCGTCGCCGCAAGACATCACGTCTAAATTGGCTCCTGACCTAAATCAATATTTAACCTGGAGGCTGAAGACGACTCACACTAGGCCGACTTTTAAAAGGAAAAGAATGAAGGCAGGGTGGAAAATAATAAACATTCATTTGTTCTCTTATGAATATGACAAAAGAGCTGCAATTAGAATAAATTAGGCCTGCCAAAGAAATAATTCTCCTTTATGCCACTGAAAGGTGTAAATTCATTTACTATTACAGTTTGACCTGTTTTTTTTAAACTTTGAGTTTTTCCCAAGGCAGCATGCTTTCTGAAAACCTCATTTCTGCTAAATTACTCATATTAGGAATGCAGTTCAAAACAATTGATTTTCCCTGTAATACCCTCCATCTTCCTCCCAGTCTCCCTCTCTCCCTAATTATGTTTTTTTTTTTCCTTTTTCTTCCCGTACCCCCATTTGGTGTCATAGCGAACAATGCCGATGCCAACTAATCAGTCTGTGCCTATGCCACAGAGCCCCCAGCAACAGCTGAAGGAGTGCCATACCCCATGAATACCAAACAGCCAGGCACAGTGCGACAAGTGCTGAGCAGTCAGACACCGCGCAGCCAGAACGGAGCTGGTGCCCACAAAACAGCCAGACAGTTTTATTAGGGTCTGTCTGACACGCAGCAAAGTCTGGCAGCGCCTGAGCCCCACTGATGAAATCCCAACGCTCCCCCAACAGTAACAAAGCAGCACGCTCAGAGCAATCCGCCAAGGATCCAATAAATATCACCCTGTAAAAAAATCAGCTCCCGGCTTGTTTGTAACTCCCCCGGACGGGGAATACAAACTTTTGTTGAAAGTCAAACGAGTTCTCACCGAACAGCTGCTAAATTGATGTTGTTTGTGCATCTAAACGGCATCCTGACAGAGCCTTTTAAAATGTTGCATCTGTCTCGCAAATGGATGCAACTTTTTTGCATCTTTTGAGTTTCTGTGCAGAGCATTTGATGCCGGCGCAAGGTTCGCCTTTTCGTTTTTATCCTTCCATAGGAATTACAGACAGAGAAACCTCCGTCATCCCGCTAAAAGTCTGTTAGCGGTGAATTACCCAAGAGTGTGAAATGTGAATACATTTTACACAATGATGGGTTCAGTTGACATAAGGGCAGTGCGAGTAATTAAAATGGTTTAATAATGATCCAGTCAGAGGCAGTTGTAGTAGATCTGCAAGTGTTTGCCAGAGTTAAATTACACTATGTCAAGGTGCAATTTATTTTGTCCTTCAATAAAAGCACTGGAGTGTTTTGATCGAGCCAATCAGAGTATTACCCAAAAGGAAAATCGTATGTCAGGCCCTGTAGGCAGCTGTGGAGAAAAGGAACGACTGAAAATTTGGCATTTTTCATGCAATTTAAAGACGACTTGTTGACTGAAGTCATAAAACAGAACATTTCGTGATGAGGGAAGTGCTTTACTTCAGTGAAATGTACAATATAAATATGATGTAATTCACTTTTATTACAGCTTTCTATAAATAAACAGCCGTCAGCGTGTGTTTTCTGTTCTTAGTTTTTAAGCTCCTGAAAGAAGAGGGATTGATTCAGACCTTGAATAGGTGTAGATAAACCAAAAGCTCCTGCTGATGAACAAGAGTGCGTGTAAGAGATTACTCTCCATTGTTCAGAGGTGGTCGTGTAACCCACTTTGCTTCCACATCAGTACTTCATTTCTCCTTTTTATTACTTTTATTAACATTCCTCCTGGATTTTCTGTTTGTTTTGGGTTTGTTTTTGCATCTGTTTTCAGGTTATCAGCTGAAGCTGCTCAGCGTTCCCTGGATCTCTTATTGCAGCGGGGCTGGGGGAGGAGGCGCAGGTGGCGGTGATGGGGGGCATCAGTTATGCCAGATAGAGCGCAGAATGGAGCAGTGCGGGGGGGGGGGGGGAGGAAGGAGAGGGGGGTGTCTGTGTTTCCAGACACTGCGGCAGGAGGGCAGACAGTCACCTGAACACACATATAAAAGTGTGGCGGTGACATGGCTCGCATACCCCAACGCTAAAACACACAGACAGCGTTTGATGCAAAACCAATTCAATTTAGTGTTTTAATTCAATCAGGGGGGTATAAATCATAGCGCCACTTGTAATGTAATTATCTCTGTGCATCGAAAGCACAAAAGTTTCTTTTATTATTCTCAGGACGAAGGGGATGAGAGATAAACTCCATTAACTTTTCAGATTACAGTAAGTGCTGTGGGAGGCTGTGGGGAGGGTGGTGTCTCTTAAAAGGACAGTCGAGACTGGAGGATTTTCACAGCAGGCCTTTGGGTACAGAGCGGGAATCTGGAAAGTGGGGCTGCTGATTGAAAACCAAACAGCAGCGGGGCTGTCGGCCTGTGGGGGGGGGGGGGTCTTAGCTCAACCAACTGGTTTTGTTATGTGTAGCATGTTTGTTTTGCACATATGTGTTTTTCTTTGGGTTATCACTTCTGCCCTCGCTTCCTCTCTCTCAGGGTCCCACGTTGTTGTCCCTCTCTCTCCCTCTCTCTCTCCAATCTTCACTTCTGAGGCGTTGCCAGGGAAACCTGGTATCTGGCTAGCAGCTTGATGGAGTTATTGAACTGTAACTGGCAAGGATAATTATGCTCTGTCTTGCAGGTTGGCTGTCCAGCGGCCAGGACATGGAGCTGGTCTCTGAAGGCTTTTAACCCCTCGGCCACCAGACGGCTAGACCGCCCGTCAGACTTCACACTCAGAGCTTCTCCACATCTCTCGGTTTTGCCATGCAGATGCTGAATTACAGCTCCTAGATGTTATTTTACAGATAAAGATTCCAGTGAGCTGGCTGGGAGTTGAATGAGACTCATGTTGAGCTCACCGACTCTCATGCTGCTGTTTTGCTTTACGTCCTGGCTGAAACAGGTCTTGACCGCAAATTCCTGGTGTTTCCTCAAGTGTATCTGCTGATCCCCTGCGCAGGTAAAAACTTGGATGCAGAGTGTGTTAACTCTGAGCTTCCAGGGATCTTTTTGTGGTAAAATATTAGATCACTGCAAGCTGTGTTGTTGTGCTTTTCCACATTTATGCCAAATTCCAGGCATTCTCTCCTCTCGTCCCGGAACCCTGGAGTAAGACAGATCACAGCTTAGATTTGCTTTGCATCATGACCCTTAAACTCCAGGTCTTATGTGTGATCCGTGTTGTTAGCAGGCGCGAGGAGGGGAATGGTGTTTATTTGTGACTGCCTTGTATTTTTTTTCTTGCATGTTTGCAGAAGCGGTGTGAGTCAGTAAAAGTGTCAGACTGCGGTAACAGACGGCCTGCGCCAGCTAATTAGCCCGGAGTCATTTGGAAGCAGCTCAGCTCTGCCCAGGTGCCCACTGCACACAGTGAGACCAGGCGACCTTTTACTCAGCTCCGTCTCACTGCAGTCACTTAAAACAGTGATGGATACCCCCCCCCCCTTCTTTTTTTACACCCCCACGCTTGCCTTATTTATCCCTTTTTCCCCTCCTTTTCTCTCCACCGTCTATTTTCACTCTTCCTCTAGAGGGATGACTAGGAAGAGGAAGAAGAAAGGTGTGGAGAGCAGAGGAGAGTCGAGCAGCCCCCCCATCCACAAGATCTCATTAATATGCGCTGGCTGTCGCTCAGGTGACATGGCCGCTGGATTCGGTCCCGACTGCGGGAACACCAGCAGTGAGGCGGAGAACAGGACAGCAGGTAAGGACAAAGAAAGCAAGAGGGAGAAAAGGAGGGGAAGAGATGGGATGGACTTCCTTTATGGACTTAACTCCCAACACTCAACACTGCTGCAATGCAAAACACATATATTCATACACAAGTTCATCTGGGTTCTGCAGCTTATCTGTGTTTATATAATCAGGTGTGCATCCATTCTCTTACTCTTCATTGTAAACAGTGATTTTAATAAACATACATGAATGAATATGTTGTGTGTGTCTGGTTATTTAGAGCTGTAATGTTTGACTCGTACATTTTTTCATTGTTTTCACTTGCGGGTCTTTCATTCCCCTCGATATATGGAGGATATTGGTTTTGTTGCCAAAGGTAACAAAGAGAGAAGTGTATTAGACAAATATTCATGCTCTCGCTTTGTGTGTAAAGGAAAAGAGGAGAAAAGAAGACGGAACCAAAGAGCAAAAGAGTGTGTAGGTGTGCTCTTGTTTGCTCTATTTTCTGTATATGTGTGCGCGGGAGAAGTGGAGACTGTGTGTTTGTGTGTGTTGGGGGGGGAAGCAGTGCGGCCAGGCTGCAGATATCATCCATCTCCCTGTCACCGGCCCAAGGGCTGCTGGGAAAGTGGCAGACAGCTCCGCGGCTCTGACGACGAAGGCTGCATCCTAATTTCTCTCTCCCCCCCCCCTTCGACACAGAACGCTTGAGAAACCTGCACCTCTCCTCCCTCACCACCCAGTATGGAAACCCATTAACCCCCACGATCTGAGAACAAAAAAAAAAAAAAAAGTAAGCGGCGAGCCGAGCCTGGGCCTGGCAGCCATGATGGAGCTGCAGCACTTTGCATGAACTCAACTTTTAAGAAAACATTCATACAGCAGAGATAAAGCTGCAGATGCAGAGGGAAATGATCAGGATGTCACATCACCGACACACAATGGCAGCGCAGAGATTTTCACAAAAAAAAAGTCCAGGCAGACACCGTTCTAACTGGATTACATGATTGTGATCCAGCCATGACTGATTGTAGAAACACTTGAATAAAAAAAGCTATAGGATGTCTGAAAAGTGCTGTTTATCTCTCCGGTCATTAAATCATCTTCGGCATGAGGATTACATTTTTACCCATTCATGTCTTCTTCATGCAACTTTCAGAGACTTTGTAATCTTCAGATATAAGAAAAAAAACAACTTTTAAGCTTAATGATAGTATGCATTAGTAACAAGTCATTTATGTATTCATTCAAAGAAAAGAAAACTAATGTGCAAAAGATGCTATATAAACATATGTAAACTAATCTTTTTTTATGTTAATTTAAATCCAGATTCCAAATTTTTCAACGCAAGAAACATTTCTTGATCATTGCTAAGTTTCCCGACTCCAAACATGATGGCGATATTAACTCCGTTTACACGAAGATGATGACACAGGATCGCATCCCAGGTGGCAGCATGTAGTTCGTACTCTCGCCGCTCTTCCAGCTGGATCTGTGGCTGCAGATCAGATGCTGAACGTCTTTGCTGGAGGAGCTTTAAAACCCCCGAGTTTATGATCAAAGAGATGAGGACAAAACCAGCTTTGGATCTTTGATCGTCGTTAACAAATCAGTAGAACACGCCGGTGGGATCAGGCCCATTCAATACTAACCAAACCGCACACACACAATGGGTGGGAGGTGTTGCATTTTGGCCAGGTACTGCAGTGACTGTCTTCTAGCTCACTGCTTTATGAGCAAAATATTAAAGACAACATAGGATGTTTAAGTTTAATGTCAATGTGACATGTGTACATATTAAATGTGTTAATGAGGTAATCATTTATCCACTTTCAAAAGTCACTAACTGCCTCTGCAAGATGACATCTATTTTCATACAAAGTGACACTCCAGCTCCATGTGTTTTGCCTGTTTAAGTACACATTTATTTACAGGTAATATGATTTTAACAGTAAGGTTTGTGTGAAATGAAGCAGATCCTGAAAAAGTACTCAAACATAGATTTTTATAAACATAAAGTTTATAAAAAAAAAACATACAAGCAGTTCTTTGTTAATCAGCTCAATGAGTTGATTATGGCAGTGATGATGCATACATGAAATATGAGTTAAAAACTGCAGACCTTTGTAAACTTCTCTTAAATGATATTTAACAGAGTGTTGGGGCTTAAATGCTTCATGCAAAATGATGTTTAGTCATACACTGCAACACCTCCTGAGTCTGACAGACTATAAAAGGCGCCTGTGATTTGTCAGGAGAGCTGAATGATGCATCCACCTTAAAATAAAGTAAACCAAAAGAACTGCATGACCTCAAGTTTTTTTTTTTTTTTCGTCTTCTTCCTCCTGGCAGGAAAAACTCGCACTGGAGCGTGCGGCTCTCTGGATTTGTCATTTGCGGTTTACATTTCTATGTTTGACTCGTTGTAAAACATGAACTCCCGAACCAAGCGCACATGTGAAAGAGCTTAATTCACGGCAGCTGCAATCAGCGTGTCACTGCAGCTTCAAAGCAGCTCCAACACATCTTTGCTTTTTTTTTTTTTTCATATACAGCCGAGTCATTTACTCAATTACTTGCATGTGACTGAGAATGCAGCCTCAGCCTTTTTATTTTGTAATTTAGCATCATCACACAGAAGAAAAATTCATGTTTGAGCCCTTTTAAGAGAGGAAAAGCTAATTATCATTAACACCTAAGAAATAAACTAATGTAAAAACCCAGTTGCCAACCACAGAAATGAGCTGCCGCTTTTATAAACAGTTCCTTCCATCATCCCCCCCCCCCTCCAGCTATGTTTAGGTGTATCACTGCAGCACTTGAGCGTGGCAGTTTTGAATGGAGCTTCCTGGTTGCTTTGAAGGCCTTGTGACGGTGATTCAGCCGCAGCTTGGAAACGCTACGCTGAGCTCTAAAAGCTCCCTCTGAAGCCTGGGAATCCAACCCCAGCGAAGCACAAAGGCCACTTTGATTTCTGATGGGTAAAATAAACATCATGCTTGTACACGTTATCAGAATCTGCTGACTGTGTTTCTCTAAGTGGCCTCCGGGAATCTCACACTCAGGGAGAAGGGAAAAAAAGAAAGAAAGTGCAAGTTTCTCAAATGTTGCAAATGAGGCTTGAAAACATAAACTCCTCTGAAAAATATGTCTTAAAGTGTGTGTGTTTTTATAGCCCAGAAACATCTGTGTGTGTGTGTGTGTGTGTGTGTGTCTGGTGGTTTCAGTGGGAAACCAAGAATGGAAATTAGCTTTGCCTTAACATTGTTTATTTACATTATATATGCATATTAATATGCAATGTCCCTTTTTAAAAAATAAACCTCTCAGCAGCTGAATTCACGCACTTTGCATAATGTTGTACAGTTTAGTTATAAAAGACCTCAAACCTTTATCAGAAATAATGATACTGCAGAGTAAGAGTAGTAATCATTATCATCATCCAACAAATTCATAATTCAAAATCGTATAAATCATTGCTTTTTTAATCTGGATGTATTGCAAATAAAACAAGCAAACTAATTTGAATTATAGAAATAATACAATATGTAGTACTATAGAATTAGTATTTGTTACAGGGAAGTTGTCAAAATCTTTCAAACAATTTTGTTATTTTTGAAACTGTCATTCAGTTTCATTATTGATTAATCTGTTAAAGGCAATTCAGAGCATCATGTATCCAGTAGTTATACAGTGCCCTTTTTTTCTTTTTATCGAACACATCCCATTCAAATCTGAAAATTATATCAAATTAAACAAAATCATGAAAACCATAGATGCTGGAATCAGGAAATTTAATTAGATTTTATTTGATTGTGTGTGTGTGTGTGTGGTGTGTGTGTGTGTGTGTGTGTGTGTGTGTGGGGGGGGGGGGGGGTTAGACAATACTTTTTAATAGAACTTCACGTTTTCAATCCAAGAATCATAAATCTGCACAGTTACCTGTAACTGAAGCTGCTGAGTACATATACGATATTAACAAGCACAATATTTTTGCCCTAAAATGTTTTAGTTTGCAGTATTTTGTTTATTTAAAAGTCGTTGGCAGTGATCAATCCAGTTGTGGAATGAATGACTGGCTCCAACCTCACGGGCTTGCACACCCACAGTTCCACTAAAACCTCCAGCTCGCCAAGCTTCATGTCACCTACTGGACGATGACAACGACGATTAAACATGTTTTGTAGACAAAGTACAAAAACTTTCAGCACAGTAAACGCTGAATGTGACCCTCTGGTTTGGTCTGGGATTTTTCTTCCAGCGCCTCAAAAAGCGAGATGTTTGTGTTTTTCACTCTTAAATATTGCTTCATATTGACATGAAATTTTGGTTTTATCTTTTTTTTCTGAATGAATTCTTCGATCATTTTTTTACTTCCACAGAAATAAACAGTAATAAAAACAATGTGTTTAATGAGTCGTTTTTAATACTAGTTCCTTAATATTGGTACAATTGACCAGGTTTTATTTGACTTATTGCTTTCTTTAGCAGGGAATCACATGACCAAATGTCCAGATTGATCATATCTTTGCATATATCTCAGTAATTATCAGAGGTGGGCTTTTGGACCACTCCTTCTCTCTGATGATCTCTCAGTCTTTAGTCCTCCTCAGATTTTTCATGAGTTTCAGGTCTGAACTCTAAATGATAGATATTGTCATCTTTTGAACCGTTTCTTGGTCACTTTAGCTGTGTGTTTTGGATCTAATTGGAGCATCGAGACCAAGTTTCCCCGCAGACTGCCTGTTTTCCCCCATAATGCACATGTCGATGTAAGTGCAAAGCTAAGTTATGAACTCCTCCTACTGTTCACTACATTTATCTGCAGATTCTATTCCACTTTTCTCTTTTTTTTCACTGTTCATCAGGCTTTAATAAATTGTAAATCAATTACTTACTGACTTAATCGAAACTAAACAAATTAGCTTCAATGTCAAGGCAATTCTGTTCATTTTAAATAAACAATCCATCCAATAATGGAGAAAAATGATCAGTTTAATGCATAAATAAGATTATTAGTTAAATTTGGATATATTAAACCTTTCAAACTGAGCTCCGTCTCAAGCAACCACAACACTGAAATCCTGTTTCTACGTTTTAAAGGGCACAAAGCAACTATTCAAGGTCATAACTCAGCTTTTTAAACTGAGTAATAAGCAACTTGTCAGAGATTTGGAGCAGCTGTGTTCAAGCAAGCTGGGGGAATGAAAAGATGAGCTTTACGAATGAAATATTAAACAAAAGCCTTTTTTATCTGCTGTTTCACAGCAGCTCAGACACGTCCATACCTTCCAGCCACGTCACCAGATGTGGTGTGAAAGTCTCCTCTGAGTGAGCCTGTGGGTCCAGTTAAATTTCATCCTGCTTTGATTGGGAACATTTTGAGAGAAATGACCTTGAAAGCAGCCATGATAAGGGCCAGTCAGGTTATCTAAATACTAAGGTGAAGAGCTTTACTGTTTCCTTTATTACCTCCTTCTAGCCAAAGAAACTCTGGAGCATCCTTCTTCAAAGGAAAGGAGATAATTTTGTCCCACAACTTCATGCAGTTATTTATGATACTAGCTGGGATTCATGTTATTAAATCCAAGGAAAGGACATTGAGTGTAAGCAACCTGCTGTCTTTCTTTTTTTTTAAATTA